>OZ018379.1:59995209-60595209 GCA_963969555.1 Polydrusus pterygomalis
TCATTTACATCTTCATTTTCTTCATCTGAGCTATCATATTGTTTACTTGAAACCAAAATTTCCATGGCCTCCTTTGAGAAGGACTCCAATCGAGTAAGTTTCTTTACCTTCTCCGAGGGATCTGTAAGAAAAGAAAACAAAATGGTAAATTTTCATATTTCGAATATTTTATGCCTACAATTTCAAAGTTCTGCGAAAAAAAAAGGTGAACGTTTGTGAACGATTTTATTGCACATTCAAGTGGACAAAGGTCTTAAATACATGGCAACATAAAAAGTTAAAGGCGACAAGGCGCGACACTTGGTCAAATCCACTATTATATCTCAAATTTAGTATAAAAAACGAGTAGTAAAAAAGTGTTATCAATATTGATCCAGTAAGTGGGAAAATGGAATAAAATCTACATAAAATTTGTTTTATAATAAGATACATACCTGCTACTTCCATATCCCATTGTTGTTTTTCTTGTATTCCACTACACGAAGCCATGCTTGCACAGTCAATTTGGTGTAACAAAAGAGAGCGCCGAGAACAAAGACATGCAATTCCGACAAATACTGAGTTCCGACTGGCCAGATAGTCAAACGGCCGGGCGCAGGGAAAGGGGGGTGCTGCTTCTCGATAAAACGGTTACTAGGCTGCATGAAACGAACATTTTAGGTGTCATTATATTCAGTTTGTGATTATCACTTTTAACCGAATTTTTTCAATTACTACTCCTATGTGCGTCGTACCATACCATGCGAAACGGCACCAAGAACTGAATTTTATGACTTAGGATATTGCTTGGCAGTTAACGGAGATGTTTGAGCAACTGATTAAAAAACATTACGTTTTCATTTGAATTAGTTGTCTTAATGGGTATTTTTAAAAAAACCGTTGTTTTTCACTTGTCTTTAAATGTTGAAATAAATAAAGGTCCCATTATTTCGTTTTAAGCACTTGCGTTTATTAAATTAATGCACTGTAAATGATGTTAAAACTAATAAAAATTAACGTTTAGTAACTTTTTACATTATCATAATTAATACTAGTGGCACAGAATATATAACTACATATAGCTATAATAATATATTCTGTGCTAGTGCATGGTTTCATTGAAGCCTTTTGAAAATGGTAAAAAGTAAAAAAAATAATAGTTGGATGAACCCCATTGAAAGAGGAAGAGAATATTACAAAAATGAAAGAAAAAATAATTTACGGGCGCTCCGAGGTCGGGAAGTGGAAAGGGGTGAGTTTTTAAGGGTAGAAAACGATTTATATCGATTTCCGGCAAAACTACAAGTCCTACGGAAAAACTTTTGTATTTACACTTTTTTCACATAACCTCAAAATTTGTGTGAAAAATTCAAATAACCAAGTTTTTGGTTTTTTATTTTTATCTTTTACAAAAAAATTTTTTTTCACGAAATTTGGTGAAAACTTACCTTTTTATGTCCTAAACATACTGTAATTTTTTTGATTTAAAATATTTATTTTTCACCTTATTTTGACTTAATATCGAAAAAGCACCCTAATTTTTAATCGAAAATTCTGACGTCAAAATATCTGCTTTTTTAAAAAGTCGGTGGGCTTTTTGTTCGTTGAAATCTCTACTTTCTGATGGTGTAAAAAAATATACATTACTATGGTAAATATTCTCAAAAAATGCAAAGAAACGAAAAAAACTTGAATCCGCATTTTTTTTTAAATCAATATGTAGGTAAAATTTTGATCTATATTTATTAAAATGTATACTTTAATTACTCGAAAAACGTAAGATTCCATGTTACATTGATAAATAAAAAAAGCAAGTCGAAATATACTACTCAAAATTGTACATAATGATTAAAAAAAAATTTCTAATTCGCGTTATTTTAGTTTCTTTGCATTTTTTGAGACCATTTACCATTGTAATGTATATTTTTCTTGTTTTTAAAGTTGGGCAAAGGTAGCCAAATTTTTAGGAAATAATTATGTTTCTGAGGTAGGTATTAGAAAAAAAACCACATGCAATATTACTCTAAATTTATTGTTTTAAATATATTTACAAAAATATTTACAAACTATAATTTAAAGACATTTCTTAGTGGAATTTTAAATCCAATCACAGAAATTTGGAGACTTCTTTGGATACATTTCTGTCATACTCCTTTTGGGATATTCTTGATTGCTAAAAAATAACAGTGCTGTTGGAAGTTAAATAAATACATATATGCTATTGACTAAAAACATGTTTTCCTACTGCCACCTATGAGAAACGAGAAAAAAAGCACGGTAACTTGGATCAAGATATGAAAAAATCAAAAATATCATTTTTACAAAAACGCGGGGAAAGTAAAATAAAGTATTTTGCGGACTACCCTCACTCGCCCCTAAAGCACTACCAACATCGACATAAAAATCGTAAAGGGCACTACCCCACTTGTGACAACTCTCTGGAAAGCTTATAAAAAATGCTTTTCAGCTATTTAATGTGATTTAAGTACGAATGTTAGCAAAATTTAAAAAAAATGAGTTTTTGCAAAATTTGTCTTGGAATACTTTGACAAGCGATCAATTAACCTTTGACTCAATGCTTCCAGAGACGCCGGCTGGGTTTTTAAAACTAGTGGTTTAATATAACCTAATAAAAATAAATCCATAGGGTTAAGATCAGGTGATCTTGGCGGTCACTCAATTGTACCTCTTGGGCCAATTCAATGGTTTGGATAATTTTGGTCCAACCGCTCTTTCACCACAGCAGCATAGTATGAGGGGAAGCACCAATTTACTAGAAGTGTAGAAGTTTTTCGTCCAAATGTTTACTACATATTGCGCATGCTCACTATCCTGGTAACGAACCACATACCGTGCGAGCAAAAATTATTTGCATCAAAGAGGGCTTGGATTAAAAAACGTAGGGCTTGGTTTAGATCACAATGATATGGGGACGATATATCTAACCAAATCTAGGTTAAAATTTTGTCAAATTCATATTATGACATGATATTATGCCAAACTAATGAGTAATAAAATAAGTAGACAAATACAAATTTATTTTTGTTGTAAAATTAACAAAGTAAGAATGTACAGAACGAAAAAGAAAAATAATTACATAAATTGCTGAAAGCATAAATTCACACGTCTCTTCATATTTTCGAAAGTGTTGACCAGCATCTCTGAAGAAATGTTGCCACATTCTTGAATAATCCTTTCTTGTAATTGTTCTAAATTTGCAACTGGTGTTTTAAAAATAGTGTTCTTTAAATGAGGAAAAACGAAGTAATCCATAACCGTTAAGCAAGGTGATCTAGGTGGGAATTCAATGTATGATCGAAACTGATCAATCTGTCGTCGAAAAAATTGCGTGCAGCTGTATGGGCGGTTGCACCGTCCTGTTGAAAATATCCAAAACGTAGTTCGTCGTCAAGTTATTGCTCCACAAATTGATTCAAAATATTGTCTCTATACCGCTGTGCTGTAACTGTGTCATGGAAAAAATAGGACCAACAATTCTTCTTCGGGAAACAGCTAACCAGATACCAATTTTTTGAGGGTGCAATGTGGACTCTACAAAAAATGTGGATTTTTACTACTCCACATGTGTGTATTCTGAGAATTTACATAACCGGAGAGGTGGAACCAGGCTTTATCCAAAAAAAAATGTCAGGTCTAATAAATAATTTATTTCCAATAAATTTTGGGTAAACCATTGAGAGTAATTCCTGCGTCTTTCAAAATCTGCGGCTTGTATTTCTTGGAATACTTGCACTTTATAAG
Organism: Polydrusus pterygomalis; assembly: GCA_963969555.1. NCBI lineage: Eukaryota > Metazoa > Arthropoda > Insecta > Coleoptera > Curculionidae > Polydrusus > Polydrusus pterygomalis. The sequence goes on from OZ018379.1 coordinate 59,998,951, forward strand.
GAAATATATTTAGCAGCTTCTTAAGAATAGTCCTGCCTGTTTCATAAGATCTTCCCACTTCTTGGGACAGGCGTCTTATACAATTTGTTGGCGTATTTTGCATTATTTCACGAACGTTTGCAACAAGTTCTTCTGTTCTTACAGATGGTCTTCCTTCTCCTTTTTTGTATTGTATAGAACCTGTTTCCCTAAACACAGCCACGGTTCTTTTCAGGCAATGATAAAAATCCCCAGCAATAAAAGCAACGTTAGGAAAATGTTCGTGAAAATCATCCATGCACAAACCCGGATTGTATTACCCCTCACCATTTACTCTAACCTCATTTCGAAAATACGCCTTAACCATAAATGTATTGTGCTGTTTCGTAAAGCCCATTGTGTGAATTGTTCAAGACATTGGAAAAATTAGCGATGAATCAAATTAGTTGTAACGACTGTCAAAAATGACGGAATAACTGATTGATTGTTAATTCAGGTAGTTACTGACACCCAACAGGTATTAAGCTCTACGCCTAAGCATTACGTCCTTAGATGCAAGGCCCTCTTTGATGCAAATAATTTTGGCTCGCACGGTACAAAACATAAAATACAAATTAAAGGCTATTGGATAATTCTTTGTAGGCGTAGGAAAAATGGTGTAGGGGAGACCGGGGCAGGTTGTAACAAAAAATATTTGAAATTTTTTTTCTTGGAGCGGTTTTCACTAATCAATTTTTTTTGTCGTGAATATCTACTTACATATGTTGTGAACAAATTGATTAAATATATGTGACAATATTTTTTTTAAATAGATCCGAACCTTTGTTACAAATTGCCCCGTCTCGGGGTAAAAAGTAACAGTAAGCGTTGTAAGTGGTAACGCATATTTTTTTATTGGTATTTTCCAAAATTTGTCTTGGAATACTTTGACAAGCGATCAATTAACTTAAATAGAAACGTGAACATAAAAAACATGAACTTGAACATAAAAAACATTTTAAACAAACATAAATAAAGATTATTTAACGTGAAGTTGCTATTTTTGGTTATCTATTCACTATCCGAATCGCAATGATGAGAACTTCAAGTCGGTGAAAGTTTCATGTGACCACTTTTTACACTTGTGGCAACTAATCCATTTTTCGTTAGGTTTGCTACGCCCATATGATTCAATGCAAATAAACAAAAGTAAGTACTTTTCTTCTGAAGAATCGTCTGATTCTACGTAAACTTTTCTTTTCACTTTCGACCTAATAATTTTGGACTTTTTGGCCTTTCGACCATTTTGTTCTTCTTTCAGTGCATCCTTCTCTGGTGTGTCAGTTAGTACCGCTGATCTTTTTTTTCGACCCTTAAGGGTCTTTCGCTGATCAGCTTTAGGAAGTGGACGAACAAACTCTGGAGAGAATGTAATCTTGCCTTCCATTTGGGAAGTAACGTCAACTTAATCCTGACGTTGAAGCAACGGGTTCGAGTTCAGCTATTTCAGAATAAGGTGCTGTTGTTAATACATAATTTATCACATTGGGGTAAATTGTAACATGTTACATTTTGCCCCAATTAGATTGTTACAATTTGCCCCCGGATCGAATATTTCCGTTTTGTCTTTGCAGAAAAAAAAGTAAATATATAATCATGCATAGCTTTGTCAATATAATAACCTAGACTGCAATGATTCATTTATGACAAAAAAAAACTCAGCAGGCAGCTTGTAATATTTATTTTAAAATAAAATTATGATTTCGATTTTTACTTTACGTGCCACAATATAAACAATATCGGAAATAACCTTAACCACAATGTCTGTTGCTCGACTGTCTAGACATAACTGAGCTTCACAGTGTTCTCCAGAAGCCTACATAGGGTTCGGGGTTGCCAGCTTTTAAATTAGGAAAATATTTGGTGTGTTACACCTTACCCCGTGTCACAACCTGCCTCGGTCTCCCCTACCTTAGTGATTACTCATGTAGAAGTAAAGTTCTTAAGTCGGAGTATTTGCTCACTCGGCTGAGCCCTCGTACTAACTAGCAATTACCATCTCGTTTGATAAATACCACTTTTACACAATTTTTTTATATTTACTTGTTTTCTTCTTCTCTTTGGTTGAAATATAAAAAAATATATTATAAATCTGGACACTTACTTTTAACGCATCTCGCAACTCAATGTCAAATAGTCGTCGGAGTCCTTTAACGTTTCTACTTATAATTTTGTTTAATTCTGATCTCTTAATTTTATATGGTGCATTAGTGGTCGAGATGTTAGGATTGCTTGAGGTTGTAGCTTCTGTCACCTATAAAATAAAAACATTTAGTAGCTTCATTTCACTAAACCCGGTACAGTTTTCTTTTAGACTTGGGCATGGGTGTTAACATTTTAAGTTGTCTTTTTACTAAAAAAAATTATTTGATACAGTGTGTTCCAAATTAGATATATGACGATATCGATAATTTTCAATTTGTTAGCACTTCCGGTTTGACCGGAAGTGACGTTGACTTTGGTATTTTAAATGGGACATCTTGTATATTTTTACTTATTGGGATTCAGCATAACATTATGAGTGAAATGACACCTCACTTGTCATTTTTTACGTGTTATAACATTTTTATGTTTATTTTTTTTTTATTTACTTTTTTTTAGATTACTATTCCGGACCAGATCGTGAAGTTAAAACAAAAATCAATAAGTTTAGCAAGTACATACAAGGACTAATCAATACATACAAAGAAAATTTGTGGCTAAATACGTGCAAAGAAATAAACGACGAACAAGGAAAGAATTTTTACAGTAAGATTAAAAAACTCACTAGGTACAAAGCAGCTCCCTCAACACCCGACCTGGAAGACAATGGAACGATATTTTCAACAGACAAAGAAAAAGTCAAAAAATTTTACGAATATTATAAAGAACATTTTAAAGAAAAAAATCACCCTAGTTTCAACAACACCAACAAGCAAAACATTAACCGTTGGTACCGAACCTTCTTCAACAACCAAGCGGCTAACCATGAACTTTTAAAAATGGATGCTAACGAATATTTCAAATTAATTCATTCTCAAAAAAATAGCGCCCCAGGATCAGACAACGTCCCATGGAATATAATAAAACAGCTAGACGTAAACATACATGAATATATAATAAGAATCCTAGAATACTGCCTTAACAAAAACTGTTTCCCAAATCAATGGAAGAGAGGTACAATTATTAACATTCCAAAGGCCAAATCTGATCACAAAAAACCAGAAAATTACAGACCTATTACCTTATTGCCAGTTATAGGAAAAATCTATGAGAAAATTATAAGAAATATTCTAACAAACATAGTAGGCGAACGGATACCAAAACACCAGTTTGGCTTTAAAGAAAAATTTTCTACAATTCATCCCTTGACTATACTTACCTCAAATATCGAAACAGCCAAACACCAAAACCTGAAATCAGCAGCACTATTTTTAGACATCGAAAAGGCCTTTGACAGTGTTTGGCACAGGGGCCTTCTGTACAAACTGAATGCTCTAAATACTCCCAGGTATCTTATCAACATCATCAAGGACTTTTTGGATAACAGGAAACTTTCGATTAAAATAAACAATCACAAATCAGAAGAATTTACCCCCGAACAAGGAGTCCCCCAGGGTTCACCACTGTCACCATTGCTTTACAATATTTACTGCTACGATTTACCAGAAAGCATCACCAACATGGACCAAAATCAATACACCCTTCTATTCGCTGATGATACGACCCTGATAACCCACGCAGAAACAACCAAAATAGCCACAGCCAACCTACAAAACCTAATAACTGACACAGAATCCTGGTTCCGGAACTGGCGTCTTGTTCCAAATCCTCACAAATCACAATTTGTTCTGTTTCACCATTCAATCAAAGCAAATTCACCGCACATTACCCTTTTTAACCAGCCGATCAGGCCGAAACCTTCAGCCAAATATCTGGGTATCGAAATCGATGCCAAACTAAACTTTAACAAGCATACAAAAACAATTAAAAGCAAAACAATCAGTCGAGCCAAACACTTCCGATCATTAACTTTTAAAAACCAAGGAATAAACACAAGAACAGCCGTGAAAATTTATAAATCCATCTGCAGACCCATTTTGGAATACGGGCATATGATATTTTCTAATCTAAGACCCTCAACACTGAAGAACATCTCAGTCGCAGAAACTTCAGCTCTGCGTGCTATAACCAAAATGAGGCATCCCCAAAACCAATTGCACATACCCAGCAACGAACTCTTGTACAGAAAAACACACATACAACCCATTGAACAAAGAATAAAACAGTTAAACACAAAGTTTGCCAAGAGACAACATAATATCGAGTTAATCGAACCCCACTGCAGAAAAAGAGAAGACAGGCAGTCCAGATATAGATTTCCAAACCTAACGACCTATGAAAACATTATGGAACTGCAATAACTTTTACTACGGTTTTTGGACTTTAAGATACTATTATAATACTTAATGTTTTTTTTTTTGTACAAGCGATCTCTTTTTAATTATTTATACTTATACAATAGCAACTAGTAATAATATGTAAACTTTACTGCGGCTGAAGGACCTCGGTCGAAGGCCAATTGGGTAACCAATAAAGAACATGTTAATAATAATAAAAATTTTTTTTTTATCGATACCCTATTTTGCTTATTTAAAGTACGCCTCAGCGTGTTTAAATCCCACTTTCAAAAACGCGCGTGTTTTAAAGTTACCATGGCAACATCAACAACCCGTGAAACGAGAAGTCTAAATATGTCAACTTTTTAATTATTGATTTGACAGAATTACCGTTTAACGTCAAATAAAATATTTTTTTAAGCAATACACAACCAATGTCAACGGTGACAACAATGAATCTTATGTGACAGATTGGAAGTTATTTTTTGTTCTCCTCGTTTTCATGACAACGACAGGTATATCACATCACGAATTCGACCATTTCACTTACTTACTAAGTTATTATTTCCATTTTTTGTAATATAAATACCAATAAGTGTACCAATAAAAAAAATAATGTAAAGTATTCGTGGATAACTGGTCTTTAAAACACTTGCTCTATTTCAAGCACTCCGGCTGCGCCGTCGTGCTTGCAAAATCGCGCGTGTTTTAAAGACCTTAATATCCACTTATACTTTAATATACTATATTTTCAATCTTAAATCTGTTAATTTATAGTCAAGTAGTATATGAAAATTAAAAATGATGTCATAATAATTGACTTTCTAAGTTTCACAAGCGTATAGAACAAGAAATTTTGTTTTCTTGACGTTTACTCCATTTTTCCAAATGGATCGATGGTGGTTCTCTAGGATATTTAAAACGAGCAATTTTTTTCAACAATTTGATACCGTACACCCTTATGGTATTTTAAAATTGAAACTGAAAAATTTACCTTAAATCCCAATCCCAAATTTAAAAGCGTTATGCATTATTGCCGCCCTTCCATTTCTAAATGGTTTTGAAAAGCAATATGGTTTTAATTTAAAGTTGTAATGTCATTAGTTTATAAAACATACAATACATATAATCTTGCGGCTTCAGAAGAATTTTTCTGGTCACTCCAAAAATTAGGAGCATATCAATTTGTTCATTTCTAGTAAAACTAACCATTTTATCTGATTTACAATATCAGTTTAATATACGAATTACATTACAATTTTTATTAAAAACCATATTGGTTTTTAAAACCATTCCATTGTTTTTTAAAGCCGCCATTATATTTCTTTAGAAAAGAAAGGCTGGCACTGGCAATAATAACACTTTTAAATTTGCGATTGGGATTTAAGCAAATTTTTTCGTGTCAATTTTAAAGTAGCATAGGAGTGTATGGTATCAAATTGTTGGAAAAAAAATGCTCCTTTTAAATATACTATCCTAGTAAATTACCATCGTTCCATTTGGAAAAATGGAGTAAACGTCAAGAAAACAAAATTTTATTTTTTAAACGCTTGTGAAACTTAGAAAGTCAATTATTATGACATAATTCTAATTTTCATATACTACTTGACTATAAATTATTAGCATTTAATTAATTTGTAGCACTCTAGATTGAAAATAAAAAATAAACATAAAAATGTTACAACACGTCAAAAAATGATAAGTGAGGTGTCATTTTACTCAGAATGTTATGCTGAATCCCAATAAGTAAAAATATACAAGATGTCCCATTTAAAATACCAAAGTCAAGGTCACTTCCGGTTAAACCGGAAGTGCTAACAAATTGAAAATTATGCCAATAAATGCGGACTCATCTCTTGTGCATAATCTCAAAATTTCATTTTATTATCTATAAATACAGAAAAGTTATAGTGGTAAACGTCTTTTGAGAAACACCTGGTTTATTTTGTTATTTGTCACTATATTTAAAAAAGTTTCGTCGTACAACTAGATCTTCATGACGCTAACATAGATTAACTAAACTAAGAGTACAGGGTAATAATAAATAGTTTATGTCAAATTTGGACGACCTTTTGTTTAGCCTAAAGCATGTATTAGGTATGTTCTCTAGTTTCAAAATTTCGTCTTGTTTGTCCTATATAACAGCTATTGCATTCATTACACTATAATTTATAAACTTTTATATTACCTTTTCACCGTCTAGTGGCAAAATTTCCGTAAATGCTTTAACACAAATTTATTATTATTCCCAATAGAATAATTTGTTAAAATTTTTTTACTTATAACTTTTTCTGTATTCTGCGTATTTTATTTAATTATTTTCTTAGTAAGTAATTTAAAATTTTAAAAACTAAAACTGCAAACTTTTCTATTTTGTCTTGCTGTATACAATATGATCAAAATTAAAATTTAATGGAGAAGCTCGTTCAGTCTTTGACTTCACGCCCATCGTAGACGGCCATGCTTGGAATATATTTTTGTTATCTAACTAAAATAATTAAAAATATGTAATACTTTCATACAATACTACTGTCAGTGGTAACATCGTTTTGTTCGCGATCTGAGCGATTGTTTTTTTTTTAGTTTATTTGGCGAATCAAAATTGTTTAAAAACGTTTTTTCCTTATGAGACCTTTGGGATGTATCTACTTGTATAGCTTCCTACCGTTGCATTTTCAGGAAGAAAATTATTGTTTATCAGGCTTCCAACTTTGTTAACGGTGTCTTTGGTGTCCGTGTATTGCTAAAAATATGTTTTTATTAATATTTAAATCATTTAATTCAGTTTCGTTGAAAATCAAGTAGATTGGGTTAATCTCATATAATATACGAGGTTTTGATAAAGAAACAGATCATTTTATGTAGAATACCGCCCACTTAATCATGAATCGCTCACGCACATCAACTTAAGTTTTTTTGAAAAACATTTTTTTAAGAAAAAAGATATTCTACTGGGTGGATTATAAAACATGCTACAAACTTATTTTTTTTAATGAACTATACTGTATATTTTTACATTTCTACATTTCACAATCAATTTTAGACATTTTTCATAAATCATGCGCTATAGGTACCTATCTTCAATCATTTACGAAATATTACCTTTTAAAATAAAATAGACGAACGACGCAGTATAAAAATATTCTATTTTATAAGATGTTAAAAATACCCTTCACCAACTATTCTGCAGTAGATCAATCAATCTAAAAATTCCTATTGTACATTTTCTACTAGTTGTGGAGAAATTCCTATAATTACTCCTCGAATGGACTTCTTAAACATATCAATTGAGTTTGGTTTAGATTTATAAACTAAATTTTTGACGTAGCCCTACAAAAAAGTCCTGTGGGTTAAGATCGGGCGATCTGGGTGGCCCCCGGGATCCTCCCTTACATAAGTGGCATAATGCGGGGGAGCACAATCCTGTTGAAACCCTAAGGTTAAACATGATAAATTATGATCATTATCATCTAGAAATAGAGTGGCAAGAGCTGGAACCAGATCATTTCGAAGGAGATTTAAATATCCTTCTCCATCTATCCATCAAATAAAAATGGTCCGATTACCCTATTTTTAATAATGCCCGTCCAGAATTTAACCTTTTCTTTATACTGGGAGTGATTTTTTATTCTGTAGGTAGAATGATGAAGATGTGAAAAAAAAATTGTTTGGACAATTCGTGCGTGATTATATGTTAGCGTAATCGGGATTTCACAAAATTGCTTTTGCCTATCAGGATCATCGTCCAATAACTGTTGTACAATTACTGGCGTGAAGAGATGACACTTCCTTTAAAAAAAAGATCCTGTGGTTTGGTGCATGAGAATCGTAGTCACGCCAAAGTTGTGTGCTTAAGCCATGAGAATCTTTTCATGTTATAATAATATGCTTATTTTTTTCTCCTTAGACCAGGACGACCACTTTTGACATTATCTTTAACAGTACGGAAAGTTATCCACTTAACTGCTACTCTAGACACTGTCGATTGGCTAATAGGCGGGCGATTTGAGTATTGAACATAATACGGATTTCCCTATGACTGTTACTTTAATCCCCACAATCCAATATGATCAAAATTTCTATGTGTTTACATTCAGCGAGGCTCCCCTTGGATGTAATAATTATTAGAGCAAAATTTAAATTTGATTAACATTCACTGACATTTTTTGACGTCTCGAACATAAATACCAAATTGTCATTGTCAATGCCTTAAAGATTGTGACTTACGTTCAGAACGTTGCTAAGTCGAGAAACATATCAATGGTGCTTACCAGCATTAATAATTTTTCGTCAACGATTAAAGATAGGTATTATAGTAAGTAGATAGATATAGGTAAGATTTATGAAAAATGTCTAGAATTAATCGTTTCTTTATCATAACCCGGTATATTCTTTATTGATTGGGCAGTTTCAGTTCGTGCATGTTTAAAGGGAAAATAGTCATTTAGAATATGTCTTTTTTCAACGGTCCCAAAACCTGCAAAGACATAAAAATACATTAGACACGACAAAAATAATAATTAAAAAAAAAATAATTCTCAAAAAATCTAGATATACAAAATAAAGATTCAAAAAGTTAGTACTAACCATCAATACTACAGGACTAAACATCAGTATTTTTCATCAAAACAAGTTAAAATTAAATTATTTACCTCACCAATAACAGAAAATAGAGTTTTGAAAAATCCGAGTTTCTTGGTTCCTCTTTTTGCTCTTGCGAGCATTTTAATCTCTTCATCATTCAAATTGGTCTAAAAAATATTTATGAACATTTAAATATTACAACAAAAAGCCTCTCCAGGGGGGGCTAGCTGCTAATAAAATACAACTAGTAATAATTATGAGCACAATAAAGGTCAAAAAGACGCCAGGCGAAATATTTTTTTTGGTCATGCCCAAATTTTGCTAAATTTGGAGAATATTTTATAGTAAATACCTACTAGTGAGTCGGTCGTTCTTTAAATATTATAAAAGGAAAAAATTTCAATTTTTTAAAATTTAAATATATCTAACTTGTTATGTGCTAACTTACCAACTCAATTGGTTATTAAATTAAAAAAGTTGAATTCCACTTTTTTGCAAGAAATTGTCAAGTAATTAAAAGTTAGTATAAGAATATATTCTGTCACTTCCAACTTCCCAAGGAAACTTCAGTTTTCCCAAGTTTCACTAATTTATAACAACACTTTCGAGGAATTTAAAAGAAATGTCTTAATGCTAACAATCATGATACAATAAAGAAAGTAAGTTTTCTAGGTACCTGCCTGAATGCGTTATAATTTATGTAATTAATCTACTTCATATAAAACTGTCTGTAAATTTTTAAAAATTTTTTGTAATATATTGAGTATTGAATAATTTATTGTATGCTGGCTAACAATTATATACAGGTATGGAAATGCTTTGTATTCCCATATCCTATAGTGATAGTTAAGTTAGTAAGTATCTCAAAGCAAACAGAAATCGGTAGATAATATTTCCCCCACTCCACCGGATCGCATCTCGTGGATCGTTATGCTGGTGTCACGCATAGTAGTGGGACTTGAGCCTATAATGAATAAAAATGTAGCAATCGCTTTTTCTTATAAAATCAAAGTAATTTCTTGTAAGCCACTGAATAAAAACTAAAGTAATTGCTTTTGCGTTCAGCAATTGCTTAAAAGTGCAGGAATTGCGTCTAGTCAATGCTTTTTCTTAAAAAATAGAAGCAATTAAGGAATTGATTTTTCTAGTGTAGCGATTGCTTTCAACTTTTTAAGGTAGGTCAACCACTGCATCGTTTGCTTGGTAGCAGTCAAATTTAGTTCTCCGCGGCATACACGTGCGTTGCTCTTAATTTGTGTCTTCAATTATGGCTGAATATATGAACGTCTGTAGAAGAAAAATCTACAGTGTACATAAAAATTGCTGATATGATGATTTCAGAAAGTTATATCGATTTGACTGCGAAAATGTTGAGTGGTTGGCAAAATATTTTTTGACTGATACTGGTAAAAGGCGAGGGGTGCACTGTCGCCTTTAAATAAGATTAAAGTCTTTCTGCGGAAATTGTCGGATCCGGGCTTTCAAAATTCTGTAGGTGAAGAGCTCGGAGTTCACCAAACTATTGTCTGTAAGACATACACTTCTGTAATGAATGCAGTTTTGGAGAAGGCCAATATTTTTAATAAATTTCCTGCAAGTGCTGAAGCTGTTGTGGAAGCTAAACGGTTGTGGTCAGAGAGATTTATTTATATTTCTTGAATTTGTGAATGATTTGATTGCTTGTCTTTATAATTTCTTCATCACCTCTTTCCTTATTTTCACTGAAATCTGACATATCACAAATAATATAAGTTTCCTATTTTCCACAAAATCGTAACAGATTACTATTGTACTAAATAAATAGACCAACGTTGTTGTAGTTACGTCAACTCTTTTGCAAATTAGGCACCAAACTGAACATGAAATATATAATCTGAACAAGTGGATAAGCCACGTCTGAACTTGTGTTGAATAAGCATTTTCTACAAAGGTGTAAGAAAAACAGCAATCGCTTCAAAATTTTATTCATATCCAGATCTAGCAACTGCTTTTACTTATAGCATTTGCTAGTCAAGCAAGCTTCAAGTTATTGCTTAATTTTTATTCATTAGGCTTATTGAATCTTTATTTAATAACTGAATCGAAGTGGAAGGCGTGATATCAAGAGAACGATCAGCGACATGCGATAAGCGAGTGGGGAGAACATAATCTACCCACCTATGTACTCCCTCTATACCCGTATAATAAACTTAATATTTATGCTTAAAAATATTAATACAAGTACAGTTTTTACAAATAAAAAACATCATACTGCTTACCAAATTTATATTATCTTGTTCTTGGGCGTTATCATTTTGCAAGCTGACAGAAACGTACAACGATATCGTTAATAAAATAACAATGTTTCGAAGGATAGTTCGAGGCATTCCCTAAAAAAAAATAGATAGGTACTAAAGTAAAACGGGTCGAGTAAAAAAATGATAAAATTGCTAACTCTAAAAAGAAGAGAGAGATCGAATTGTCAAGTAAGTGAGAGAGGTTATTCTGTCAAGTTAATTTGATTAAAATCTGTGACATAGAACTCTTGTAAATTATGAAATGGCCTGTTCTGTCTGGCCTAAGAACGAGACAAGGATATAATTTTGCAAGTGGCCTATTTTTTATTACGATTTATTGAACAAAGTAATGGTAAATTTGTTTTGTAAAGTTACACAATTCCTGATAAAGATGCTTGGGAAATATAATAATCTTATTATAATACAACTATTTTTTGCGCGTCTTAAAGTAAATATTTTTATTTTAATCCATTCATTAGGTTTTAATAAGATTTCTGCAGTTTGGTTATTTTAGGGAATTAATAATAATGAATATTTCCCTCATATGTTAAAGTTCCCATAAGAGAAATGCAATTTTCGCAAAATTACAGCGAAAACAGCACTGCCAGAAATCGAAAATTGCATCGCAAGTTTATATTGTTGACGAAACGTCAAAGCGGGATTTTATTGTTAACAAACGTCAAAAAATTTAATATTCTGACAATTAACATCATCTTATTGAGTGACAGCAGACAAAAAAGTCAATGTCTACGAATTCAAAGCAAAATATTGTTAATTACAATAATTGTACTTTTCATTGCAATTCTTGTAATTTTTAAGTATTTTAATTTTATTGTCAGTATTTTCTGTTAAATAAAATATTTAAATTTACTTGATTCGAGTTCTTAATTAATTTGGGAAATATTCAAATAAATTACACTCGTGCATAAAAATAACCAGATAATTTTTTTATTCAGTGTGTTTTTTTTACAAATTGCAATCGTTTGTTTTCATATTTTACGAAACGTCAAAGCGGGATTTTATTGTTAACAAACGTCAAAAAATGTAATATTCTGACAATTAACGCCATCTTATTGAGTGACAGCAGACAAAAAAGTCAATGTCTACGAATTCAAAGCAAAATATTGTTAATTACAATAATTGTACTTTTTATTGCAATTCTGGTAATTTTTAAGTATTTTAATTTTATTGTTAGTATTTTCTGTTAAATAAAATATTTAAATTTACTTGATTCGAGTTCTTAATTAATTTGGGAAATATTCAAATAAATTACACTCGTGCATAAAAATAAACAGATAATTTTTTTATTCAATGTGTTTTTTATAAATTGCAATCGTTTGTTTTCATATTTTACGAAAATGCCCTCCTCCTGCGGAGTCGGGCTTTTTCGCGAAAATATAAAAACAAACTCTTGCAATTATAAAAAAACACATTTCATTCAAAAATTATCGGTAATTTTGATGCACTTGTGCACTTACCCCCGAAAACAACACTGCCAGAAATCGAAAATTGCATCGCAAGTTTATATTGTTGACGAAACGTCAAAGCGGGATTTTATTGTTAACAAACGTCAAAAAATTTAATATTCTGACAATTAACGTCATCTTATTGAGTGACAGCAGACACGAAAAGTCAATGTCTACGAATTCAAAGCAAAATATTGTTAATTACAATAATTGTACTTTTCATTGCAATTCTTGTAATTTTTAAGTATTTTAATTTTATTGTTGGTATTTTCTGTTAAATAAAATATTTAAATTTACTTGATTCGAGTTCTTAATTAATTTGGGAAATATTCAAATAAATTACACTCGTGCATAAAAATAACCAGATAATTTTTTTATTCAGTGTGTTTTTTTTACAAATTGCAATCGTTTGTTTTCATATTTTACGAAACGTCAAAGCGGGATTTTATTGTTAACAAACGTCAAAAAATGTAATATTCTGACAATTAACGTCATCTTATTGAGTGACAGCAGACAAAAAAGTCAATGTCTACGAATTCAAAGCAAAATATTGTTAATTACAATAATTGTACTTTTCATTGCAATTCTGGTAATTTTTAAGTATTTTAATTTTATTGTTAGTATTTTCTGTTAAATAAAATATTTAAATTTACTTGATTCGAATTCTTAATTAATTTGGGAAATATTCAAATAAATTACACTCGTGCATAAAAATAACCAGATAATTTTTTTATTCAGTGTGTTTTTTTTACAAATTGCAATCGTTTGTTTTCATATTTTACGAAACGTCAAAGCGGGATTTTATTGTTAACAAACGTCAAAAAATGTAATATTCTGACAATTAACGTCATCTTATTGAGTGACAGCAGACAAAAAAGTCAATGTCTACGAATTCAAAGCAAAATATTGTTAATTACAATAATTGTACTTTTCATTGCAATTCTGGTAATTTTTAAGTATTTTAATTTTATTGTTAGTATTTTCTGTTAAATAAAATATTTAAATTTACTTGATTCGAATTCTTAATTAATTTGGGAAATATTCAAATAAATTACACTCGTGCATAAAAATAACCAGATAGTTTTTTTATTCAATGTGTTTTTTTTACAAATTGCAATCGTTTGTTTTCATATTTTACGAAACGTCAAAGCGGGATTTTATTGTTAACAAACGTCAAAAAATGTAATATTCTGACAATTAACGTCATCTTATTGAGTGACAGCAGACAAAAAAGTCAATGTCTACGAATTCAAAGCAAAATATTGTTAATTACAATAATTGTACTTTTCATTGCAATTCTGGTAATTTTTAAGTATTTTAATTTTATTGTTAGTATTTTCTGTTAAATAAAATATTTAAATTTACTTGATTCGAGTTCTTAATTAATTTGGGAAATATTCAAATAAATTACACTCGTGCATAAAAATAACCAGATAATTTTTTTATTCAATGTGTTTTTTATAAATTGCAATCGTTTGTTTTCATATTTTACGAAAATGCCCTCCTCCTGCGGAGTCGGGCTTTTTCGCGAAAATATAAAAACAAACTCTTGCAATTATAAAAAAACACATTTCATTCAAAAATTATCGGTAATTTTGATGCACTTGTGCACTTACCCCCGAAAACAACACTGCCAGAAATCGAAAATTGCATCGCAAGTTTATATTGTTGACGAAACGTCAAAGCGGGATTTTATTGTTAACAAACGTCAAAAAATTTAATATTCTGACAATTAACGTCATCTTATTGAGTGACAGCAGACAAAAAAGTCAATGTCTACGAATTCAAAGCAAAATATTGTTAATTACAATAATTGTACTTTTCATTGCAATTCTTGTAATTTTTAAGTATTTTAATTTTATTGTTGGTATTTTCTGTTAAATAAAATATTTAAATTTACTTGATTCGAGTTCTTAATTAATTTGGGAAATATTCAAATAAATTACACTCGTGCATAAAAATAACCAGATAATTTTTTTATTCAGTGTGTTTTTTTTACAAATTGCAATCGTTTGTTTTCATATTTTACGAAACGTCAAAGCGGGATTTTATTGTTAACAAACGTCAAAAAATGTAATATTCTGACAATTAACGTCATCTTATTGAGTGACAGCAGACAAAAAAGTCAATGTCTACGAATTCAAAGCAAAATATTGTTAATTACAATAATTGTACTTTTCATTGCAATTCTGGTAATTTTTAAGTATTTTAATTTTATTGTTAGTATTTTCTGTTAAATAAAATATTTAAATTTACTTGATTCGAATTCTTAATTAATTTGGGAAATATTCAAATAAATTACACTCGTGCATAAAAATAACCAGATAATTTTTTTATTCAGTGTGTTTTTTTTACAAATTGCAATCGTTTGTTTTCATATTTTACGAAACGTCAAAGCGGGATTTTATTGTTAACAAACGTCAAAAAATGTAATATTCTGACAATTAACGTCATCTTATTGAGTGACAGCAGACAAAAAAGTCAATGTCTACGAATTCAAAGCAAAATATTGTTAATTACAATAATTGTACTTTTCATTGCAATTCTGGTAATTTTTAAGTATTTTAATTTTATTGTTAGTATTTTCTGTTAAATAAAATATTTAAATTTACTTGATTCGAATTCTTAATTAATTTGGGAAATATTCAAATAAATTACACTCGTGCATAAAAATAACCAGATAATTTTTTTATTCAATGTGTTTTTTCTACAAATTGCAATCGTTTGTTTTCATATTTTACGAAACGTCAAAGCGGGATTTTATTGTTAACAAACGTCAAAAAATGTAATATTCTGACAATTAACGTCATCTTATTGAGTGACAGCAGACAAAAAAGTCAATGTCTACGAATTCAAAGCAAAATATTGTTAATTACAATAATTGTACTTTTCATTGCAATTCTGGTAATTTTTAAGTATTTTAATTTTATTGTTAGTATTTTCTGTTAAATAAAATATTTAAATTTACTTGATTCGAGTTCTTAATTAATTTGGGAAATATTCAAATAAATTACACTCGTGCATAAAAATAACCAGATAATTTTTTTATTCAATGTGTTTTTTATAAATTGCAATCGTTTGTTTTCATATTTTACGAAAATGCCCTCCTCCTGCGGAGTCGGGCTTTTTCGCGAAAATATGAAAACAAACTCTTGCAATTATAAAAAAACACATTTCATTCAAAAATTATCGGTAATTTTGATGCACTTGTGCACTTACCCCCGAATATTTTCCTCATATATAAAAAATGCAATAAGAGGTGTGCAATTTTCGAAAAATTCCAACGACAATAATTGCACGTTAGCTGTCGATAATTCCACGGTAGGTCTTATTTTGTTTAATTACATTAAACATGAACATTGCTTTTAATGCTCCCTGACTAGGTAAGGTCAAATTAATCTAAGAACTCGCCGCATCACCTGTCATTAATGGCACCCTGTTGAAGTCTGATATATTTTACGTTAAGCGGTTGGCTACAGAAACAGAACCGGACTAAGTTCTTTTACCTTCGCCTTCGCCAGCTGTTAAATTTTGTAAGGGGGTCTTAATATTTTGTAGAGATATAGCGTACATATACTAATTTTATTATTTATAAAATAAAATATTAACAGACCCATACTTACCACAAAAGGTATATAAAAACATTATAAAACTAGAGCAAAAATAGGTATTTATGCATAAAGAAGAAAGTAATACATTTTTTGCGAGATGTAGGTGCACGTCTAATTAAAACACCATATTGGGAACCCTTTTTGTATTGTTAATTTGAGGGAATTTTATATAAGGTAGATGCGCCAAATAAAGCCCGGCTCCAAATGGGGCCCACTTCAACAAAAACCATTACCGGACGGCAACAGATTATTTCCGCTCTAAGTCCCTATTAGACAGACCCCATCTAGCGGTAAACATACAGAATTCACAGCGATTGTGCACGATCAGCCATTTTAATAACTCAATTTGTTGAAATCCAAGCACGTGTAAGCAGCTGATATAAATTTAGGTAGGTGTCATATTTTATATTTTAAAATATTTTAATTAGTACTGCATAATGTAACTGTGTTGTTGGTTAGCTTAATCTATGCATACTTAAAGTATCTAATTAGCTTTTTTCCATAAAAATGGTAAATATTGAAAATAATAACAAATGTTTAATCATAACAAAGTTCCAAACAAAGCCCGGATGGGCCTTTTTTGGAACAAGGATGGGCTTTCTTTGGAACATACCTAACGGAACTTTTTATGAGACTGATCCTATGTTTTATTCCAAATTATAATTAAGTATATAAGTACCCGTTGCTTTTTTCCCAAATACGCAAAACTTTGAGATTCCGAAAAAAAAAGAGTGACTGAACCGAGGATCAAATGGCACAAGCTTTGACATCAATAAAAAATGGAGTGTCTACGAGGACAGCAGCAAAGGAATTTGAAATTCCACGACGCACATTAAGAAGTCACGTTCTAAGTGGAGAAACATCAAAGAAAATTGGGCGACCTTCATATTTAACACCTCAACAAGAATCTGAGCTGAAATCGATTTATTGTCAATGACTACTTTGAGAAATTAAAAGCAGCAATGTTGAAATTAGATATTCTTGGAATCCCTCAATGTATATACAATATTGATGAGAAGGGATGCCGTCTAAATCTCCATAAAGCGCAACAAGTTTTTGCTCGTAAAGGACCAAAGAGAGTCCACTTAATTTCCCAAGAACATGCTGAAAATGTTTCTATTGTTGCTTGTGCCCTTGGTCAAATCATTCCACCCATACTTTTGTTTAAACGGAAAGGAAAAAGAAGAATGGCTAGATAATCTACCCTCCGGAAGTACTGTCGAAATGACTGATAAAGGAAGTATGACAACATCCGGTTTTATAAAATGGGTTCATCGTTTCGCAAAATTCAAGCCTCCCGGTAAAGTACTGCTTATTTTCGACGGGCATCTTCCCATTTGGATGCGGGAATCGTTGATGTAGCTCAATCATACAATATTGTACTTTTTTGTCCACCCATACCACGCATGAATTACAGCCTATGGATAAGGCCGTGTTCAAAGCATTTGAATCATACTGGGATGCTGAAGTTATGGCATTTGTGTGGTGAAGATGCAGTGAAAGACATGAGGCTTTGTGACACCTGCAAAAGATACGTCTCTGAGGAGTGCGTTGGGCTCACTGCTAATGATAAGCACTTGGTGTATGTGTGTCCAGAATGCGAATAAATATGCTTTAAATCTCTAAAATAAATCCTTGTTCAAAATTGTTAGTATTTTTATATTTAGACATCTTTTTAGGAACGGGCCTTGTTTGGTACCCGGCATGGGCCTTATTAAGATCAGTATGTTCCTAATTACGCCCACGCACGATTATTTTTTTGTGACCCTAAAACTATGTTTAACGTATGTTTTCTTTTTAAGTAATAATATAATAAGTCTTATATATCCTAACCTGTATTATTATATTCCCAATCCAAACTAACCCCAAAACAAAAAATTAATTTCCTTAGGTGGGCCTTTTTTGGCGCGTCTACCTTATGAATATATAGGGTCTCCCATAACTAAGGGGCTATACAGCAACAGGAGATAGTGAACTTGAAAATATGTCATTCAATTTTATTTCTTATACGGTTAAAGAGATACAGGGTGATTCGAGTAAATATTTACTTTATAAAATTGACGATTATTTGATGTGAATCGGATATGAATAAAATTTGGTTTAGTTATGGTTTTGAGAGCAAGAAGGAGGATTCCATAATACGTTTAAGATACCTCCTAGAGAACGCTAGCTACACAATATTTTTGATAAATTCTCGCATATATTTTATGTCTTTCACATTTCTGACCGCTTTACCTCAAATTATGAAAGCGGGATCTTTTATACGTAAAAAGTTGTACTTCACTAATCTCGATATTTCAATTAGTTTTTGAAATAATCGCGTTTAAATGCTAGATGGCAAGAAACATTTAAATAAAGAACTTTCTTAACGAAATATATTTATTGAAAATCAACCGTGAGTTCTTAAGCATAAATGACATATTTTCAAGTCTACTATCTTCTGTTGCTGTATTTGCCCATTAGTTATGAGACATCCTGTATACAACGATAAGTAAATGGTTTAATAAGGCACTTAATTGATTTGATAATAGATAAGTTAACCAAAATGGTGTTTGTACTCATTATTAAACTTAAATAAAAATTCTGTCTCTGAAATACAGTGTGGTTGTTTAAGGTGTGCAACATATGGGCATTTTTTTTATTACCGATGTCTCAGAAAATTTTATTCTTGATAAAAGTTGGTGCATGTTCAATAATCATATTAGGTGCACTTGGAATGGTTGAAAGTCAAACAGCGTACAGGGTAGGCCAAAAAATATAAAACTTGTACAAGAATAAAATTTTTTAATAAACATTTAAAATAAAAATTTTGCACTTTAAATTATAGTGTTTTAATTAGCATATTATCATTACTAATGTTGTATCTTGTTAAAAAAAAATTTTAGGATATTTTAAAGTTGTGTTTAATATCGTTGCAACAAACATGAAGTTTGTGATTCCTTAATAAATTCAAATTTCAAGTAAATTTTACAAATATGCTTGAATTTGAACAAAGATATGTGAAATTGATTTGATTTTGATTAATTTATGAAGGTCTTTATGGTGAATATATAAAAAAAAAGTTTTTTTGGGAAATTATTAATGTTTTTTAAAAAAATATATTTTTTTATTTTAGGAGGTCACGTTTTTGAATCTACGCATAACTTTTAATTGTAAACAACTTTTCTTAATAACATTTTGCTGAATTTTTTGAAATAGGGGTACTTTATTTTGGTACAAATTTTATATTTTTTGGCCTACCCTGTACGCCGTTTGACTTGCAACCATTCCAAGTGCACCATATATGATTATCGAGCACGCACCAAACCACACTGTATATAAAATCCAAAAGTAAAATGTTTAAAACACACACTACATAAAAACAGCCACAGGAACACTTAAAAAACACCAAAATCGGAAGAAAATAATATGACGCAACCTGACGCGTGAGCTTGCTACGGCCCACTGCTGATCTGGGAACTTTAACGACGAAACCAGATCAGCTGTTAATGTCAAATATCGTTGTCTTCTGTCGAAACACTTTGTTTTAAGAAAAATTTAACATAATAATATACAGAAAAAATTATATTTGTAGGTAAGTTTCCTGCCAACATGTGAAAAAACATTTCCTTGTGTTATCAGCTAATGTGTTTTGAAATAATTCACAGGAATAAAGTGATCTATGTATGAGTCTTTTTCATAGAAACCATATTCAACAATGAATGCACTTTAAAAACTGATTTTGTTCATTTTTATATTGTTTTAAAAAAAGCCCTCCACCTTCGGTGCCCGCTTTTTCAAAAATATGAAGATTAACTCATGCAGCTTTTAACAAACACGCTTTAATACAAAGTTATCGGTATATTGGCCTTAGGTGTAAAAAATCCCATAAGAGGTGTGCAATTTTCGGAAAATTACAACAATAATAGCGGAAAAAACTATTTATTACAAAAGTGACTAAGAGAAATTGTTGGCAATTAGTTTTAAGTTTCTAAGTTACCCGCTAGGGGGCGTGACTATACTGACCAATAAGAAAGCGGGATTTTCTCAAAAATTCTTATAGTAATAGTGTTTCAAAGGTAGCATTTTTGCAATCTAATGAAAATTCTGGATACCTTTTGTTTTTAAGTTTCTGGGTTTTATCACGTTAATAAAAAAATATGTTGTTTTGAATTTCGTAGCGACAGCTAAATTGGCAGAATCAACAATGTAATTTTAAACCAACTTTATTACACACATTTTTTTTTTAACTTAAGCAAAAAGAAGAATAAATAAGAAAAATATCTGTGAAAACCGTCGTCAATATATTTTTAAACCGGATATATGGAGAATATAATCTAAAAATGAGCTCTATAAGAACAAACTGATGTTTTAATAAGATATTTGCAGGCAAGAAGTTGCAAATACCATTGTGTCTTCTACAAAGCCATAATGATAACAACAGTTTTTTAAATTAAAATTATTTACAACAAAAATAATTGAGGATGATTGATTAATAAAACGAATTGCAATAAAATTTTAAATGGGCTGTAAAACAAAAAAAAAATGCAAGAAGGATTTGATTTAAATTATTATGGCAAAGTTTAAATTGGTTCAATTCGAATTTATTTCCTTTAAATTTTAAGCACGTCAAACGCGTGTTTGTTTGAAGTCAGCATTTTGACTCAACACATATTTTAAGGAAATAAAAAATAGAACGTATAAAAACTTTGACACGTACTAAATCAAATAGCATCCTTCCCTTTTTTTGTTTCACAGAGTAGGTACCTACTTGCAATTTTACTGCAATTTGTTCCATTATTCATCATTAATGCAACCATCCTCTATTTTTTTTTGTAAATTTACAAAACATTGATTTATAGCACTGTTGTTATGAATATGCCTTTGTAGAAAAAATAAATAATTAAAAAGTCAGTTTGTTTCCATGGGGTCCTTTATAATATTATATTTTCCATATCTTCGGTTTTAAAATAGATATTGACTTGCATTTTATATATACAGGGTTCCCCATTTAAAACGAAACAGGCTAGATATCTGGTTCCACGTTAATTAAAAAAAAAACGCTCGGACCCGTCGATTTTTATTTCGAGGGGGACATCTTTCGCGTATTTTGTCAATCTTGTTACTTCAAGCCCCTAGGAGGGAGGGGGGGTAAGATCTAAATCCTAAATGGATACCCCTATTTTATATAATTTTTTTGGATTCTCCATAAAATTCTAAACATTTTTTAATAAAAGCATTATTAGTCTATACGAAACAGTTTCCGAGATATTGACTCTTGAAAAATGAGATTTTTGAACTTTGACAGCGTCTAGCTTTCTAACTGTACGTCTTAGAGTAAAACGGCTTACATGTCCCTATCTTCGATTTTTATTATCTTTCCAATAGTGTCAACTTCCGGTTAAACCGGAAGTACTATATTTCTTACAACCGGTTTAACCGGAAGTTGACACTATTGGAAAGATAATATAAATCGAAGATAGGGACATGTAAGCCGTTTTACTCTAAGACGTACAGTTAGAAACCTAGACGCTGTCAAAGTTCAAAAATCTCATTTTTCAAGAGTCAATATCTCGGAAACTGTTTAGTATAGACTAATAATAATTATATTAAAAAATGTTCAGAATTTTATGCAGAATCCAAAAAAATTATATAAAATAGGGGTATCTATTTAAGATTTAGATCTTACCCCCCCTCCCTCCTAGGGGCTTAAAGCAACAAGATTGACAATATGCGCAAAAGATGTCCCCCTCGAAATAAAAATCGACGGGTCCGAGCGTTTTTTTTTAAATTAACGTGGAACCAGATATTTAGCCTGTTTCGTTTTAAATGGGGAATCCTGTATATATATTCTTCTTATTTAATATTTTTTTTACTTAAGTCGTTGCATCGTTGCATTTACATTTTTTAAGAAAAATGGAGAAATCGTTGATTCTGCCTAATAGCACCCTCTAGCTGACGCAACAACAACTTGATAAAACAGAAGGAACCCTATTTAGCAAGTTCAAATTTGTAAAATTCCGATAAGCCAATCAAAAGTTGTGAATATTTTTTCATAGCGATATTAATATATGTCCTACCCTCTTCAACAAAAAGTTAGAGCAAAAACTTAAAAACAAAAAATAAAAACACAAAGGCTTTCTCCGCAAGTATATTAGATTAGCTAGGCGAACCTAGAATAATTCATAATAATTCGACATGTTTCAAGCGTAGAAACACTCATCATCAGAAAAACAAAGTAAATAGTACAATGCCAATGTTGTTAGCAATAGAGATAATAAATAATAAGTGGGATTGAGCCGTAATGGAGCTTTCAATGGTGTACACGAGGTGTAAAAAATGAATAGTCAGAAGACTGACACGACTTCAGCATACTGGAAAGTCAAGGGCTAGTGCAAAGGCCCTGTCTTGGGCAGAAAAATAAAGAGAGCGAAAGAAAATTTAGAGAGTTTTAACACACATTGTTAATATCATTTAGGTATAAAAGTAGTGAAAAATCTTAAGTTTCATTAAACTTTGTCGGAGACATGTAAAAGTGGTGAAATGAGAAGGAAATAAAAAATAAAAAATTGGTTTTCGTAAAAGACAGGGCCTTCGCACTAGCCCTTGACTTTCCCGTATGTAGGACTTGTCGGTCTTCTGACTATTCATTTTTTACACCTCGTGTACACCATTGAAAGCTCCATTACGGCTCAATCCCACTTCTATTGCTAACAACATCAGCATTGTACTATTTATTTTGTTTTCCTGATGATGAGTGTTTCTACACTCGAAACATGGCGAATTATTCTAGGTTCGCCTAGCTATTCTAATAAACTTGTGGAGAAAGACTTTGTGCTTTTCTTTTTTCTATACATTTAACTCCACTTTGAGTATGGATTACTTAAAAAACAAAAGTTATCCAGAATTTTCATTAGATTAAAAAAATGCTACCTTTGATACACCTTTACGATGAGGATTTTTAGGTAAATGCCGCTTTTTGATTTGTCACTATAGTTATGCCTCCTAGTGGTAAGCCTAGAATCTTAATAATAATCTCCAGCAATTTCTTAGTCACTATTGTAATAAATATTTGCTCCGCAAGCCGGTAAACACAAGATTTTCCAGATTTCCAAGATATAGCCCTTTTTAGTTGTACGGCCGGTACAGGATATCCAAATTTAATTTTTTTTATAGAAAAAAGAAAAGCACAAAGTCTTTCCCCATAATTTTTATTTGAAAAACTAGGCGAACCTAGGATAATTCATAATAAATTTTAATCGACATATTTCGAGTGTAGAAACACTCATCATCAGGAAACGAAGAAAATGGTACAATTCTGATGTTGTTAGCAGTAGAGAAAGTAACAAGTAAAACTAAGCCGTAATAGAGCTTTCAATGGTACATACAAGGAGTGAAAAATTTGAATAGTCAAAAAACTGAAAAGGTTTCAGCACACTGAAAAGTCAAGAACCATTGCCAAGCCACTGTCTTGGGTGGAAAATGAAGAGAAAAAAAAAGAAAAATTAGGGAATTTTAAAAAGACTTTGTAGAAATCATTTAAGTGTAAGTAATGAAAATCTTTAGTTCAATTCAGCTGTGTCGGAGACATGTGAAAGTGGAAAAATAGGTGGGAAAGAAAAAAGAAAAAATTTCAAAATTGTTTTTCTTAAAAGTCATGTAGATGCTTTCATTTAGCTTGAAATAAAATACCGTTGGGGTACAAGTTCCACTGATGGGAAAATCCCATCTGACACGTGCTGGTTGCAGTGGAACTTCTCCAACGGGGATGTTCTTGTAAAACAAAAATTTTCTTAAAACGTTTTAAATATTTATTTTGCACTAATGTGTGCGTTTTGACTCCTGCGGGGGTAACTGGGCCGTAATAAGCCTGGTACCCCACCGGTATTTTATTTCAAGCTAAATGAAAGCATCTACATGACTTTTAAGAAAAACAATTTTGAAATTTTTTTCTTTTCTTTCCCAGTTATTTTTCCACTTTCACATGTCTCCGACACAGCTGAATTGAACTAAAGATTTTCATTACTTACATTTAAATGATTTCTACAGTCTTTTTAAAATTCCCTAATTTTTCTTTTTTCTTCATTTCTCACCCAATACTGTGGCTTGGCAATGATCCTTGACTATTCAGTGTGCTGAAATCTTTTCTGTTTTTTGACTATTCAAATTTTTCACTCCTTGTATGTACCATTGAAAGCTCCATTACGGCTTAGTTTCACTTGTTATTTTCTCTACTGCTAACAACATCAGCATTGTACCATTTCCTTCGATTCCTGATGATGAGTGTTTCTACACTTGAAACATAATTTATTATGAATTATAATAGGTTCGCCTAGTTTTTCAAATAAAAATTGTAGAGAAAGACTCATTTGCTTTTCTTTTTTCTTTATCATTTAACTCCACTTTGAGTATGGACTACTTCTTTAAAATTAATTTTTTTATTTATAAAGCCAACACATATATAAGAGCAAGCTACTTTTGAGAATAACCCGGAATAATAAACTCAAGAACTACTTAAACAACTTTTAAATATAAATAATAATCGAGAATAGAAACAATTTTTTTTCGCCGCAAAATTTTCCTTGGCACCTGTATAATAAAATAAATCAATAGGTCAGCGATCACCGATAATAACACCCATTATCTTATTAAATAATTGGGTTTTTAAGGAATTATGTAATTTCGGTTTTTAAACGAAGGAAACGTACCGAAACGCTTTCACTTAAAATTAAACGACCTCTGCAAGGAAGTTTATTGGCATAGAATTACGTTTCACCTACTTTTAGGCCGGGAAGTAAAAAAGGAGGTCAGGTATTCCCATTGGCGGATGACAAATTAATAATTAATTAATGGATGGATCTTTTTTCATTGGGACCCCGTTGTCGAATTAAAGGAGAAGGATTATTTAAAGATGCGCCAATTTTTCGACTTTTTATAATTTAAATGTCGTAGTGAAAAGCATTATAAACACTAGGTAATTCCGTGCGAGCAAAAATTATTTGCATCAAAGAGGGATTGGATTAAAAAACGTAGGGCTTGGTTTAGATCACAATGATATGGGGACGATATATCTAACCAAATCTAGGTTAAAATTTTGTCAAATTCATATTATGACATAATATGCCAAACTAATGAGTACCTAATTAAATAAGTAGACAAATACAAATGTATTTTTGTTGTTTACAAAATTAACAAAGTAAGAATATACAGAAAGAAAAAGAAAAATAATTACATAAATTGCTGAAATTGGCCACCGCCATGCTCCAAGCATAAATTCATACGTCTCTTCATATTTTCGAAAGTGTTGACCAGCATCTCTGGAGAATTGTTACTTACCACATTCTTGGATAATCCTTTCTTGTAATTGTTCTGAATTTGCAACTGGTGTTTTAAAAATAGTGTTCTTTAAATGAGGAAAAACAAAGTAATCCATAATCGTTAAACAAATTGATCTAGGTGGGAATTCAATGTCTGATCGAAAACTGATCAATCTGTCGTCGAAGAAATTGCGTAAGTAGTTAATAGTTTCGGCGGCTGTATGGGCGGTTGCACCATCCTGTTGAAAATATCCAAAACGTAGTTCGTCGACAAGTAATTGCCCCACAAATGGATTCAAGATATTGTCTCTATACCGCTGTGCTGTAACTGTGTCATGGAAAAAAATGGGACCAACCCTTCTTCGGGAAACAGCTAACCAGACACTAATTTTTGGAGGGTGAAATGTGGACACTACAAAAAAATGGGGATTTTCACTACTCCACATGCGTGTATTCTGAGAATTCACATAACCGGAGAGGTGGAACCAGGCTTCATCCGAAAAAGATGTCAGGTCTAATAAATCATTTCCTTCCAATACATTTTGAGTAAACCATTGAGAGTAATTCCTGCGTCTTTCAAAATCTGCGGCTTGTATTTCTTGGAATACTTGCACTTAATTAGGAAATAAATTTAGCTGCTTCTTAAGAATAATCCTGCATGTTCCATAAGATCTTCCCACTTCTTGGGACAGGGGTCTTATACAATTTGTTGGCGTATTTTGCATTATTACGCGAACGTTTGCAACAAGTTCTTCTGTTCTTACAGATGTCTTCCTGCTCCTATTTTGTGTTGTATAGAACCTGTTTCCCTAAACACAGCCACGTAAAAATCCCCAGCAATAAAAGCAACGTTAGGAAAATGTTTGTGAAAATCGTCCATGCACAAACCCGGATTGTATTGCCACTCACCATTTACGCCAACTCCGTTTCGAAAATACGCTGTTCCGTAAACCCCATTGTGTGAATTGTTCAAAAAATTAGAAAAATTACTTGTAACGACTGTCAAAGATGACGGAATAACTGATTGATTGTTAATTCAGGTAGTTACTGACACCCAGCAGGTATTAAGCTCTACGGCTAAGCATTACGTCCTTAAATGCAAGGCCCTCTTTGATGCAAATAATTTTTGCTCGCACGATATATCAATAATATTTTAACGTGTTCTTTTTTAACCCATTTTAACCATAAAATGAACTTACAGAACAAATTTTTTTGAAATTAAAAAAAAATGTTATTTTATGTGCTTATTTTTTGAGTTTTGAGTCTGTTCGACGCTGTATATCTCCGGAACGGGTCATAGGAATAGGAAAATCAATAGCAAACATGTTAGTAAGACACTTCAAGCAAAAAATATTAAAAAATAACGAAATTTAACCGATCCATTTTTCATATACCGGGTGATTTATTAATACATGCATTTTTATGATATTTTTCTATCGCTTATCATCGGAAACACCCTGTATAACCTTGATAATTATATATATTAGGAAGCATACGATAAACGACAAGTAGTACATAAAGAAATATCTACCAAATTTATTTCAAAACTAATAAAAAAAATATTAACTTTTTTGAGTTACCCTGTATAAATATAAATAATATAAATTCTGATAGCTTGCTCCAAGCTAATGTCATCTACATTATTATTTTGTAAACATTTAATTTAATGCCGAAAATACGATTTAACAAAAAAAATTAAATAATCGTGGTCACTCACCCGGTATATAATAAAAAAATTTAACCTAATTTTATAGTATTCTATCCTATCTATGACAGGGTCAACAAAAATTCAAAAAAACAAAACGAATTAATATTATAAACTACGAAAATATTTGTATTGAGAATTCATATTTTGCAACTTGGACACCCTGTATCTCAAAAACTGGTCTGCAGATATTGTTGTGGCCATAAACACTTTTGATCAGAATGGCATTCTCTACAACATACTAAAAATTTAGAAAATTTTACAGAGGGCCATTTTCCATAAGAGAAGTGCGGGGTTCTTTACAAATTATTATTGATTTCATTAATAATTATGAGATTATTATCCTATGTCTAATTAAAAAACTTACTTTTTAAACTAAATAATCCGACAAGCGCAAACAGTATTCTAACACATTTTTTTATGTCTCACTAACTGGCACTTGCTCTAAATTAATTCACATCAAAAAACATTAGGGTTTGGTTAATTTGTGAAAATTATTATAACAAAGTCACTATTATACTGGCCGATGTCTATACGCAAATCACAATATAGCAGTTTCCTATTCTCATGAAAGTAAGAATATGGTTCGGCACTTGAACTTACACAAGACAAATATTCCTTTTCTCTTTCTATGTTGATACTATTACATATTTTCTATTTCATTAACACCCAAGACACGTTGTTTTGTTGTGTAATTAAATTTGATGAAGGCTATAATTAAATAATTTATTAGTAGGGGTTAATGTAAATTTAATTACATTTGACATAATATTGATAACTCTCACTTTTAAAAAAATGTGAGAATTTGTTAGTTTTAATTGACTGGTAAATTTTAAATAAGGGGTTATTCCTAATTTTTCTAGCAAATTTTCTATATATTAGCTTTTATTTGGTAGTAGTAGTAGTAGTAAGTAGTAGTACCATGTTTTATAAAGCAAATAGCTACAATTAAATACAATTTTAAAGGTTTTTTTTATAGATTTATTTTTAAATTTTAAAACGCAACATTCCTTAAACAAAAGCAGACAGAAAAGTGCAACAATTTGCAAATTATATCAAATACTAACGTGTACCCGGCATGCGTTGCAACCCGCTGGTATAAATACAAACCCGAACAAACCCGATATATTAGTACATGGCATGCCACTTTCTGAAATTGCACCCGTGTGAAGCCGGGGCGGGTCGCTAGTTATACATAAAAACCTTCCCCTTGAATCACTCTATCTATTAAAAAAAACCGCTTCAAAATCCGTTGCGTAGTTTTAAAGATTTACGCACATAAGGGGACAGACGGGCGACAGCGACTTTGTTTTATACTAGGTATGTTAAGATTAGGTATCATTTTGTTTTTTAATTTAATGTAATTTTAAAGTTTTTTTAAAAAGCTTTCATGATATTTGAGATTAACTAAAATTTTTCAAATTATTATATTCTGTCAAATCTTTAGGAAAAATAGACTTGTAGGTTAATGTTTTAGTTAGACACTCTATCCACATAAACATTTTGATTAGTTTTTGCTGTATAATTATGATGGTCATAATTAAAAAAAAATTTGTACACAATCGGACAATAAATTATTTTTAATTTAATGTACAAACATAATAAATAAAAAATTAAATTTCTCACATTAGCCCTATCTAAATTTTTATTATAAAATTAATTTTTGTATATTTGTTACAATTTGAAATTATCCGCATTGCCCTATTTTGTAGAATGAGGGAAGGCACATATTTATTTTATTAAATTTTTAAATGCAGTTTACGTAATGTAAATAAAAACTACCAAGACTAGCGGCGCCGCTAGTTTTTTGCTGCAGGGGTGGCCAGACATTTGGGGGATAGGGGGGCTAAATAGGTTTGCTCATAAATCACAAAAATTTACCTTGTATATTACTACTACAATAATTCTTTTTTAAGAACTTAAAAACACATTTTTATACAGTGACCGGCAGAAAGTACGCACCAAAGGGGATTTTTTTTTTAATTTCAAAACTTACCAATTTTTTTTGCAGGTGGAAAAGTTCTGCATGTTCTTAAACAAAAAAGAGCATAGACAAAACTAGTAAATATGGCGTAGTATACCAGGGAGAAAACGTTAAAATCACTCAAGAATAAAGTGCCCTTATTTTCCACCGTAGAAATTTTTTTTATTAGGAAATGTTGTTTGCACTTAAAAGTTGTCCATAAATACCAAACTTCAACTCGGTGGCACAAAAAAAGTGTTTTTACTTTTTTTAGCGCCCCCTCGTATAACGAATCGATAGAAGCTATGCAACCTATTAATTCATTTTTTTAACAGCTCTTGGGCAATTTGAAACATAACTGACTTAAATTTGTTAAAATACGCGAGAACTGGACGTTTAATAAAATAACGTCAAAAATAATCTAACTTTTCTGGTGCACACCGTACATCATTCTATGGATAAGCGGAATAACTTTATGCAAAACAAATAAGGGTTAACTTCATACATTTAACAATATTTTGCCGTTCCCAATGGGAATAATTTTGGGGTTTCTAAGATTTTGCGTCTTTTGACTTGGGAAGAATACAAAAAATAATCTTTTCTAACCGTTTTTTATTTTCTACAAGATGACGATTAGGGTTTCCAATTTTCGGGATCGGGATCCCGTTTTGAGATCCGGTATCCAGAAATCAACCCTAATAATTAATAATATTTAATATTAAAAAATCGAAGACTAGCAAGTAGCAACAGAAATAATAAAAATGCAGACATATGGCAATAGTTATTTACCTAACAAGTTTTCCTACGATCGATATAGTTCTCAGATAAACGTCAATTAGGTTCGTAATAATATATTGTAATTACAAAAATTATTGAGCTTTTGGCAAAAAAAAATATTTATTTTGCTTTATTAAGTGTTTTAGGTAGGTAACGTATTCATTCATTTAACAAATCGTGCGGAATAGTTACTAGTGCTAGTAGTCCTGAAAAGTTACTTTTCCGCACGATTTTCAAAAATAGTGTGGTAAAGTAAAAATTGTGCGGGAAAGTAAAATCGTGCGGAAAAGTGGTATAGTGTTTCTTAGGTCAATTTAATGGCATTAAACTGTGGGAATTTCCTAACCATAGGCGTTCCACACAAATAATTAATATGCGTATACACACTTATAAGTTTGTTTTACATTAGGTGTTTGTACATACTACACTTTATAAACCCACTGTATATATAATAATATTATATTAAAATAATAAATATAAGGTAACTCAAAAATTCTATATACAAAACTAAAATCAGAAAAATAAATCTGACACGGCACGACACTGCTCAGAAAATGCTTTAATTTTTTTACCAGAACTTCATTCTCGTCAACCAGACTCCGGCCCGTTCATCAAGGCATAACCACGTATATTTTATCTCCGTCTCTTTCACGCCATCGGCGGTCACTGGCCTTTCTCTGTCTGGCAGAATCGATCGTTAGATGGGTACCGATTCAGCTTATATCCTGGCGCTTCCAACCGCAACAAATTACATGCTGTTGCCAATTCTTCAAAATTTTCGGATTTGTAAGCACAATGTAAGTATATACGAGAAACAAGGGTTTGTTAATTAGTTGTTTTTAAACACTGAAAACACTTATTGTCTTGATTTCAGTTATATTGTTTCTTAAGGACTAAAAAATGTATTATTATAACAATGAATGGCTTGTTATTTTTTTCTGTCACACTCAAAACTCCTCGGTTTAAAGTATATTTGCAAACCAGCTTTCAAAGAAAGTTACTGACTAACAATTGAATACTGATATAAATGAAACCTCTTTAATAAAAAAACTTAAAGAATTGAAGAAGAAAGATCTGACAACCCTGGTTGTGCGGTCGGTCTCTTTGAGACTGTTTACCGCCGCATGGAATGATTGGAATGTCTTCAAACTGAGATTGGATAAATAATACCTACTTTCCGCATGATAAATCGTGCCGAAAAGTAACTATTCCCCACGATCGTAGGAAAAACTTTTTAAAAAACTCAAAAATAAAAACCATTTTTATAGATTTACGTTTTGTAAATAAAAAATAAAGTTATGCGTACGTATGTAAAACAAAAGAAAGAACTTTTTATTAAACAGCTTAAACAAAAAAAAAATTGTTAAACATTTACGATTTGCTTAGTGAAAATAAAATATGGTGTTTTACACCAACGTGTCTAAAGTTGAGTCACTTAAGCGCGATCTAAGTTTGGTCGCAAATGTCACTGCTGAAGAAAAGGCTCTTTCAACTTCCACACTGTTAAGACTTTTAAGATGAACTTTTCAATTTTCCGATATTTGCCGCCAAGTAGGTTTAGTTCTAGTGGGTTTTCGGGATTTTCGGGATTGCTATACTTCAATCCCGGGATTTTCGGGGACAAAAATCATCCGGGATCCCGGGCTAGAAACCCTAATGACGATATTAGTTTCAAAATTCAACAAAGTTAGCGGGATCTGGAATTTCAAATACGGTTTTGGGGACTTCTAAGCTTTAGAAATTTAATGCAATTCAAATGTAACGTTTTCTCATCAAATAAAACATCATCCATTTATCATTTGTTTACCGTTAAAACAGCCCTAGCAATTATTTTTAGGATTAAAATACAAAGTTACCCAAAATATATGGCGTTTAAGCTATTATTTCAATAAAATTTTAGTCAGAAGTCAGATTTACCATAGCACATACTCAAGGCAAGGGAAGCAGTGGCGCAGTGGGGGGGGGGGGTGTTTAGGGGTTAACTCCCCCCCCCCCAGACGCCCAGACTAAGATGGTTTTTTACGGTTTAGACCAGGGTGAAAATGGTAAAAAGTGACAGAAAATAATAGTAGGATGAAACCCATTGGAAAAGAAAGAGAATATAACAAAAATGAAGGGAAAAATAATTTACGGGCGATCCGAGGTCGGGAAGTAGGGGGCGGTGAGTTTTTAAGGGTAGAAAACGATTTATCTCGATTTCCGGCAAAACTACAAGTCCTATGGATAAACGTTTAATGGCAAAGTTGTAGGTAATAAAAAGAAAGAAAGAACTTTTGTATTTACACTTTTTTTACTTAACCTCAAAATTTATGGGAAAAATTCAAATAACCAAGTTTTTGGTTTTTTTTTTATCTTCTACAAATTTTTTTTTTACGAAATTTGGTGAAAACTTACCTTTTTATGTCCCAAACACACTGTAATTTTTTTGATTTAAAATATTTATTTTTTCACCTTATTTTGACTTAATATCGAAAAAGCACCCTAGTTTTCAATCAAAAATTCTCACGTCAAAATATCTGCTTTTTTAAAAAAGTCGGTGGGCTTTTTGTTCGTTGAAATCTCTACTTTCTGATGGTGTAATAAAAATATACATTACTATGGTAAATGTGATAAAATCTCCTTTAAACCCTACCTTTAATAATTATATTTAGAACAACTATTTTTGCATATTTTTTGCGATCTTTATGTTTTATGGATTTGTAATTTTTTTGTTTATCAAAGTAACATGGAATCTTACGTTTTTTGAGTAATTAAAGTATAAATTTTAATAAATAGCTCAAAATTGTACATAATAATTTTAAAAAAAAATTCGGATTCGAGTTTTTTTCGTTTCTTTGCATTTTTTGAGAACATTTACCATAGTAATGTATATTTTTTTACACTATCAGAAAGCAGAGATTTTAACGAACAAAAAGCCCACCGACTTTTTTAAAAAAGCAGATATTTTGACCTGAGAATTTTCGATTGAAAATCAGGGTGCTTTTTCGATATTAAGTCAAAATAAGGTGAAAAAATAAATATTTTAAATCAAAAAAAAAAATACAGTGTGTTTGGGACATAAAAAGGTAAATTTTCAACAAATTTATTTTTCTTGTAAAAGATAAAAATAAAAAACCAAAAACTTGGTTATTTGAATTTTTCACATAAATTTTGAGGTTATGTGAAAAAAGTGTAAATACAAAAGTTGTAGATCATTTTATTACCTACAACTTTGCCATTAGCCGTTTTTCAAATTTGACTTAGTTTTGCCGGAAATCGAGATAAATCGTTTTCTACCCTTAAAAACTAACCCCCTTCCACTTCCCGACCTCGAATCGCCTGTAAATTATTTTTCCTTTAATTTTTGTTATATTCTCTTCCTTTTCCAATGGGTTTCATCCTACTATTATTTTTTTTGGTTTCAAAAATTATCGAGCCTGGTTTAATTTTAGTTTTTAAAATTTTGAAATCCTGTTTTTTTTTTTTTAAAAACCCCCCCTAATACAAAATTCTGGCTGCGCCACTGAAGGGAAGTAATTCTTTTATTTAATATTATAAAATTTATAAAATTTATTTTATAATTTTGACATTTGCCATAATTTCTATATTGTTTGAAATCAATAAAAAAAGCATAACACACAGTGCACAAACAATCATTTAAATTTATTAATTTACATAAAATGAAACAATAAGTTCCGCATTTCGCCACAAGGGGGCACAATTAAAATTAATTTTTACAATTCTATATTTCTCCGAAAACTCCTATATTATGGCATACCTCTGGTTACATCATTAAAAATAATAGATAATTCTGTATCATTTTGGTTTAAGGCTCATTGGTGTACCGACCTTGATAAGAGTGGGGGAAGCTATTGAAAGTGTAAGCATTAAAATCGGTATAACTTCTAAATGACTTATCCGATTTTACTAAATTTAAGCTTGTTTGGAAGAGAAAGGTAAGTACTTTTAATTGTCCTATATATACGGCAAGTCTATAGTTTTGATTAGGTAAAAAGTAATTCAAAAATAATCGAGGAGAAACTTTTGTCAGCAATCAGCACCTATTGTTTCACGGCTATAGATTTATTTTTTAAAACATGATATTATGCCTAAATTAGAAGTTTTCCATGATTATGTCATTAACTCTAAAGTAGTTTTTGGGCCATTGGAATAATAAGTAACAAACCTACCCATAAGAGAGTCATAAAGTTTAAAAATATTTTTTTGTCGTGGCCACGAAGCTATAAAAACAATAATTTCTTCGATAAAAGTGTTAAAAATAATTGTTTTGGCAATAACTCTTAAACCAACAAAGATATCGAACCAGTCTGCACATTTTTTCTTGCAAATTTAATCTACTTTTTGATTATGATGTCATAGTTATACCGTATGGTTTGAATTTTCGGGATAAAATCGAAAAAACTGTTATTATTACAAATTGCGCCGTCTAGCATTTTTATTAGAAACTATCATGTATCGTTGGATACAGCAATTAAAAGTACTTACCTTTCTCTCCAAATAAGCTTAAATATAGTAAAATCGGATAAGTAAGTCATTTAGAATTTATAGCGATTTTAATGATTACACTTTCAATAGCTTCCCCCACTCTTATCAAGGTCGGTACACCAATGAGCCCTAAACCAAAATGATGCAGAATTATCAGCTATTCTTTTTAATGACGTAACCAGAGGTATAACATATATAGGAATTTTCGGAGAAATTTAGAATTTTAAAAATTAATTTTCAATTGTGCCCCCTTGTGGCGAAATGTGGAACATAAAAATAATTTACAGAATTTTCTCATGACCACTTTAACCATAAAATTTTTTCCCCAAGTTTCAATGCTTAGTAGTTTCCGAGGTAAGGCCCTTAATGAAACACCCTGTATTTAAGCAAAATGAATCAATCCCTTTTCTTATACAAGGTGATTCACGGTGGATAAGTCGATCTAAAAATTTGGTCATTTACATCATAAATGGATTTTATACTCCATTTATATAAAATATTTTGGACGCTACAGTATTGCCACTTCTACCAAAAAATAGTAGTGACTTCGATGTTTCTAATGGAACATCCTATATTTTATTGTATTTTAGAACCTCCTATTAATTTCCTAACAACTTTTTTAAAATTATCCTACATCTAACTCTGACCGTTTCTAAAATAATAATTAAACTCCATTTTTTTTGACAGAAAAATCTACTTAAAAAAAGTTGATATTTTATATTGTTGCTTTCTTACTTCGAATATGATTTTATATCTGGCCGAGTAACGATTTTGCTGTAAGAGTACCATTTTTTATTTTCCTACTTT
Source organism: Polydrusus pterygomalis (assembly GCA_963969555.1). Classification (NCBI taxonomy): domain Eukaryota; kingdom Metazoa; phylum Arthropoda; class Insecta; order Coleoptera; family Curculionidae; genus Polydrusus; species Polydrusus pterygomalis. The sequence continues at coordinate 60,034,318 of OZ018379.1, forward strand.
TAAAGTATTTTTATTATTAGGTAGGTACATGTCATATTTCTTCAATTCATTCAATCATAATTATTAAACTTTTACTTAAAAATAAAAAAATTGTTGATTCTGCTATAGAACGCCCTCTAGCTGCCGCAACGGATATCAGAACGACTTAGTTTTTTATTAAATCGATAAAACAAAATAATTCCTATTTAGCGAATTCAAATTTGTCAAATTTCGATAAGCCAAACCAAAGTTCTGAATATTTTTGCATAGCAATATTTGTTCCCTCCTACCCCCCCCCCCCCCCACCCCCCCTTAAACAAAAAGGTAGAGCAAAAACTTAAATACAAAAGTTATCCAGAATTTTGTACACCCGGTAAAATTATTATTATGTCGAAATGTAAGTATTAAAATAACGCTTCATGCGAAATGCTTAATAAATTTGGTATAAATGAATCACTATTTGTTATGTCTTGACATAAGGGGATAATTACCCCCTCCTCCGTGTCTTCTCCCTTGATACTGAATATCATACGTACTTTCAGGGCTTTTTAAAAAAATTCTATTTATAGAATATGGGTTATATCAGAGATAGGTTCAAAATAAAGTTCCAGAAGTTTGTCTAAACTTGTCTCGAAAAAAACAATAATTAAATAAACTGGCTGTTTGTTTTCTAGTATTTCAAAAAAATAACGTAATAGGGAATTTTCCAATTTTTTTTTTCAATAATATGGTTTAGTTAGGCCTGAAAAAAGTATTCCCCAATGATTACTCCTTAAAAATAAAAAATAACTTGGTAAAAATTCTTTAAAGTTTCGCGCGTGTCGAAAGCATTTCAAACGATCACTAAAGCGCGCGAAGCCCGATGACGTCAGGGGGTATGACTTTTGGTCATTCGTCATCCTGACACTCCTGACAGGTGCCGAGCGACCCAATTTGCATTTGGATTGCCGTGTGTTATTGTTATTGTTATTGTATTGTTGTTTTAAGGTCGTGTCGCTTGACGCGTGGATGTCAAATCTGACAAATCATCAAATTTATTGAAAACCTATAACCTATTTCGTGGATGTCACACACAAATCTGACAAATGATACCCCTTGACGTCACGACTACTAGCAGAGCGTTTTTACCCGCTTGGAACAATTTTAATTTTGGGGCATTTTTAAATCTTTCTAGCGGTCTTTTGGGACGAAATATGTTGTTTTTTTTGCTGCCATATATTTTATGACAATATGTACTTATGATTTATAGACTTTTTTCCTCATTTAAAATGTTTGTCAAGTTCCCTATTGTTCGCATTTAAAATATATTAAAATTGTAATGCGCATGCTTTCAACCAACTTTAATTATTTCAGATACATACAATCGATTTAATTTCAAAAAGCGTCATCTGCTTTTCAGATTTGTCAATTGTATTTTAGACGTGTTAGCTTTGATGCAGCAAGCATCATTAGTATTTCAGATTTGTCAACTGTCGCTTAGCTCCTATTGAGTTAATATGATTGTTAAATGTAATTTATTAACTAAAATTAAATATAGCCAATTTTAAAAAATAAAAAAATATACAGGTTGTTTCATAAAAAAATAAAAATAAGAAAGTATCTAAAGTTTGCCACGGAGTTCCCACCTCTTGTCCGACAAAACCTTTATACGATAAAGGTTTTGTCGGGTTTGTTCGGGTTTGTTCGGATTTTTCTTTTTTTGCACTTGATTTTTATCACAAATACATGAGCATAAATAATTCACTTTCACTTTCGGAGACACTGCCTTACTCCCTTTTGCTTCACTTAAAATTTAAGTTCAAATAGTACTTACTTTAGAATTTAATACTCAATATTCCTCTAGAAAAATAAAACAAATACACTTCAAAAATGTTTACTTTAAACTTATAACGCCGAATATACACTATCGACTTAGTCTTCAGTATTATTACTAATTAGGTATTAAGTAAGAAGTATTTTTCCCCTTCAGGTTGTCAATGCAGTCAAGGTTAAGTATCATTAACCGACTTTACTTTCTTATATAATTTTAATTTATTCAGAATAAAATTAGTATGTTATCCAAGTTTTACTATCGATCATTTTATTATAGTTTCTGTAGTTTTATAATATATTTTTAATACAGGGTGATTTAATAACGGATAAATTCAATACAAATTAAATGGGGACGTGTTTGGAGAAACGCTCGAATCCGTCGATTTTGTTTTTAAATTGCGCATGTTTTGACATAAAACGTAGGTATACAGGGTGTACCAGAAAAGTGTGGCAGAATAATTTTTTTTTCTTAAATGGAAACCCCTATATGTTATTGCATTTTTAGATTGTCCGTAAAAATCTAGCCATGTTTGATGTATAATGTCCTAAACATATCTTCAACTGTTCACGCAATATTGAAGTTCAAATATTAAAATAACACTTTATTAAATTGATTTCTAAATTACATTTTTAAAAAACTTAAAAATTACTTTAGCAAATGTTGGAAGTGTCCGCCATTAACAGCTCTGCAGTACCCCAGCCGATTAATGAATTCCTGCTGTACATTTTCTACGGTTTCTGGAGAAATATGCCTAATTACGTTACGAATGCGGTCCTTGAGAATTTCCAGCGTGTGTGGTTTATCTTTATTCACATTATTGTTAACATAACCCCAAAGATAGTAGTCATAGTGCGGTGGAGCTCCATCCTGTTGAAACCATAACGCTTGATTTGGCATGTCTGGATGATTTTCATCAGGATATAGTGTCGCTAGTGCTGGAATCAAGTCGTTTTCTAAAAAGTCATGATAGCGTTCTCCCATCAAATTTCCTTCAAAAAAGTATGGTCCTATTACTCTGTTATTAATAATCCCTGCCCATACATTCACCTTTTCATAATGCCTATAATATGCCCATAATGACTTTCCCTAAACCAGTGTGGATTTTCTGGCGCCCAGTATCTAAAATTATGCCTATTTACTTCTCCGTTCAAGCAAAACGTTGATTCGTCTGAAAAGCCTATCTGTTTTACTAGTCTAGGAGCATTATCAATTCGCTCGGTCATGGTCTGGCAAAACTCGTTTCTGCGGTCTGGATCATGTACAACTAGCTCTTAAACTAATTGAATTTTATAAGGGTGCCCCTTTTCCCGCTTTAAAAATTTTGTTACAGTCGACCTATGAATCGTGTAATCTAAAGCCAGTTGAGTATTTGAGAGGTTCGGATTTTCATGTAAAGGAGTACGCGCATTGAATCGACTCGGACCGGTCGACTCGGAAAAGAGCAGTCGGCAGTTTTCGATATTCATGTAATTAGATTAGACCCCGCGCACTGCGTCGGACCGGTCGACTCGGCTCGGTCAACTCGACCCCATGATGTTTGCTATTCCGACTGCTCTTTTCCGAGTCGACCGGTCCGAGTCGATTCGGACTTCCTGGTTTTCTACGATCCTTAACAGTGCAGGTCTCTCTCCACTTAGCCTCAATTCTACTGATTGTAGATTGACTTACAGGTTCTCTGTTCGGATATTTATTGTTAAACATTATTCGAACTTCGTTGTGTGTTCTAGTTTTCTCACCACAGCCAAGCATACTTAATATTTCGATTCTTTGAGTCTCGGTTAAACGCATTGTAAATATTTTAAATCAACAATACAGTGACAATTTGTCAAAATTTGACACGTTGTCAAATATTTACAAACAGAGGTGAACTTCAATATTTCGTGAACAGTTGAAGATATGTTTAGGACATTATGCATCAAACATGGCTAGATTTTTACGGACAATCTGAAAATGCAATAACATACAGGGGTTTTCATTTAAGAAATTTTTTTTTCTGCCACACTTTTGTGGCTCACCCTGTATACCTACATTTTATGTCAAAACATGCGCAATTTAAAAACAAAATCTTTTTTCTGTTTCTTCAAACACGTCCCCATTTAATTTGTATTAAAGTATATTGTTTGTTTTAAGTTAAAGAAATTATTTGCTTGACTTATTTTTATTGGGACCAAATAATTTTTATTGTTTGTAATAAATATATATGTTTATTTGAATTTGTTATAATATTTCTTTGGTTTTTAATAATTACTTGCGTTAAATAAAATTTATTTGTTAGCCATCCCTTTTCAAACTTTAACAGTATTTTGCTATCTCAAATAAATATTTACTTGCTGTAATAATTATTTATTTATAGGGAAAAACCCACAGTCGTCTCCACAAATATATTAAAAAAGTTAAATTAATGTGGTGTACATGTTCCGGTACTAGTACCATCATCAGAACCGAAGGGCCCAAGAGCCACTTATACAAGGAATGTAAAAAAAAGTTTAAAATTAAAAACTAAAAACCATAAATGGGACGAGGACATTTTGTGTGCTTAGACGAATACAAATTAAAAAGTGATAATAAAATTCGAATGGAATTAATTTTCTTTTCCTACTCTACCCGTACATTGTAAACATCGAACAAACCCGAATAAATAACATTTTTTTGCGGAAGTAGTCCATTTTCTCAAAGTGGAGCTGTAGTGATATAGGGGAAAAACCCACAGTCGTCTCCATAGATATATTAAAAAAGTCAAATTAATGTGATGTACATGTTTCGGTACTAGAGAGTACCATCATCAGCACCGAACGGCCCAAGAGCCACTTATACAAGGAATGTAAAAAAAATTAAAAAATTAAAAACTAAAAACCATAAATGGGACGAAGACATTTTGTGTTCTTAGACGAATACAAATTAAAAATTGATAATAAAATTCGAATGGAATTAATTTCCTTTTCCTACTCTACCCGTACATTGTAAACATCGAACAAACCCGAATAAATAACATTTTTTTGCGGAAGTAGACAATTTTCTCAAAGTGCAGCTGTAGTGATATAGGGAAAAAAACCACAGTCGTCTCCATAAATATATTAAAAAAGTCAAATTAATGTGATGTACATGTTTCGGTACTAGGGAGTACCATCATCAGCACCGAACGGACCAAGAGCCACTTATACAAGGAATGTAAAAAAAATTAAAAAATTAAAAACTAAAAACCATAAATGGGACGAGGACATTTTGTGTGCTTAGACGAATACAAATTAAAAAGTGATAATAAAATTCGAATGGAATTAATTTTCTTTTCCTACTCTACCCGTACATTGTAAACATCGAACAAACCCGAATAAATAACATTTTTTTGCGGAAGTAGTCCATTTTCTCAAAGTGGAGCTGTAGTGATATAGGGGAAAAAACCCACAGTCGTCTATATAAATATATTAAAAACGTCAAATTAATGTGATGTACATGTTTCGGTACTAGAGAGTACCATCATCAGCACCGAACGGCCCAAGAGCTACTTATACAAGGAATGTAAAAAAATTTTAAAAAATAAGAACTAAAAACCATAAATGGGATGAAGACATTTTGTGTTCTTAGACAAATTAAAAAGTGATAATAAAATTTGAATGGAATTAATTTTCTTTTTCTACTCTACCCGTACATTGTAAACATCGAACAAACCCGAATAAATAACATTTTTTTGCGGAAGTAGTCCATTATCTCAAAGAGGAGCTGTAGAGATATAGGGAAAAAACCCACAGTCGTCTCCACAAATACTAAGTATAGTGGAGACGACTGTGGGTTTTTTCCCTATAAATAACATTTTGTTTCATAGCAAATTTGCCCAAATTCTGCATTTAAGCCAACTTATTATAAAAAAGATGCAGTATGCCAGAATTCTCTATTGACAACCCCAGTTTTTATCGATGTAAGTAAGGTGTTCGGGCTGAAGTACTGGACCGCGCTAACCAAGGGCAGCCGCGGAAAGCATAGGAAACAGATGAAATACAAAATAATGTGACAGGATTGATCTGGTATATCACTAATTACTAGTTAATTACAAATGCGGTAGCGTTCTGACTATAATAAACATTATTCATTATCACTGGTAGCATTTCTGACCGACACTACCAGACCTGTTTCTTTCACATAAGAGTAGTATTACTAGTATAAATAATTAAGACAAATATATAGCAAGAGCACTCTTGGAGATGATGGAGTTCTTCATGATAACGTCAACGTCGTTTCGTTCTGTTAGTTGCATCTACTGTTAATACCAAACGACTTACCAATGTCGACCAAACAGCAATATCCAGGTGATGATGTTAACAATAATGTCGCAGCGACGCGTCTTTAGGGCGCGAGAGCGAACCGTTCAACCTTTGTTAATGGAACCCTTTATATTGATTGTTACAATAAAACAACACCCAGTTTAAACAACAACTTATAAATCTATTAACAACAATTATAAAGAAAGGTAGAAAGAGAAGTTAATGAACAAGAAAGAGAAAGACTATAAAACTAATACAAAATATGTATTATGCTAACTAATAAAGAGATATTGTTCTATTTACATGCGTTTACTGTACGATTTAGAAAATTACCCATTTTATGTTTACAAACCCTGTGAACAGATAAAATTACTATTCTTAAATCAATACAACCCTGTAATTTAATCACCCAAAGATTAATTTATGATAATCCCCGAAAACTGAAAAGTCTAAACACTAAAACCCTGAAACTTATAGGTAAAATCAAGAATCCTACTTAAACCCACAATTTAACTTTACACTTTTAAGAAACAAAGGATTCACTACACAAGAGGTATATCAAAGAGAGAAATGTGTCCGAAAATATGTACTCTTAAAAACCCGCGCGGCTACACCCGAAAATAGCATCTTTGGTACTTGGTCAAACCGAACCCGATAACAGAAACTTCGGAACTACTAAACCGAAACCGTTAAGAGAACTTAAGGAACTGAATTCTGAATCTTCTTGATTAAGCATCTAACTTCTAGACACAACCCCTTAAATTATGCTACTTCAAATATTTAGATATTCCACCCTATAGAACGTACTAAAATCATTATTACCCCTCGGTACCACGTCTTAGGGTATAAACAGTTTATTTTATCCAACCAATCAGAAGTAATTTCTTTCTGAAACTCTGCCTTAGATCATAAAACAGGGTCATCCCAATATATGATTGTACGCATTACTGCTAGGTGACTCTAGTTATACCCTCTCGATATTTAATTAAAACCTTTTCTCTCTTTATGGACATTTTAACTAAAAAATCATATCTATAGCTAAACAATACATAGTAAATTTATAAAATAATCGTAATAACGGTCTTACAAATAACATTCCTAAATTAACCTTAAACTTAAAGTACAGCAATCAGATTTACTTAAAAAAAAACCGTTTAAGCTGTTCCAGGGAAAATAAAAGAATAAATCTGATCCGACTTTTACATACATAGAATGGTCAAAATACAAATTCAGGTTCTACCTATATTTTCCATTTTTTTCTCAATAATATGGTTCATTTTTTATCTCATCATAATGGACCACCAGCGGAGTCCCCTTTATTTATTATTCCCAACTGTTTTATTATAGATTCTTAGAAAGTTTACATTATATTTGACAAAACGTGCTCTTTTAAATATTCTAGATATTTATTTGAGATTTTGCTATTAGGATATAAAAATAAACTTTATGACATAACGAATATTTAGGATAATTTGGGCAATTTATTTGTTTAGGAAAAACCGTTGGTATTTGTTTAAAATAGTTATACTACATTTGGTTTTATTATCATATTTATTCTTGGAATAAAAGCTTTTAGAGCCCTTCTTTGAATTTAAAAAGGAAACATATTGTTTGGACTCGTGAGAACGCACTTTAATAAAATAACTTAAAATAAAATGATAGATTTTGCGTTTTATCACAATAATGCAATATTGCCTGCAGCTAGTGTTGGTCATATTTCACTTGAGAGAGGATCTTTTCATGAAATTTATGAAACTTATGAAATTTCTGCGAATCTTTCGAAATTATGAAATTTTTGTGAAATTTATGAAATTTTTGTGAAATTTATGAAACTTTCAAAAAAATCTTAAATGTCGTGAAAAATTCACTGAAATTTATGAAATTTTTGTTGAAATTTTCAATAAATTTTATTTTCTGTTGTATCGCACAAACTACGTTGATAATCGGTGAAGCTAGCTAAATAAATAAAAGACGTCGCACAGCAAAGTCGAGCCTGTCGTCGCGCCGATGAATCAGGGGAATCCCAAGTATTGCCGAGATTTGGGATGCGTCTAGTATATAAACGAGGGGTGGTTAGTTGCATGGAAAGGTTTGTGAAAGTTTCACTGAAATTTATGAAATTTTTCTGAAAGTTTCGAATGTAATAAGGACATTTATCAGTTAAAAGTTTCAGGTGAAAATTTTAAAAATGATACTGAAATTTCACTTTTTGGGTTAAGTGAACTTTTCAAAACAGAAAATTTCATTTAAAACTTTCAAATGGCCCAACCCTACCTACAGCAGCGGAAGTAAAAGTATGACTATGTTCTCATAAATATATATACATCTATATATATATATATAGGGTAAATAAGGGGCTATATAGCGGCAGGAGATAGTGGACTTAAAAATATGTCATTTAATATCATAATCATTTCTTATACAGTTAAAGAGATACCGGGTACCCGGTACCAAAGAAATATTTACTTTATAAAATTGGCGATGATTTGATATTAAGCGGATTTGAATCAAATTGGGTGTAGTGTTTTTGAGGGCAAGAAGGATGATTCCCTAATGAGTTTTAAGACATCTCCTAGAAAATGCTAGCTACACAATATGAGTTTGGTAAATTTCTCGATATTTCAATTATTAGTTCTTGAGATATTTGCGTTTAAATGATAGATAACAAAAACATTTTTTCTCTTAGCGAATCATAATTCATTGAAAATTAAGGGTGGATATTTTATTATAAAAAATTAAGCATAAATGACCTATTTTCAAGTCTAATACCTACCTCCTGTTGCTGTAGAGTCCCTAAGTGATTGGGCATCCTATATAACTTTTTAGATGGTATTTTTATCCCATTTAAATATAACAAGTAATTTTTGACCGATATTTTATATACAGGGTGTCTCATTAAGATTGGCCACCGGCCATATCTCGGAAACTACTAAGGATAGAAACTTGGGATAAAAAAATTATGATTAAAGCGGTCATGAGAAAATTCTGGAAATTATTGTTTTCAAGTTCCTTATTTCGCCGCAAGAGGGCACAATTGAAATTATTTTTTTTTAATTCTAAAATTCCCTTATTAAGGTATTACTCTAATTACCTCATCAAGCTTAAACAATTCTGCATCATTTGGGTTGAAGGCTCATTGGCGTACCGACCTTGATAAGAGTGGGGGAAGCTATTGAAAGTGTAAACATTAAAATCGCTGTAACGTCTAAACGACATCCGATTTTACTAAATTTAAGCTTGGTTGGAAGAGAAAGGTAAGTACCTTCAAATTCCGTATACAACGGTACACGATAGTTTTTGATAAAATTGCTAGAAGGCGCAATTTGTAATAGTAACAGTTTTTTTGATTTTATCCCGAAAATTCAAATCATACGGTATAACTATGACATCATATTCTGAAAGTAGTTTAAATTTGCAAGGAAAAATGTGAAGACTGCTGTCCGATATCTTTGTTCGTTTCAGAGTTATTGCCAAAACAATAATTTTTATCATTTTATTTGAAGAAATTATTGTTTTTATAGTTTCGTGGCCAAAGCATTCCACGACAAAAAAACATTTTTTAACTTTAGAATTCTGTAATATGTAGGTTTGTTAATTATTATTCCAATGGCCCAAAAAACTACTTTAGAATTAATGAAGTAATCATGGAAAACTTCTAATTTAGGCATAATATTATGATGTTTTAAAAAATAAATCTAGATAACCGTGAAACAAAATCGGCATAATTTTATTCTGATAGATGTTGACAAAAGTTTCTTGATTCTTTTTGAATTACGTCTTATCTAATCTAAACTTCTCTCAAAAATGGCTTATACCAATGCCGAGGCTTATGATCGGCTTGCCGTGTATTTTGAAAGTTTTCAAAGTACCCCTATTGTGGAACGAGAATATGCTGCCAGATATGCTAAACAACGGCACCATAAGTACCAGAAGAGTATTTCGACAAGTGGGAATACATTTAAGGCAAATGGGAAGTGTACGACCTATTTCAGTTCGTGTCAGAAGACGTCCGGTAAGGAATGAAGACAATATTATAAACGTTCTTGCTAATCCGCATTTCAGCTCATGAAAAATATTCATAGACCTAGGTATTGAGGCAGAATTTCCTTAATTCTTACCTTTGGTTTGGCTTTCCTTGTTTTATAAGCCTGGACAATGTTTGTTGTCATTTTGCTTGCAAATATACCGTTGACTTGTTTTGGTTTTCTACCATTTTGAACTAACAACTAACGTATAGTGAACGGGAATCTACTATCTACTTTCTGTTCACTTTGCAGTTTTCTTTTCGGTTAACAGGTAGGATTTCTTTTTAATGTTTTTCAAGGTTTAACTACTCTCTTCTAGGGGGCGTTGTTGCGGATAGCTAAAATTCCACCGAGTTTGTAGGTTGCCTTCCTGAGTGTTTTTGCGCTTGGAAAAGTTGTCACCAGAGGGACCTAATAGTATTAGCTTTGAATAATCACAGAATCGCGTGCGTTTTATCTTACCTTATCTGGTACTTTTTTGCGACCGTTTTTGCACTATTTGTTCACTGCGAGTACTACGTTGATACCTACCAAAATCGACAAATTCCTTTCTTTCTTGAACCTTTGGCAAAGCTAGTAGCTGTTCGGCTTTGAAAACTTATTTAATTATTTTACCCTAATTAAAAGTTTCACGCTAAGTACCAGGTAGGTGAATTTCCTTATTATATCTAATTCTCAAATAAAGTGTTGCAGTTCATGATATTGAGGTATTTTGTTGAGTTTTAAATTTCTCTGTAATTAAGTTGATATTAAAAATGCTTACTCTTTATTATGTTCTTGGAAGAATGGTTACCTATCTGGGACTTACCTTATTTTTATATGTGTTTCCAGATTTACCAAAAAGATAAAAGAAGCAAGAAAGCCTGTCTCCAATTAAAAGTAAATTTACTGGCATGCTCTGAGTTTTATTGGTCTAAACCCACAAATAAAAATATACCCTGAGAAAAAACCGTCACATCTTGGCACCCAATCAAGAGGCCAGAAAATTTGACATGCCAAATTTACAACATTCGCCAGAGGCAGAAAATAATCCATCTTCGGGTGTAGGAACACCTAGGTTCACCAGAAGTGGTAGAAACATCCGTCTTCCTTCCTACTTGGACCAGTTTGAGATGTCAAACTCTAGAAGGCAGCCATCTTCAGAGCCTCGCCTTCTGCCTGAAAGAAGCAGATGGTCTCTGGATCCACCAACTGAAAATATACCGAATATCAATATTCAAGGTAGGATCCAACCAAATTTAAATCGAACTAATCCAACTTTTCGTATGGAGCCCTCTACTGCGGGCTTCAACCATTCTGGGCCGATCAGCGCAGCTGGACAGTCTGCCCAGAACGTGCCGCCACCTCCATCATCGTCTATGGAGGTTCCACCTCCTCAACAGCATATGTTTTTTGCTCCTGCTAATCCGTTAAATGTTCAGAACGAAGATATATTAAGAATAGTAACACAAGTGGTAGCTACAATGCAAAATTTAAATATAAATAATAATTGTAACAATAATTTACCTCAATCTCAGTTAAATAACATAAATATTCCATTCGATATTAAACAGCTGCCAGTTTTCGAAAATAATGGTTCGTTGCACCCCATGGAATTTTTGAGTAGAATTGAAAGTAGTTTAGCAGTCAATCAATTGCCTTATCACGACATTTATAAGATCCTCATTAATTCTTTTAAGGGGCGCGCACGCCTATGGGCGGATGCCTTTTTACATACTTTCCAAAATTATATAAATTTTAAACAAAATTTTGGTGAGCATTTTTGGGGGGCAACAAAGCAGTTGCAAGTTAGGTTACAATTAGATTCTGGTAGGTACAGAGAAGGTGACTCCCTAGTGGACCATTTTAATTATTTTGTAAGCCTAGCTAAATTTTTAGACCCACCATATCTCATTGAATTATTAATATCCACTATAGCTCGTCATTTTTCGCCCAGTATTTCTGTATTATTGGTGGGAGCTAATACTTTAGAGGAAGCCCTAAGGAGGCTACGACAGGCCGAGTACTATTTTAGGGGTCATGATGACGTAGTCACATCGGTTACGATACCTTCCAAAAATTATTCTACTCAGCCTAAAAAATATTTTAACGATAAGAACAATAAAAAACACACTTTTAATCTGGAAGTGTCAGAAACCGTAGACGAGTCGGAAAACTGTTAATTTTCTCGGAAAATAAAGGTCCTATCCGGGAAAATTTAATAAAAAGGACCGTACTAGAAACTTTTTCTGATGAACAAATTGACCTCGATAATGTTTTGAAAGCTAGTGAGAACTTTAAATCGCCTATAATAACAGTAAATTTTTTAACTTTAATTTCCCTGCTTTGGTTGACACTGGCAGTGAAATTTCGTGTTTTTCTTCAGATGTTTGGGCTCAACTGGAGCACAACCATCAGTTCATACCCTCTTTTTCTTGTGCAGGCGTTAAAGTTATTGGGGCTTTTAAAACCAAACACAAACGTGTAGAAAAACAAGTTTTTATGTCTTTTTCCATCGAGAAAGAGAAGTTTACACATGAATTTTTAATTATTAATGAATTAAATTACCCTGTTATATTGGGTATAGATTTTTTGCGTTTAGTAAAAGCAAAAATTGATTTAGGAAAAAATTGCCTAATATTTTTTTTAAAAGATAAAACGTTGACAGTCCCTGAAATTCCTTCGGTTACTTTCATGGGCGAGCCAGAAAAAATTTGTGCTCGTTTGGTTTCGGAAAAGGTCAATGAAATCGTTTCTCCCGCGTCTTTTCCTGACAATACCTTTAAGGAGCAAGTAATTGCTGTCTTAAGGGATAGTCAGCTTTTAGAAGAACAAAAAAATATTTTTCGTGATTTTTTACAAAAGAATAGGGAGGTTTTTTCTGAGACTCTGGGTTTTACTAAAATTTATTCGCATGAAATTAAATTAAAAGATGAATCAGAATTTTTTATAAAACCCTATCCCATACCTTTTGCACATAGAGTCTCTGGGAGTTCAAGTTATTGTTTCGTCCATACGGCACCCACAGGCCAACCCTTCTGAAAGGGTTATGAGAGAATTGGGTCGTTTGTTCCGGGTGTTTTGTAATGAAAAACACTCCAGGTGGGCATTCGAGGTTAATAAATTCGTTTTCTTCCTTAATAATGTGGTGCATGAGTCCACCGGTTTCACACCCACTGAATTGCATCATGGTACCTCACCGCCAAAATTGTTACCCGAGGATTTTTTGATACCAGGTACCGAACTTTTATCCACCGATGTAAAGTTAGTTCTAGCCAAGGAAACTTTGGTTAGTAAGGCCGCTCGACGGGCGGTATTATACCCTAGTAAGCCCTACCCTGCATTCGTCGAGGGTGATTGGGTACTTTTACGTTCCAACTACATATCTTCTAAACTGAAGTCAGAAACAAAAAAATTTCTTCTTCTGTTTGAAGGTCCGTATTTAATTAAAAAGAAAATCAGTTTTTCTACTTTTATTTTGACTTCTACAGACGGTAAAAAGGAAAGAGGTTCTTTTCATGCCAGTTTGTTGAGACCGTATTTTAAGAGAGAAGGTTAATGTTTGTTTTTAGGTTTCACTGGAGCTTTGAGCTTTCATATTAAACCTAAAAAGGGGGGCAGTTGAGGTAGAATTTCCTTAATTCTTACCTTTGGTTTGGCTTTCCTTGTTTTATAAGCCTGGACAGTGTTTGTTGTCATTTTGCTTGCAAATATACCGTTGACTTGTTTTGGTTTTCTACCATTTTGAACTAACAACTAACGTATAGTGAACGGGAATCTACTATCTACTTTCTGTTCACTTTGCAGTTTTCTTTTCGGTTAACAGGTAGGATTTCTTTTTAATGTTTTTCAAGGTTTAACTACTCTCTTCTAGGGGGCGTTGTTGCGGATAGCTAAAATTCCACCGAGTTTGTAGGTTGCCTTCCTGAGTGTTTTTGCGCTTGGAAAAGTTAATTCTCAAATAAAGTGTTGAGTAGGTATTAAACCCGGATTCTGTCTCACCCCCCCCTCTTACACCCCTGCCCCCCTCGCCTACCCTCCCGCGACCTTGACCGCACAGGTATGCAGGTGTTCATTTGACCTTGACCATACACGTGGGCGAGCGTATTTTTATGGTATGCAGGTGTTCATTCGACCTTGAAAGATGCAACTACTCTTTGTTAATTTGACCTTGACCATACATCTGGACGAGGGTATTTTTATGGTATGCAGGTGTCTTTTATGTGACTCATTCGAACTTGAAAGATGCAACTACTCTTTGGTAATTTGACCTTGACCATACACGTGGGCGAGCGTATTTTTATGGTATGCAGGTGTATTTTATGTGACTCATTTAACCTTGAAGGATGGAGCTGCTCTTTGATGGTGCTACCTTGGCGTGGACGAGGGTATTTTTATGGTATGCAGGTGTCCTTTTATTTATGACACTGTTGCGTTACAAATTTTTACACCATGAAGTATTTTTATTTCTTTATTGTCGTCATTTATTTGTTTGAAAATATCTAAAGGGATGCAAGTCTGTTTTATTGATGTTACCTTGACCATTATTTTTTCCCAAAAGTTAGATTTGTAATATATTTTGTGTTTTGTTATACCTTCATGTTCTCGAAGGGTGTTTATGGGATTTTAACACCTTGATGGGATTTTCACACCTTGAAAGAGCTATTATAGTCGTAACAATAGGGTCTGGGTATCTTTGTTATCGGATTTTCACACCCTGATGGGATTTTCACACCTTAAAAGAGTGCAGCTACCCTTTTGTTATGTATGATTTCGAAGGCGGCATGGACCTTTTGTTATGAGTAATATTGAGCGCTGGCTATTTTTCTTACTTTGTTCTTTATTTAGGTATTCTTGGATTTATTTTTATAGTGGATGCAGATATTCTTTGATGGTTTTATGTAACCTTGACTAAACTTTTGAGCAGATGTTTATTTATGACATTGGGTTGGGTTTATTTTCACACCTTGAAGGAGTGCAGCTGTCCTTTTGTTATGCATGATTTCGAAGGCGGCATGCCTCTGTTCTTTTGTTATTGGTAATATTGAGCGCTGGCTATTTTTTTTTCTTTGTTCGTTATTAGGGTATTTTTGGATTTCTTTTTATAGTGGATGCAGATGTCCTTTATGTAACCTTGACTACACTTTTGAGCAGATGTTTATTTATGACATTGGGTTGGGTTTATTTTCGACCTTGGAGGTACTCGGACGCAAGTGTTTGGTTTTTACGCCTTGAAGAATTTTTATTTTTTATTGACGTAATTTTGTTCTAAAATATTGAATGAGGTGCAGGCATGTTTTATTTACGATGACCTTGTGTTGGTTCGGGGTGCAGGTGGTTTTTATGTTGCTGAGTTTTGTATACTCTTAAAGCGGCTACTCCTTTTACACTTTGAAGACTTTTTTTCTTTATTGACATGATTCTGTTCTAAAATATCGAATGGGGTACAGGTATATATCGTTCTCTACTATAGTTGTTAAAATAGGGTCTGTGCTCTTTGTTATGGGATTATTTAACATTGAAAAAGTGCAAGTGTCCTTTTGTATGGGTAACTTTGACTGCTTGCAAACATGCTTAATTTTTCTTTCTTTGCTCGTTATTTTTCTTTCTTTGATAATCTATGCTACCTCTTGTGAATGAAATCCCATTTTTTGACCAGTAGGTAAAAAATACTTAAATTTATAAGGAGCTTTTTAGTTAATGGTGATTAATTTGGGTTAATTTATCTAGACTTGGCTGTTTCGCATCCGAAATATTATAAATAAAATATTCCAATTCACAAAGTTGGATGAAAATTAGATTTAAAGCATGTGTTGCCGAATATTGATGCAGATAAGAAAAATTAAAGTGCACACAAGAATTATTACTTCATCATTGTAATTCATTTTTAAAAATCACATCCAGTAGATAATACGTTTTTTTATGGAAAATTTATATTTTATAACATATTTATTTATTTTTATAGTATTATTCTTGCTATTTCTTGTTGTCGTATACGTATCAAAATGCATGCTTAATTTATGTCTAAGGATTAATAAAAATGCATATTAGCGGTAAATATATTCTCTTATTTAATCAGACTACTATCCAAATAATGTTGTAGCATACATAAAAAGTTAACTTCTGATAAACCTTTCTTAAAATCCATTTTCCTCTCTCCATGTACTATTCTGTGATGAGTGAGAGCTTTTTAGAAGAAAAAATTATAACTTAGCATTCAAAATTAAAATTATATTATTTACATTTTTAGAAGAAAAAATTATAACTTAGTGCTTTTACACATTCAAAATTAAAATTATATTATTTACAAAAAGACATCACAGCTTATTACTCCTTATATCAACGAAAATACGAAAAATTAATGTGTAGTAAACAAGATTTTTCTCTCATCATTGTAAGTAATAAAAAAAGCAGATATAGCATGTGTTTTAAAATTATAGAAAAAGCATCTGTATGTACATGAAGAGATATTCTTTATTTATATAATCAACTCGATTCCATCAATTTAACCAAACAATAGGAATGAGAATCAGCCATCGCCTTTTAATAGTTTCATGCACGTTTACACAAAAACTACTAAAGCCATCGAACTTATTTCAAGATAATATATTTTTTGTTTATTAAGCAAAGTAGCTGAAGCAATTTTTTGTGCATCTACCTTTTATGTTATTGATGCACGCTAAGACAATTTCAAAAATAGTTGCAAGCGATCCGCTGTGCCGTCATAAAACTAGCAAAATTTTATAAAACGTGTAAATTTGGATAATTTAAGGATCAAATGTTGTTTATCATGTGATTTTTAGAGCTTCTATTAAGTGAAAATAATAAAATTACTAAATACGGCATATTGGCATAAATTACTGTATATTTTGAAAATAAAAGTTAAAATCTGAAAATTTAGCTGTTTGCCTTTATTGCCCTTATAATGAAATAAATCGATTATCTAAATTTTAAAACATTCATTCAATGTGTTTAATACTTATATTTTACTAGACTTTCAAGCATTCAAGATAGAAAATAATAAACTAATCCCTAAAGAACTTGCTGCCTACGACCGACATAGAATTAGTCACTATGTTTTTAAACTCCCGTTTGATCTGGCCTTCCTAGGACCAGCGGCATACAAACAAACGAAGTGGTTAATGCAACACTATCATTGCATTGATTGGGATTCCGGATTTACTCCATTTTACAAATTTGCCGATATTGTACGGAGCTTGACAGAAAAGGCTGATACCATTTACGTTAAGGGTAAAGAAAAAGCTGATTTTTAAAAAAAATATTCAAGCAAACCTATTATAGAGTTGGATGAGCAACCGGCTCTTAGAAAAGACGTCCCTAAATGTTTCTATCATTCAAATAATGAAAATTGTGCATGTTCTTTGTTTAATGTATTTTTGTTATATGATCAACATTTATTGCAAACCTAATTTTTTAATAAACATTTAATAATACAACCAATTGGTTAATATTCAATTTATTCATATTATATACATTATAATGCATAAAATCAACTACATGTTCATAAAAGTCTGTAATGATTGTTTTTCTTCTTGGGTTTTCCAATTCCTCTAGCAGGGTATCTGTCTTTCTAAGTGTCTGTTTTGTATTGATATATTATGTCCTGATGTGAAGTAATTTTGTCTACCTATACATTCTAATTCCTGTACTTATTCATACACCTAAAAACCTCAATACATAATATCCTAATCTCCAAATATCCAATTAGCCACTTAGCCAAATCACCAAATATCCCAATACCCAAATATTTCTACTGACTTTTACTTTTTGTAAGTGTTTTCTCTTTTGTAATGTGTGTGAGTCACTTTTTAAATCAATATCGAACCGGAGAGTTTAAAAATATTACCAAATGTATAGAAGAAGAAATAAAATGTATGTAAAAGCCAAAGAGTTACTATAATCTCTACCAGACCTAGAATTTCAAAGATTAAAATGCTCACCCAAGATACTCACACGTATTTTTTTATTACCACCCTCTTCGTTACAGAGCATACTTTTTTTTAATCCCATGCATTCAGCATGTACCCTTGTATATTAACAAAAACCCGAAAAACCACTCGAAGAAGAAACGACACAATAAAAGTTTTAATACAACTAGCGATAAAAACTCATTTTAGCTAAACAAACAAAAATGTTTGACACACCATCGGTCGACAATTTTCGTAAGAAATATAGAAAACATGCAAATCGTAGTCTAAACAGTATAATACAAAAATATAACGATTTACGAGCATTAGTTGTTTAAATATACTATGCTAATGTAAGACATCCATGTTTTTAATAAAAAAAAGAAAAAGATTCCGCAAATTCGAGTTTTATTCTTTTATTAAGTTTAAAAATGGCTTCAATTATGTGGGCAGATTAAGTTATCAAAAATTCGGCTATTTTGTGTTTTTTCAAGAATTAAAACGGAGGGAGTCAGTTCCAATCATCGTATCCATTAAAGTGTTTATTTAACGTACCTATTATCTTAAAGGTATAAGGAAATCCTTTTTTTTCAAAATTCATCTTCGTTTAACTTAAATTAGTTGAAATAAAATCCATAATAAACCAAGAAAGGGAATATTAGCGACAAACATAGCTAAGGATCATTTACATTATAAGTACAGTAATTTAGGCATTACACATGATTTTTTTTTCATAATGCAGTATTTTAATCAATTTAATATTATTCAAGTCAGTTATGATATGGTGACAGGTCAGAATTATTTGTTAAAACGGACGGTTTACAGTGGTAAATACACTACAACTAATTAAAGTATTGTAATGGGAACAGAAGAGAGGAATGATGGACATAAAACAACACAATTGCTTCTAACAAGGGTTTCTATTCTTACTGAACACTCCCAGGTTATTATCTAAATTGTATCAACAGTCTTTCGAAAATAGTTTATTTGCATAATTTTTATTGGTAAATTTTTGAGCGTAAACTCATGAAGTCAGTAAGCAGTTTTGCAGACATTCTCCAAGAATAAAAGTCTTATAAATCTATTCTTCTCTTAGATAAATTATTATTTCAAATATTATTATTAGAATGAAAAGAAAACAGAATGTACCCCTAGTAACGAAATGATGATTTGCAGCTAAACACTTTGAGAAATAAGTGAAAAACAAGTATTATATTATTATGAAACTTGTCAAAATACTAGATAAACTTTCAATAATTCATTATTTTTTAAAAACGTTGGTATAATAAATTGTGTTACTGCTCATATCCAAAATTTCACTTATTCCTAAACTAATGGAATTTTTAGTTAAAGATTTTCTTGAGGACTGTTTTAAAAATGTTATTGTCACTAACCAGCATGGCTTCATAAAGGGAAACAGATTTACTAGTTTATTCTGTCTACATTTTTAATTCCCTAGAAAATGGTGTTGACTATCAAATTTACGCCCATGATCTGCCACCAAGGATTTTTTTTTAAATATTGCAAAGGTTTATAAGACACCTAAGTATTGAAGATACTTTTGTTTTGGTTCTCTCCTTATTGCTATTGCACAACACCACGATTTTCTTTTAAAACTGGAAGAGTTACATTCGTTTTTGATTTGATTTACTTAAAACTACACTTTATAGTCTTCATCGGTATTATATTTTCGGCTTTTTTCATGTAAAAGGTTCTACACAGTCCTTAAATTGATTCCCAGTGCTTTTGCTATTATTTCTTGCATATTAGTTGGGGAATTTCAACTTAATCTTTCATTTTCCTAATAGTTAATCAAATTTTGTATGTTTTTGCTTGGGGGACTCAAAGCACCAGAAAATTGCCTTTTATTATTCGAATTGACAAATTTGTCACTTCAACGTGTTAAAGTCACAAAATAGACATAATATGTTCATCACAACTTTTTAGAACCACTAAAAATTATAAGTTTATTCCTTTTTCTCATGCTAAAATTATATACGTCGTCTATCCTACGGATTTTACCACGAACCACAAACCGAATTTTTGTTTTTGGTCAGACAAACTATGCAATGGTTCCTATTTTTATCACCTATATTATGATCTTATTTATCGTTAACTTGTACAATACCTTCTTTTTTTATTCCTAATTATTATATTTTTATGTTTCCCTCCCGTTTCTCAAATCGCCAAATATTTGAATATATCGTTATAGACAATAAAATACGAAATTATGTTAGAACAAACCTAATATGAATTTTTTTACCAGGTGTGTGTCTAATAAACCAATATTAACCTATTTTTCCGTTGATATTTTTAGCAATATTAAACAAAGGTAGACACATCAGATTGGTCGAATGATAATAAATACAAATCCATGGTTATATATTCAAATGATGGTATACTTTTTAGGCAGGTTTGAAAAGTTCTTCGCAAATACCCTGTTTGTTATTTGAACGCAACATTTAAATAGTATTTTACTCTTAGTAATGAATAGCATTAAACTGAATACTGTTTATAATACCGTAAAATTGTATATTGTAAACGTTGAAAACTTATATTGTTAACACGATTTCTTTTACCAAGATTAACACTGTCGTTGGTATTTAGTTGAGTTTTTATATATTTGTTCTAAATCAGAGTTTTAATCGGGTATTTATTTTATTTACTAAGTGATATGGGTAAAAACGCAATTTTAAAGCAAAAAAAACCATTAAAACCATATATTCAGTAACTTTTTTTTATTGTAACAAATAATGTAGATTACATTTTACTGTTTGTAGGAAATACATATTTTATTCAATTCTTGATTTTTTTGTATCTGTATGACACAGAGCCTCCATTTGGTAAACATCTCCTTTTGGTAGAATTTTGTCTATACAGTTTAACTTCAGTTCTTGTGATTACCTCATGTTCCTTTGTTCTACGAATATTCTTTGATATAATTGGTATTGGCTCGGACTCTTTAAGAATCATGGTATTAAAATTAACAAGTTGTGATGCTGCATACTTTATGGAAATACCCTTAACTTTACAAATAACTTCCTCTCTTTGTGTTTTAGTGAAATACACCTTAAAAGAGTAATTTTTTGGACCGCCAGAGACAAAGGATGGAATTAGAACCGTAACTATCAAGTTCGCCACTTCTAGAGAGATATATTACAGAATCTGTACAGGACTAATACAGTACTCTATTATCAACACATTCGAGATATGAATATAACTTAAAACGTGCCCGGGCTGTGACGTAAGCCGCATTCACTACCTTTACTGTAGGTAGAGAATTAACAGGTTTCTTCGGTGTATTCAGAATTTACCACCAATGTCTTCTCGTTAATAGCAATGTCGCTGTTTATATAAATAGTTGGATCACTAAACATAGTGAAAAATTTCGAAGGTTGGTTTATTATTTTAGTTTTTGGCTGATTTTCTCGTTGTCCAAATTCTCCCCGGAAACTGTTAAATATTAATTTAGCCTAGGACCTTAAACCGAAATTGTGAAGTTCTTATTTAACATATTCCTTTTCAAAAAAAGTCTTCAATATATTTTAAATTTTGTTCTTCTGTTTGAAAATATGTACGCCAATCACTTGCTTCTTGTTTAATTTTAATAAACTTGTTCATCATAGCAGTAAATAAACCCTCTTGTCCAGAATGTTTGTTAAATCTTTGAACTTGATATTTCCATATTTCATTCACTTCCAAAATTTTGTAACCCTTTTCTACATACTTCAACACTTCCTCCAGACATTGGTGGTAAATTATGAATACACCGAAGAAACCTGTTAATTCTCAACCTACAGTAAATGTAGTGAATGCAGCTTACGTCACAGCCCGGGCACGTTTTAAGTTATATTCATATCTCGAACGTGTTGATAATAGAGTACTGTATTAGTCCTGTACAGATTCTGTAATATATCTCTCTAGAAGTGGCGAACTTGATAGTTACGGTTCTAATTCCATCCTTTGTCTCTGGCGGTCCAAAAAATTACTCTTTTAAGGTGTATTTCACTAAAACACAAAGAGAGGAAGTAATTTGTAAAGTTAAGGGTATTTCCATAAAGTATGCAGCATCACAACTTGTTAATTTTAATACCATGATTCTTAAAGAGTCCGAGCCAATGCCAATTATATCAAAGAATATTCGTAGAACAAAGGAACATGAGGTAATCACAAGAACTGAAGTTAAACTGTATAGACAAAATTCTACAAAAAGGAGATGTTTACCAAATGGAGGCTCTGTGTCATACAGATACAAAAAAATCAAGAATTGAATAAAATATGTATTTCCTACAAACAGTAAAATGTAATCTACATTATTTGTTACAATAAAAAAAAGTTACTGAATATATGGCTTTAATGGTTTTTTTTGCTTTAAAATTGCGTTTTTACCCATATCACGACAGTGTTAATCTTGGTAAAAGAAATCGTGTTAACAATATAAGTTTTCAACGTTTACAATATACAATTTTACGGTATTATAAACAGTATTCAGTTTAATGCTATTCATTACTAAGAGTAAAATACTATTTAAATGTTGCGTTCAAATAACAAACAGGGTATTTGCGAAGAACTTTTCAAACCTGCCTAAAAAGTATACCATCATTTGAATATATAACCATGGATTTGTATTTATTATCATTCGACCAATCTGATGTGTCTACCTTTGTTTAATATTGCTAAAAATATCAACGGAAAAATAGGTTAATATTGGTTTATTAGACACACACCTGGTAAAAAAATTCATATTAGGTTTGTTCTAACATAATTTCGTATTTTATTGTCTATAACGATATATTCAAATATTTGGCGATTTGAGAAACGGGAGGGAAACATAAAAATATAATAATTAGGAATAAAAAAAGAAGGTATTGTACAAGTTAACGATAAATAAGATCATAATATAGGTGATAAAAATAGGAACCATTGCATAGTTTGTCTGACCAAAAACAAAAATTCGGTTTGTGGTTCGTGGTAAAATCCGTAGGATAGACGACGTATATAATTTTAGCATGAGAAAAAGGAATAAACTTATAATTTTTAGTGGTTCTAAAAAGTTGTGATGAACATATTATGTCTATTTTGTGACTTTAACACGTTGAAGTGACAAATTTGTCAATTCGAATAATAAAAGGCAATTTTCTGGTGCTTTGAGTCCCCCAAGCAAAAACAATCATACAAAATTTGATTAACTATTCGGAAAATGAAAGATTAAGTTGAAATTCCCCAACTAATATGCAAGAAATAATAGCAAAAGCACTGGGAATCAATTTAAGGACTGTGTAGAACCTTTTACATGAAAAAAGCCGAAAATATAATACCGATGAAGACTATAAAGTGTAGTTTTAAGTAAATCAAATCAAAAACGAATGTAACTCTTCCAGTTTTAAAAGAAAATCGTGGTGTTGTGCAATAGCAATAAGGAGAGAACCAAAACAAAAGTATCTTCAACACTTAGGTGTCTTATAAACCTTTGCAATATTTAAAAAAAAAATCCTTGGTGGCAGATCATGGGCGTAAATTTGATAGTCAACACCATTTTCTAGGGAATTAAAAATGTAGACAGAATAAACTAGTAAATTTGTTTCCCTTTATGAAGCCATGCTGGTTAGTGACAATAACATTTTTAAAACAGTCCTCAAGAAAATCTTTAACTAAAAATTCCATTAGTTTAGGAATAAGTGAAATTTTGGATATGAGCAGTAACACAATTTATTATACCAACGTTTTTAAAAAATAATGAATTATTGAAAGTTTATCTAGTATTTTGACAAGTTTCATAATAATATAATACTTGTTTTTCACTTATTTCTCAAAGTGTTTAGCTGCAAATCATCATTTCGTTACTAGGGGTACATTCTGTTTTCTTTTCATTCTAATAATAATATTTGAAATAATAATTTATCTAAGAGAAGAATAGATTTATAAGACTTTTATTCTTGGAGAATGTCTGCAAAACTGCTTACTGACTTCATGAGTTTACGCTCAAAAATTTACCAATAAAAATTATGCAAATAAACTATTTTCGAAAGACTGTTGATACAATTTAGATAATAACCTGGGAGTGTTCAGTAAGAATAGAAACCCTTGTTAGAAGCAATTGTGTTGTTTTATGTCCATCATTCCTCTCTTCTGTTCCCATTACAATACTTTAATTAGTTGTAGTGTATTTACCACTGTAAACCGTCCGTTTTAACAAATAATTCTGACCTGTCACCATATCATAACTGACTTGAATAATATTAAATTGATTAAAATACTGCATTATGAAAAAAAATCATGTGTAATGCCTAAATTACTGTACTTATAATGTAAATGATCCTTAGCTATGTTTGTCGCTAATATTCCCTTTCTTGGTTTATTATGGATTTTATTTCAACTAATTTAAGTTAAACGAAGATGAATTTTGAAAAAAAAAGGATTTCCTTATACCTTTAAGATAATAGGTACGTTAAATAAATACTTTAATGGATACGATGATTGGAACTGACTCCCTCCGTTTTAATTCTTGAAAAAACACAAAATAGCCGAATTTTTGATAACTTAATCTGCCCACATAATTGAAGCCATTTTTAAACTTAATAAAAGAATAAAACTCGAATTTGCGGAATCTTTTTCTTTTTTTTATTAAAAACATGGATGTCTTACATTAGCATAGTATATTTAAACAACTAATGCTCGTAAATCGTTATATTTTTGTATTATACTGTTTAGACTACGATTTGCATGTTTTCTATATTTCTTACGAAAATTGTCGACCGATGGTGTGTCAAACATTTTTGTTTGTTTAGCTAAAATGAGTTTTTATCGCTAGTTGTATTAAAACTTTGATTGTGTCGTTTCTTCTTCGAGTGGTTTTTCGGGTTTTTGTTAATATACAAGGGTACATGCTGAATGCATGGGATTAAAAAAAAGTATGCTCTGTAACGAAGAGGGTGGTAATAAAAAAATACGTGTGAGTATCTTGGGTGAGCATTTTAATCTTTGAAATTCTAGGTCTGGTAGAGATTATAGTAACTCTTTGGCTTTTACATACATTTTATTTCTTCTTCTATACATTTGGTAATATTTTTAAACTCTCCGGTTCGATATTGATTTAAAAAGTGACTCACACACATTACAAAAGAGAAAACACTTACAAAAAGTAAAAGTCAGTAGAAATATTTGGGTATTGGGATATTTGGTGATTTGGCTAAGTGGCTAATTGGATATTTGGAGATTAGGATATTATGTATTGAGGTTTTTAGGTGTATGAATAAGTACAGGAATTAGAATGTATAGGTAGACAAAATTACTTCACATCAGGACATAATATATCAATACAAAACAGACACTTAGAAAGACAGATACCCTGCTAGAGGAATTGGAAAACCCAAGAAGAAAAACAATCATTACAGACTTTTATGAACATGTAGTTGATTTTATGCATTATAATGTATATAATATGAATAAATTGAATATTAACCAATTGGTTGTATTATTAAATGTTTATTAAAAAATTAGGTTTGCAATAAATGTTGATCATATAACAAAAATACATTAAACAAAGAACATGCACAATTTTCATTATTTGAATGATAGAAACATTTAGGGACGTCTTTTCTAAGAGCCGGTTGCTCATCCAACTCTATAATAGGTTTGCTTGAATATTTTTTTAAAAAATCAGCTTTTTCTTTACCCTTAACGTAAATGGTATCAGCCTTTTCTGTCAAGCTCCGTACAATATCGGCAAATTTGTAAAATGGAGTAAATCCGGAATCCCAATCAATGCAATGATAGTGTTGCATTAACCACTTCGTTTGTTTGTATGCCGCTGGTCCTAGGAAGGCCAGATCAAACGGGAGTTTAAAAACATAGTGACTAATTCTATGTCGGTCGTAGGCAGCAAGTTCTTTAGGGATTAGTTTATTATTTTCTATCTTGAATGCTTGAAAGTCTAGTAAAATATAAGTATTAAACACATTGAATGAATGTTTTAAAATTTAGATAATCGATTTATTTCATTATAAGGGCAATAAAGGCAAACAGCTAAATTTTCAAATTTTAACTTTTATTTTCAAAATATACAGTAATTTATGCCAATATGCCGTATTTAGTAATTTTATTATTTTCACTTAATAGAAGCTCTAAAAATCACATGATAAACAACATTTGATCCTTAAATTATCCAAATTTACACGTTTTATAAAATTTTGCTAGTTTTATGACGGCACAGCGGATCGCTTGCAACTATTTTTGAAATTGTCTTAGCGTGCATCAATAACATAAAATGTAGATGCACAAAAAATTGCTTCAGCTACTTTGCTTAATAAACAAAAAATATATTATCTTGAAATAAGTTCGATGGCTTTAGTAGTTTTTGTGTAAACGTGC
This sequence comes from Polydrusus pterygomalis, assembly GCA_963969555.1. NCBI lineage: Eukaryota > Metazoa > Arthropoda > Insecta > Coleoptera > Curculionidae > Polydrusus > Polydrusus pterygomalis. Next base: position 60,060,668 of record OZ018379.1, read on the forward strand.
ATGAAACTATTAAAAGGCGATGGCTGATTCTCATTCCTATTGTTTGGTTAAATTGATGGAATCGAGTTGATTATATAAATAAAGAATATCTCTTCATGTACATACAGATGCTTTTTCTATAATTTTAAAACACATGCTATATCTGCTTTTTTTATTACTTACAATGATGAGAGAAAAATCTTGTTTACTACACATTAATTTTTCGTATTTTCGTTGATATAAGGAGTAATAAGCTGTGATGTCTTTTTGTAAATAATATAATTTTAATTTTGAATGTGTAAAAGCACTAAGTTATAATTTTTTCTTCTAAAAATGTAAATAATATAATTTTAATTTTGAATGCTAAGTTATAATTTTTTCTTCTAAAAAGCTCTCACTCATCACAGAATAGTACATGGAGAGAGGAAAATGGATTTTAAGAAAGGTTTATCAGAAGTTAACTTTTTATGTATGCTACAACATTATTTGGATAGTAGTCTGATTAAATAAGAGAATATATTTACCGCTAATATGCATTTTTATTAATCCTTAGACATAAATTAAGCATGCATTTTGATACGTATACGACAACAAGAAATAGCAAGAATAATACTATAATAATAAATAAATATGTTATAAAATATAAATTTTCCATAAAAAAACGTATTATCTACTGGATGTGATTTTTAAAAATGAATTACAATGATGAAGTAATAATTCTTGTGTGCACTTTAATTTTTCTTATCTGCATCAATATTCGGCAACACATGCTTTAAATCTAATTTTCATCCAACTTTGTGAATTGGAATATTTTATTTATAATATTTCGGATGCGAAACAGCCAAGTCTAGATAAATTAACCCAAATTCATCACCATTAACTAAAAAGCTCCTTATAAATTTAAGTATTTTTTACCTACTGGTCAAAAAAAGGGATTTCATTCACAAGAGGTAGCATAGATTATCAAAGAAAGAAAAATAACGAGCAAAGAAAGAAAAATTAAGCATGTTTGCAAGCAGTCAAAGTTACCCATACAAAAGGACACTTGCACTTTTTCAATGTTAAATAATCCCATAACAAAGAGCACAGACCCTATTTTAACAACTATAGTAGAGAACGATATATACCTGTACCCCATTCGATATTTTAGAACAGAATCATGTCAATAAAGAAAAAAAGTCTTCAAAGTGTAAAAGGAGTAGCCGCTTTAAGAGTATACAAAACTCAACAACATAAAAACCACCTGCACCCCGAACCAACACAAGGTCATCGTAAATAAAACATGCCTGCACCTCATTCAATATTTTAGAACAAAATTACGTCAATAAAAAATAAAAATTCTTCAAGGCGTAAAAACCAAACACTTGCGTCCGAGTACCTCCAAGGTCGAAAATAAACCCAACCCAATGTCATAAATAAACATCTGCTCAAAAGTGTAATCAAGGTTACATAAAGGACATCTGCATCCACTATAAAAAGAAATCCAAAAATACCCTAATAACGAACAAAGAAAAAAAAATAGCCAGCGCTCAATATTACCAATAACAAAAGAACAGAGGCATGCCGCCTTCGAAATCATGCATAACAAAAGGACAGCTGCACTCCTTCAAGGTGTGAAAATAAACCCAACCCAATGTCATAAATAAACATCTGCTCAAAAGTTTAGTCAAGGTTACATAAAACCATCAAAGAATATCTGCATCCACTATAAAAATAAATCCAAGAATACCTAAATAAAGAACAAAGTAAGAAAAATAGCCAGCGCTCAATATTACTCATAACAAAAGGTCCATGCCGCCTTCGAAATCATACATAACAAAAGGGTAGCTGCACTCTTTTAAGGTGTGAAAATCCCATCAGGGTGTGAAAATCCGATAACAAAGATACCCAGACCCTATTGTTACGACTATAATAGCTCTTTCAAGGTGTGAAAATCCCATCAAGGTGTTAAAATCCCATAAACACCCTTCGAGAACATGAAGGTATAACAAAACACAAAATATATTACAAATCTAACTTTTGGGAAAAAATAATGGTCAAGGTAACATCAATAAAACAGACTTGCATCCCTTTAGATATTTTCAAACAAATAAATGACGACAATAAAGAAATAAAAATACTTCATGGTGTAAAAATTTGTAACGCAACAGTGTCATAAATAAAAGGACACCTGCATACCATAAAAATACCCTCGTCCACGCCAAGGTAGCACCATCAAAGAGCAGCTCCATCCTTCAAGGTTAAATGAGTCACATAAAATACACCTGCATACCATAAAAATACGCTCGCCCACGTGTATGGTCAAGGTCAAATTACCAAAGAGTAGTTGCATCTTTCAAGGTCGAATGAGTCACATAAAAGACACCTGCATACCATAAAAATACCCTCGTCCAGATGTATGGTCAAGGTCAAATTAACAAAGAGTAGTTGCATCTTTCAAGGTCGAATGAACACCTGCATACCATAAAAATACGCTCGCCCACGTGTATGGTCAAGGTCAAATGAACACCTGCATACCTGTGCGGTCAAGGTCGCGGGAGGGTAGGCGAGGGGGGCAGGGGTGTAAGAGGGGGGGGGGTGAGACAGAATCCGGGTTTAATACCTACTGTGTTGCAGTTCATGATATTGAGGTATTTTGTTGAGTTTTAAATTTCTCTGTAATTAAGTTGATATTAAAAATGCTTACTCTTTATTATGTTCTTGGAAGAATGGTTACCTATCTGGGACTTACCTTATTTTTATATGTGTTTCCAGATTTACCAAAAAGATAAAAGAAGCAAGAAAGCCTGTCTCCAATTAAAAGTAAATTTACTGGCATGCTCTGAGTTTTATTGGTCTAAACCCACAAATAAAAATATACCCTGAGAAAAAACCGTCACAGTATAAGTGTTACTTCAGTGTTCCGAATTATAAGGGATTTTAAGCTGCATCCCTATCACGTAGTTTTATACCAGGCTATATCGGAAACTGATTTTGATAAGCGGCTCAACTATTGCTATTGGCTAAGAGAGATCTGTAATGAAAATCCTCAATTTCTTTCCTTATTTTATGGACTGATTTGGCCACTTTTATTAGCAGCGGCAGAGTTAATTTACATAATACGCATTATTGGTCACAAACAAATTCTCATTGGATGCGAGAAGCGGATCACTAAAACAGGTGGAGTGTAATCGAATGGTGCGAAGTTTTAGGACACAGAATTATCGTACAGTTTATATTTAATAACCATCTAAATAGTAAATCTTACTTAAACTTTTTATAACAGGATTTGCCTAATTGACCTAAGAACATCCATGCGTGGTCTCAACATGATGGATGCCCAGCACACTTTTCACAAACTGTCCACGATTTTTTACATGTAAGATACCCGAACCGCTGGATTGGAAAGGGTTGTTTATTTCCATGGTCACCTAGATCTCCGGGTTTAACTGTGTCAGATTTTTAGTTCTGGAGACAAATAAAAGACGTTGTTTATAATATTCGACCAACCACCCGAGACGCTAAAATTGAAGCAATCATTTCTAGTTCAAAAAGAAGAGTTAATAGTTGTATTCAGCAAAAAGGGAGTAATTTTTAACATTTATAAAGTCTTCCGATTTTTTCGTAAAAAAATTTCCATGATTATTTTAATGCTGTTGTTATTGCCCGTTTGCCTTTAAACACGCTCCAAATTTTGTCTTTTACATAATTTTGACTAGTCCTTAACCTAAATAAAGTGTAAAGGTAAGCATGGAAAATGAGAAATGAAAACCTATTATGTATTACTAATCCAACCTACATACCTAAGGAACTATAAAAACAATAATTTCTTCAAATAAACTGTTAAAAATTATTGTTTTGGCAATAACTCTGAAACGAATAAAGATATATAACAGCAGTCTTCACATTTTTTCTTGCAAATTTAATCTACTTTTCGATTATGATGTTATAGTTATACCGTATGATTTGGATTTTCGGGATAAAATCAAAAAAACTGTTATTATTACAAATTGCGCCCTCTAGCAACTTTATTAAAAACTATCGTGTACCGTTGTATACGGCAATTGAAGGTACTTACCATTCTCTTCCTAACAAGCTTAAATTTAGTAAAATTGGATAAGTCGTTTAGAAGTTACAGCGATTTTAATTTTTACACTTTCAATAGCTTCCCCCACTCTTATGAAGGTCGGTACGCCAATGAGCCTTAAACCAAAATGATGCAGAATTCTCTAAGCTTTCTAATGATGTTAGTTATCAGAGTTATACCTTAATATGGCAATTTTCGGAGAAATTTAGAATTTAAAAAATAATTTTCAATTGTACCCTCTTGCGGCTAAATGAGAAACTTATTAAAACTTAAAAAATAATTTCCAGAATTTTCTCATGACCGCTTTAATCATAATATTTTTTCCCAAGTTTCTACGCTTAGTAGTTTCTGAGGTATGGCCGGTGGCCACCCTTAATGAAACGCCCTGTACATGAAAATAGCGTCAATATGTACAAGATATAAAATATTAATATTCCTAAAATTCATTTTTATTTGAAAATAAAATATCGATACAAAAATCGTCAACAAACGCTTGGAATGAATCATGCTTTTTTTCTGTTTTTTTTTGTTTCATTGTTATCTTTCCCCAGGTAGTAGCATGAAATTAAATAATTACTTGAATACCAGTGGTTTTACGGGACGGAGCTTTTCGCGCACGCTGCCTGGAAACAACCCCGGGGTGGTTTTTCGTTCGCCAGGGTTTACTATAGCTCATCACTGGATTTAAGTTTAGTTCAGTGTCTTTTTGTGCGCGTTTTATTCTTCGGGCAACCTAATAAAATTCAGTGCTCTGTTCCTTGAAAGGTATGTGTTTTGCTAAATTCTTATTTGAACTTTAGAAGGGACCCTTGGTGTGTGTGTAATTTTTTTCTTATCTTGACGCAAGAGTTTAGATACTTATTTGGCAATGAGGGAAGGGGATACACGCCAAGGGTCCAGCTATGAATTATTACGTAATAATGATGCACATAATAGATGTGTACAGAAGGGCCCAATGGTGTGTGTATGAATTTTTTTAAACTTTATGCAAGAGTTTAGGCTTAGGCAGCTATTAATTATGTAATTGTATAATGCCCATAGTTGCTGGTGGGGTTATATTATTGGCAAAATTAATTTTTTAACATTTCAAAATTAAATACGTGAGGGTCGTTATGTAACATTGCTTATCGTCTCCCTCTGTTGGTTGGCTATAATATGAAAAGGTGTGTAATTGTTAAGCAGTTGACAAATATGCGGATCCGTAATAAAAAAAAACTACATGTCATTGGTGGTAACCTTATTGTTTCCTTTTTTAGACGGACTCGATACCAAACCTAATCCACACTAACAACAGGCGCGGTCGACTCCAAGCCACCTGCGTGCAGCTCTGTAAAGTCGTTGAATGGGTGGTCGGAAGTGACTAAGAGGCCGCAGCAAATCTGTACGCCGTGCGAAATAACGCTTTTCGTGCAGTATAGGTGCCTACAGCCTGGATTCGGCATGCAGGACTGAGCGTAACGGATTTTGCGCCTCCGATGGTCGATGTGTATAGCAGCATTTTGAAAATTGAAAGACGGGGCAAAAATCCTGTGAGCTTGGAGAAGACACGGGACGAAAACGGGCTTTAAAATTTCTAATTTGGATTGTTTAATAAATTTCGTTATTTATGGAATGGGACAGAGCAGCCTGCGTCACCAACCAACGTCAACCAACATCGCTGGACCTGGCTCATTTAAAAAAATATTTTGGTAAGCTTTAAAATGTGTACCCAATTAATTTTAAAATTAAAGATCAATTATATTTAATTGAATTAAATTGAAATAAAATATTATATTATTAGCTGTCTTCAGCCAATTTTGAACGTTTCTGAAATAGCATATAAGACCAAAGCTATTAGTATTATACAGTGTGAGTTTGTAACTTGGAATAAATTCAGGGAGTAAATCCTGTACCGTTTTTTTATTGGAAAAATGCTTGAACTCGTGTATTCAATGTTAAATTTTTGATGTTTTCATAGAGTATCCTCTCTATAAAAATTTTATTTTATGGATATACGAGGTATTAATTTGACAAGTCGATTATTAGCTTAAAACCCCATTTTGACGATAATTGATAATTTTATTTTGTAAAATATATTTTTTTAAATTTTAGATCTTGGGTACGCGCCACGACCCCTAAAACAGAAGTGCGAATCATAGGCGAGTTACACGCGAGTGATGTAAGAAGGTTCTGCTCTTTAAGAGTTTGTCTAAACATCGTCGCAGTTTAGAAGCGCGGTAAAGTAACCCCATTTGAAGACCATCGAATGTCTGGAAAAGGTCAATGGCAAGCCGGCTTGTCTCTAGGTATCTCGACGCCCTTTTTGTTCGCACCTTGAAGAGTAGAACAAGAAGAAAGAAGAATGAAGAGGAAGTCATCGGGCAAATGGAAATGGACAAGGAGGTAACTAATTTGTTTCTAACATTTTCTTTTCCTACTTACTACTACTTGGACCGTATTTGTAACACAATTCAATATCTGACACTATATATTTTTGACGTTACTACGAGCCAATATTTTAAAACAAAAAATATTCAACTTTTAAGGCATCCTTTTCTTGTTTCAGAATCAACCAGAACAACACCTAAAGCAACGTGTAAAATCCGAGTCGCGATGTTTTCAGGGTAGCGCAAGATACAGAACCCAGTTCACATTAAAATCAATCCGATCTTTTTTAGTCTAACGTACGGAAAGGATATGATTGATCGTAGTTTGGATTTGTTGATTGAAAGTACCTATAAACAGTAGATATGTTACAGATCATATGATTTTTCTACATCATCATTTAATAGCAGCCATGACAGGCTAAAAGCTACACAATTAAAAATATTTTTGGTATAGTGTCTGTGGTGTTTCAAAATTTACTCAAAATTCTTTTGTGTGTTCGGGTTTCAATAAATATTAGACTGAAAATAACACCATGGACGTTTCTTTTCGAGATGACAGACGAGAGCAATAAAAATTATATTATTAATTTAATTGGTTTCTGTATCTGTTTAATTGTCGCTTTGAAGACAAGTTGTTGCAAAATACAGTTGGCTTTTGGATCTGTCTGACGAGTTTCGATTAAGTGTGACCATGAAAACTTAAACCAAAATGCTAAATGTTCGGGACACAAGCTGGCTTAGAGCAAACTACGAGAATTAACTAAGGTAAGATTTTAAAAACTTTCTATACTACAATCTCAAAATGCTAGTTTAATAAGTGCTACCGATATCGCAGTATAAAAAGCGAATCATCAGTAACTGACTTCAATTAAGAAACATTAAAACGCCACTCTTGACACTGTTTGTCTTTTTTTCTAAAAATCGTCCTTAATTAAAAATATATTACACAGGTTTTGAGAGTGTTAGGGATCGCTATAAACTGTATGTATTGTATTTAATGGTTTTCTCTATTGTTTTAGGTTAGTACACATGGGTGACGGGTAGAGTCCGTCCACAATAAGCGCGAGTGCATAAAAGTGCTTTGGTTTTAACTGATTTCGAAACTTACAACTTTTACTGTCATGCTTGAAAGGTAAGAAATGTAGCTATATACATAACATCAAGTAGATATTTGTGTTTTCAAAGTGATTAATTAAAATGTAAGTTGTGACTATTAAAACCTTCTTCAATTTTAGGGCTATTTTTTAGGTAATATTTAGAAATAATGATAATGATGATTTGGATAATATATTGGTGAACAAAAATTTTACTAAGCACATATGCAAAGTTTTTAACTATGAACTTGCTTTAATACTATTTGTTTTAGGTATTCAAGGTTTTGTTCAACATTTCCTAAATATCGATGCACAATACCACTCTTCTATAATATACAAGAAAATTTATTTACTCCTTTGATTTTTAGGCCAAATTAATGATTGCTTTTTAGGTGTTAAAGGTTTAGTCCAACATTTTCCAAATGTTGATGCACAAAACTGTTGTTGTAAATTTACCCCTTTGTTTTCAAGTCACATTAATTATTGCTTTTTAGGTGTTAAAAGGTTTTGTCCAACATTTTCCAAATGTTGATGCACAAAACCGTTGTTGTATATTTACTCCTTTGTTTTTTTAGGACAAATTAATGATAACTTTTTAGGTGTTAAAGGTTTAGTCCAACATTTTGCAAATGTTGATGCACATAATCGTTGTAAATTTACCCCTTTGTTTTTAGGTCACCTTAATGATTGCTTTTTAGGTGTTAAAGGTTTAGTCCAACATTCTCGAAATGTTGATGCACAAAACCGTTGTTGTAAATTTACTCCTTTGTTTTTAGGCCAAATTAATGATTACTTTTTAGGTGTTAAAGGTTTAGTCCAACATTTCCCAAATGTTGATGCACAAAAACGTTGTTGTAAATTTACCCCTTTGTGTTTAGGTCACATTAATGATTGCTTTTAAGGTGTTAAAGGTTAAGTCACAGCAGTCTTAGATAAAGGGGGCTGCGGTTTAGTCCAACATTTTGGAAATGTTGATGCACAAAACCGTTGTTGTAAATTTACCCCTTTGTTATTAGGTCACATTAATGATTGCTTTTTAGGTGTTAAAAGGTTTTGTCCAACATTTTCCCAATGTTGATGAACAAAACCATCGTTTTTGTAACTAAATTATTTTCCTTTTAGCTTACTTAAGAATATACTATCAGTGGTCAAGACCTTTGTATCCTTGTGTATTCTTGGCAACCGCTTACATTTTAGGTGATTTTGAAGTTAAACGGGTAAGCGGCTGTCTGTTGTTTGTCTCGGATAGGGGCCGTACAATACTGATAATGGCCATGGAAGGCCGAAACAGTCGCCGACGCAATGAAGAGTTTGAAAAAGGTAAGCAACATTTTGTAAGAATAATAAGTATATTTTGTAAGCACCTCCCCTTAAGAGAGATCCGGAGAGAGTTTTCCGGTGTACAACACGGTTATTATAATTTCTGTTATAAAAAATCAAGATAAAATTCCAACGAATTGATAGGCTAATTGGGTAATCAATCAAGTATCCGGAAAAAAGTAACCGTCAAATGAGATTTTTATATTCAATTCAAGTAAAACATCACTATTTTGCGAAAGTTCTTCATGTCCGGGTGATTTTCCACATTTCCCGGATACCCTGTATAAATGTATTAGATTTGGAAGATGGTCAATAAGGTCAGAATCAATGATATAAGTATCATATTTAAGTGTGAAACTAATTAGGCTACTTTTTTAAACCAGGAGATCCATTGGCTTGGTTATACCTACACACTAATTTGTGAAAAAAATGTGTTTTACATAATATATACATATTACATTATAATATAATATAATTCGAAAAGTTAATTAAAAATAAAATTAAAAATTGTTGAAGGTTGAGCTTTCGAGATAGATTAATAATACACCGAACACTATTTATTAATTAACTTTTAATATCAAAAAGTAGTTTACAAGAAACAAACATCGTGAATGCTAACGACAAACGACAACTGTCAAGTGAACAGTTCTGCCAACCATAATTTAACAAATGTTGAGCAGCGCACTGTTGCCAACTATAAAAGTAATATTATTGTATGGCGTATTCCTTTTACATTAATAACACACCTCCTCAATAAAATTATCTTTTATATTCTAAACCTAAATTTAGCTTAAAATTATCAAATTTTACACGAGATAGTGGCTTTGTTAACATGTCTGCCACTTGGTCTTCAGTTTTGATATGAACAATTTTAATAAGACCTGTATCTATTTTCTCTTTAATAAAGAAATACTTGATATCAATATGTTTTAGACGTTTATTATTCTCAGGATTGTTGGCTATACAAATAGCTGATCTGTTGTCTTCATATAATACAACTGGCGTATTCATTAAAAAATTAAAATCAATTAAGATTTTTCTTAGCCAACAAGCCTCAGTTACAGCCAAGCTCAAAGCTACGTACTCAGATTCTGTTGAAGATATTGCAACATTCTGTTGTTTCTTACTTGTCCATGCGACAGTACAACCAAACATTTTAAAGATAAATCCTGTAGTGGATTTCCTATCTAAAGTATCTCCACCCCAATCTTAGTCTACAAACCCACATAAAATATCAACATTAGTATCGGGTCTAAATATCAATGTTAAGTCTAGTGTACCTTTTATATATCTAAGGACTCGTTTTAATGCTTTATAAAGATTCTCATTAGCCTTATCCTGAAATCTACTTAAAAGACAAACACTTTCACACAAGTCCGGTCTAGAACCTAATGCTGCGTACATTAAACTTCCTATTATTTGTCTACAAAGATTTTGCATTTTTGGATCACTCTCTTCACTCTTTAGTAACTTTAAATCTACATTACTCTCTAATGGTGTATTAATGCTATTACAATCTTGCATGTTAAACCGTTTCAAGACATTTTTTAAAATAATTCATCTGACTTAATTCTGTGAATCCTTCCTTTAAATTCTGTTTAACTGTAATGCCCAAATACTGTGATATAATCCCTAAATCTTTCATATAAAAGTTCTTCCTTAGTACAGTCTTTATTTTATCTACTTCTTTATGGTTTGTACCCAAAATTAAAAGGTCATCAACATACAACAAAATATAGAGCTTACTTTGCTCAAAACATTTGGTATATAAACAATAATCATTTTGTGATCTGACAAAACCGTGATCCTGCATTAACAAATCGAATTTAATATTCCAACACCTAGGTGATCTTTTCAAGCCATAAATTGACTTATTTAACTTTAATGCAACATCATTGTTTTGTTTGTCAGTACCTGGTAAGGACATATACACCTCCTCCTGTATATCCCCATACAAAAACGCACTTCGTACATCCATCTGGTGTATTGGCACTTCCAGGTTATTACTAACGACTAGCAACATGCGAAATGTTAGTTTCGCCACTGGCGCATAGATGTCGTACACTTCATCATCGCACTGCTGTTGAAAGCCGCGCGCCACCAATCTGGCTTTAAATTCACCTTCACTTTTTGTTTTAAAAACCCACTTGCTTTCAATGACTTTTTTATCCGCGGGCCACGGCACTTCTGTCCACGTATTATTTTCGCGTAGCACTTTTAACTCTCTTTGCATCGCTTCTTTCCATTTCTCGCTATTTTTGCATGCCACTGCCTCTTCAAACGTTGTAGGTTCTTCTGTTTCGGTATAAAAACTCATTGAACTCATTTCATAATCCTCCATCCATTTGGGTGGTCTATTTTCTCTTCTTTCTCTTTCTACTGGTCTGTTTTCTCTTTCTTCTTCTCCTTCATTTTCTTCTAATTCATCTTGGTCTAGCTCGGGCGTTTCTAACATATCTTCTTCATTCTCCTCTAGATCCAACATTATTATTTGTTCACTCTCCTTCTGATTTATGTTTCCTGTCAATTTATTAACTTCTTCACTATTTGGTATAAAAATTGTGTCTCTGTGAACTTCAATAGTATTCTTCTGAGGAAAATATACTCGATATCCTTTTACTGTATTTTCATATCCGATAAATATGCCCTCTTCACTTTTTGAATCTAACTTCCTTCTTTTCTCTTTTGGAATGTGTACAGATATAGCTGAACCAAATTCTTTAAATATTTTTATATCGAAGTCTTTGTCGAACCATAGCTTAAATGGTGTTTCATTTTTCACTGAACTGTCACTCGCTCGATTCAATACAAAAACTGCAGTATTCACTGCTTCAGCCCACAAGTTTTTAGCCAAATTCTTACTATGCAGTAAAGTCCTGGCTGCTTCAACTAGTGTGCGCATTTCGCGCTCTGCCCTGCCATTCTGCTGCGGAGAATATGCACAGGTTTTTTCATGTATTATTCCTCTACTTTCCAGCGATCTTTTCAGCATATTGTTTACAAACTCTAGTCCATTATCTGTTCTAAGCTTCTTTACTTTATTTCCTGTTTGTGTTTCCACCATATTTAAAAACTTTTCAATATTTTCTACTGCATCCGATTTGTTTTTTAGGAAATATACAAATCGATAATTAGAAAAGTCATCTTTTAACAAAAGAAAATATCTGGCTTCTCCCATTGATGGTACCTCCATAGGGCCTTCCAAGTCTCCATGAATTAGTTCACCTATTCTTTTAGCTCTTGGTGCACTTGCAGAAAATGGCAATCTGTGCTGCTTGCCAGCTAAACACTCTTTGCAAAATGGATTAGAAACTTCACCATATTTTATTTCACTTCTTTTTAACAGCTTTCTTACTTGGTCGAAATGAATGTGTGCTAACTTACGATGCCATTTTGTTAGACTCTCAACCACGTGACATTGTGATGTAGCACTTTCTATTTGTTTGAAATTCATTTTGAATAATCTGCCTTCCCTGTGCGCCACTGCTCTGACATTTCCATTATCGTCTAACAAGCTACACTTGTCCTTGTCAGCTTGCATTACCAAACCTTTGTCTAATACGGTGCTTAAGGAAAATAGGTTTACTTCAAGCTCAGGTACTAGTAGAACATTACATAAGTCTGTTTTTATCCATTCTTTGCCATTCCAGGCTTGTACCTCAACTTTTCCAATGCCCTGTACATCTAAAATTGAACCATTCCCTACTTTTACTTGCCTGTGTATATCTGGTGTTTTCAACTCTACGAATTTTTCTTTTATATAGCACATGTGTTCAGTAGCACCACTGTCTAACCACCAGACATTTTCACTACTTGATTTTCCAATCAATGCTGACATATCCGAGCAATTTAACACACTTGACATACCCAACAATGCCTGTGTTGTAGTATTATTAGCTATTGACTTCTTATTATTCTCTTCATTGTCTTTCCTTTTTTTAAAATAACAGTCTTTGATCAAATGACCCATCTTCTTGCAGTAAGCACAAGTCTTTTTCATTTCGGTGCAGTTTTTCTTTATGTGCCCTGTCTTATTACATTTATAACAGGTGACTTCTCTCTGCTGTCGAAATTGATTGTTTCCTACTCTGCTGGCTAAAGCCGACTCTGTAGTATTTTTCTCCTTGTTTCTTTCTTCCTCTATTAACAATCGTGACAATAATTCTGCCATAGCCTGCTGACTACTAGGAGTAGACTCCCATGCCGAAATAAAATGAGTTAAACTTTTCGGTAAAGACATTAATACCTTTGTAATGGCCATTTTATTACTTATTTCTTCACCTTGCTGCTTTAGGTTTCCCTGAATTTCTTCAATTTGTGATATGAATTCCGCAATACCACCCTGTTCATTGTACTGCATACTGAAAAATCTTTGTTGCAATAAGTGAACACTCACTTGTGATTTATTTTCATAAATTGTCGTTAATTTATTCCACATCTCTTCTGCTGAACTGCATGTGAGAATGTGTGTAAGAGGTTTATTTTCCAGCCTGCATACTATTTGTTCTTGGGCCTTTGCATCCCTTCTCTCCCACTCTAATATGGCATTATCACCTGATACTGGCTTGGTGGTTTTTCCAGTAACTACTTCATAATAGCCTCTTGACTTTAATACGACCTGGATCTGGAATTTCCATGCTGTCCAGTTTTCTCCATTAAATTTCACAACTGGGACTGCCTGTTCTGCCATTTTACTTATTCTTTTTGAATAATTTTACTTTCCTCAACACAGAGTATTTTCAAATTTCAACCATTGACGTCACACAACAACCAACGAGGGACGCGGACGTTTTGGTTTTAACTGGCAATCGGCAAAACGTGTTACGATTTTTACGACTCTCGAAATACTATTGGGACTTACACGGGTCTGGGCCCATAACCTGTTGAAGGTTGAGCTTTCGAGATAGATTAATAATACACCGAACACTATTTATTAATTAACTTTTAATATCAAAAAGTAGTTTACAAGAAACAAACATCGTGAATGCTAACGACAAACGACAACTGTCAAGTGAACAGTTCTGCCAACCATAATTTAACAAATGTTGAGCAGCGCACTGTTGCCAACTATAAAAGTAATATTATTGTATGGCGTATTCCTTTTACATTAATAACAAAAATTATGAACGTTGTACAAAAATGTTTTAACAAATAATTTTAATAATTCAGTTTTATTTTCTGTGTACGTTTGACAGCTGCATAGCTAAGGAAGGTGGTTAGGACAAATTTTGTGCCGCTTTTTGTAAAAAAAAAACACAATTTACATAATGAAATACTTATATTGAGTTATATACAAACAAAATGTATTGCAGTACATGTAAGAATCGATCCTATAGAGTTAACGTTAGACATTATTTAATAATTTTTTTATAAAAGACTAATACAAACCTACATTTACCAAATTCACAATTTCTCTTTAAGGACGAATACAATTTATCACTATAATGTGTAAAGACGTTAAGTGCCTATAATTGGTTAATTTTAAAACTAGGGTACAATAGGGATTGAAAATTTTTATAAAAACAGTACAGGAGGTAAAAATTACATGTGAAGCGATTAGTTTAATAAAATATTATCTGCTATGAAAAGATTTAAAGGCATTGGCTAGTTCTTTATATGTAACAGATTTATTTCTATTGTATTTTTCTTTGAATTATTTTCAAAAACAGGATAATATACCAACTTGACATAATTTGAGAATTAACGTTATTTTAACGCAAATTGCATGTCAAATGGGAAACGTAGGTAGTTATTTGTACAAAAAAATTTACATGAAAGTAAAAAGCCCGATTTTTGAAAAAAAGCAAATTTTGGAAATATTGCAAATTTTTGAAAAACCGATTGGTAGGTAGTTTATTGAAAAATGGAATTCCAAAAATTCTAATATTTTTTTTACATTGCGTATATTTTTTGAAAATCTAAACTACACTTATATGTAATTTTCGGGCTTTTTCATTGAATTATTTACCTAATTTTGGCATGAAGCTTGTCTTGTGTACAAATAAAAAATTACCCTATGACCAGTTTCTGAAAATATTTATATAGGTAATAACAGTTTAACAGGCATAAATCTGATACATAGAGAAAAATAACATCAATACCCTTAATATGTTACTTTTACGCTTTGATTTTTCAATATTTTGTCTACAATTTATTCAAAAAAAATATATTCTCAAAATATAATTTCTTACATTCCTCCAACATTATTAGTTAGTTCTGATATTCACATTATTGTTGTATTGGCCTATTTTAAGGAAGGGGGGGAGTGGGGGGGGGGGGGCAAACAACCGGTTGATCCACCGGTTAATAATATATTTCCTCAGATACAACCTCAGAACTATAAAAAAAGTAGAATGCTTATTCCCATTAAGACCTGTGTTTTTTTTTTAAAGCATCTCTAGGAACGTGTGTTGTTGGGGAATTCTTTTTTCCCCTAGAAAAAGAGGGCAACCATTTAAAATTATGTTAACGACAACGAAAATGTCATATGCAATTAACCAATTTTGTTTTGTTGGATATTTCTTTTCGTAGGTAAGAGATCATAATAGGTGCATTATTTTATTAAATTATTGAACTTCCCACCACGGATTTTCCTGCTTTAAAATGAAAATGTGGAAAATCGCTCGGACCCGTCGATTTTTATTTCGAGGGGACATCTTTTGCGTATATTGTCAATCTTGTTACTTCAAACCCCTAGAAGGGAGGGGGGTAAGATCTAAATCTTAAATGGATACCCCTATTTTATATAATTTTTTTGGATTTTGCATAAAATTCTGAACATTTTTTAATAAAAGCATTATTAGTCTATACTTAACAGTTTCCGAGATATTGACTCTTGAAAAATAAGATTTTTGAACTTTGACAGCGTCCAGCTTTCTAACAATACGTCTTAGAGCAAAACGGCTTACATGTCCCTATCTTCAATTTTTATTATCTTTTCAATAGTGTCAACTTCCGGTTAAACCGGTTGTAAGAAATATAGTACTTCCGGTTTAACCGAAAGTTGACACTATTGGAAAGATAATAAAAATCGAAGATAGGAACATGTAAGCCGTTTTGCTCTAAGACGTACAGTTAGAAAGCTAGACGCTGTCAAAGTTCAAAAATCTCTTTTTTCAAGAGTCAATATCTCGGAAACTGTTTAGTATAGACTAATAATGCTTTTATTAAAAAATGTTCAGAATTTTATGCGGAATCCAAAAAAATTATATAAAATAGGGGTATCCATATAAGATTTAGATCTTACCCCCCTCCCTCCTAGAAGCTTGAAGTAACAAGATTGACAATATACGCAAAAGATGTTCCCCTCGAAATAAAAATCGACGGGTCTGAGCGATTTTCCACATTTTCATTTTAAAGCAGGAAAATCCTTGGTGGGAAGTTTTCAAATGAACACACTGTACTGTATACAGTGTGACCAGTAAAGTCCGCATCATATGGGATTTTTTTATTGATAGCGTTATTAGAAATTTGACTTTGGCATCAAGTGCTGCTTCGATCGAGATGAAAATTAAGCAAAAAATAGTAGTCACGTGATTCGCATTATCTGTCAAATTTTAATTTTTTCCACAAAATAATTCAAAAGTGGAGTTATTTCTAAAAATATCGAAAAAAGTTTTTTTTAAATGCAGTTTTTAGCCCACATGCACATGTTTTATTTTAATATAATTTTTAGGAGCCTTATACATGCGCAGGCTTTTACTACGACCGGGCAAATACATTGGAACTCGGGGTTGGAATTATACATGTACGCAGTAGGCCAGTAGGTACTGCGCAGTCTTCCGTGGTAAAATATTTTATAGGCGTTTGCGGAAGGTTTCACATGCTGAGAAATCTATGAAGCGCAACATTACTGTGAATATATCTTTTAAAAATAAAATATGTGTTGACAAAAGTTTGAAATTTCAGGTGAAAAAGCGGAATGGGCTTTTTCACTAAATTTTAATTATGACACCGCATAAAGGAAGAAAAAAAGTTCTACCAATTCAGGTTTTAAAATTTAGAATTACTAACTGAGCTTTCTCAGTTAAACAAATACGGTTAAAATACGTAAAAATATAATACCGACGTCATCGCAACGAATCGACGGTTCCTTTCTATTTAAGTTATCGTAACAATGATAACATTATAATCAGCCGCTCGGGCGATGGTACACTCGGCCGCTTTAAGAGATTATGTACTAATCCCGCAGGTAAACTCGGCCGGTAGGCGATAGGTGACCCTTAACCTCTCCAATCGGTTCTAAAAGGTGTATTGGCAACCGGTTTGTTCGTTGTTACCAGAGCATTTTTTAAAATTTTAAATATTTGTTATACTGAACTGGTCGCAAATAACCATAGTTATCATATTAAAATTAAAATAGAAAAACCACAAACTTTTAATTTATACCATTAGAAGTACTAACAGTAAACATTTTCGTTACCCTAACACAATTAGTACAGTTGAAGTAATCGCGGCCGCTTTAGATATGTGTGCTAATGGCCACAACTTATATACCTGGGCGACCAGGCCGAGTTTACCTGTACAGCTTAAGACCTTATTTTGACCGCGAGGATTAAAATATCTTAAGCGGCCGAGTTTACCTCTGCCCCAGCCGCTCGACTGCACAGAAGAATTGATTGTAATGTGATTACGTCGGTTTATTTGTATTCAAACTTTATGCTGTCGTGGCGTCTCCTAATTGTTTCTGGAAAAGTTTTGTGGTGCTTTAGGAAGATTCTTATCATCGCGGGATATATTTTAAAAAGGTTCCAATTTAGGATATCAGTTCTGAAAACTGAATATGATAAACTCGGCTATAAATAGGGAAAACGCCCATTCCGTTAATGACAAATTTTGCAAAAAATTTAGTCTTCGAGATGAAAAATATTTGTTGGTCAAATCTATTCTTAATTATTATTACTTAATATCTTATTTAATAAATATTTATATATTAACAGGGTGCTCAAAATAAGGCAGACACTATTGCTAAATTCGATATTTTTATAAAAAAAATTACAAATTCATTTTTTTTAAATATAAGCAAAAATGTAATACATTGTATTTAAAAAATAAACATTTGGAAAAATCAGCTTATTTTTGGACTAATCAGTTTTTGATATACCTATTGTGAAGACTTTCATTTTTAGGTTAGAAAAATATGAACTGTTATTAAGTATGTATATTTTTGAAAATTGTATATAGGGAATTATTTGTAAACAAAACTCACGAAACACCATACTTAGTTAATTTGGACAATTTAAAGAGAAAGCCAGAAAATAACAATACATTTTAAAAATGTATTAAAATCAAAACGTTTGCTTATTTAAAAATTTTACTGTTATATATTTTAAAACATTTTCCAATTTTTATATGAATTCGAATACTCATTATTAAAGTAAATTTTTCAAAACACCTACATACATATTTCAAGAGGTTTGGGAGTTTCTCTAAAAAGTCGAATTAATTTTTAAACAATATCCTACTTTTGTATTTTTCTCATACGAAACATATTTTTGGTAGAAGCGTGTGGGATTGGCCGTTTATAATATATTATAAATATCAAAAATATCAGCAAAATCCGTAAAAATCTAAGGATAGATTGTTAATCGCCCTAATTATAGCCAATAGAAATGACGTGTATGGAGGCATCCTTGGTTGATATTTGTAACCAAGCATTTATTGAATTGTTCTCATGTTGTCAAGAACGCGTTATTGTTGTCCTAAAAGTTTGTATATTGAAGAGCTAATATCTTGAAAACTATTTAATTTGCAGAGTGCCTAATATTTTAAAATATATACTGGGTGGTCCAATAAAAAGTTAACACCTCGATTTTCCTGCTTTAAAATGAAAACGTGGAAAATCGCTCGGACCAGTCCGTTTTTATTTCGAGAGGGACATCTTTTGCGTATATTGTCAATCTTGTTACTTCAAGGGGGGGGGGGGGGGGGGGTAAGATCTAAATCTTAAATGGATACCCCTATTTTATATAATTTTTTAGATTCTGCATAAAATTCTTTTTCATTCATTTTTTAATAATAGCATTATTAGTCTATACTTAACAGTTTCCGAGATATTGACTCTTGAAAAATGACATTTTTGAACTTTCACAGCGTCTAGCTTTCTAACTATACGTCTTAGAGCAAAACGGCTTACATGTCCATATCTTCGATTTTTATTATATTTCCAATAGTGTCAACTTTCGGTTAAACCGGTTGTAAGAAATATACGAGGAAATATAGTACTTCCGGTTTAACCTGAAGTTGACACTAGTGGGAAGATAATAAAAATCGAAGATAGGGACATGTAAGCCGTTTTGTTCTAAGACGTACAGTTAGAAAGCTAGACGCTGTCAAAGTTCAAAAATGTCATTTTTCAAGAGCCAATATCTCGGAAACTGTTAAGTATAGACTAATAATGCTTTTATTAAAAAATGTTCAGAATTTTATGCAAAATCCAAAAAAATTATATAAAATAGGGGTATCCATTTAAGATTTAGATCTTACCCCCCTCCCTCCTAGGGGCTTGAGGTAACAAAATTGACAATATACGCAAAAGATGTCCTCCTCGAAATAAAAATACGGGTCTGAGCGATTTTCCACATTTTCATTTTAAAGCAGGAAAATCGAGGTGTTAAGTTTTCGTTGGACCACCCTGTATACACAATAATATAATACGCATGTTTGGAATTTTGTAAACTGTAAAAAATACCTACTTACTCATATTCAGTCGAAGTTTGAAATAATGATACATTAAATTTTCTCGGTACTTTTACGGATTTGGTAATTACTTATAATAAAAAACAAACAAACAAAAAAACAAAGACAAGTATTCTTGGAGATCATATTTTGAGCACCCTGTATAATAATTAGAAAAAATTATGAGCAATATTTTATTGTAAATTTATTTCTAGGATAGTAGATAGCTTTAAGAACATACCCCAGTCAGTAAGAACGCATTTAAAATCATACAAAAAGGCACTGTTCTTTAAATGTTAAACAAACTATTTTTATTTCAAAATTAGGTTAATAGATGTTATTGGCTATGCTTTCAGGAAGGGTTTTAAACATAATATTATCACAATAATAAATTTAAACAAGTTTTTGTAGGTAAGATAGTACATAGGTACTTAGTTTTGCACAAAATAAACAAAAATCTAAAAGTGTTTTTCCATTTAAAAAATAAAGGTACGTAATGTAATTATTTAATATAAAAACATTAATTAAATAATAAGACATTCAATAATTGGACACTTTTAAAAATCATGAATATCTATTAATTGGCGATGGTGAGTGACGCATTTATTTTTTAAAAGTGAGATTCTAAGACTGTGTTTAGAAACTTGTAAAGTTGTTCTGTACTTATGTTATTAATAATCTGTGCAAATTACTAAATTATAATAATATCCATATTTAAATTATTTGCTTACTCTATTGTAACTTATTTACACTTAAAATAAATTTAAAATTATTCGTATAAGAAAAATGTTTGGATTAAATAAATAATACAAAGTATGGTATGATAGTACTATAAAAAAACAAAAATACACAGGACGTATAAACCAACAGTTTCTATTAAAACTATTATTATAGTTTAAATAGAAATACCACAGTTAATGTACAAACTATAATTTTGTGTATCATACAAAAACTGTTTACCCCACAAAACTATAAATTATTATTTACAAAGTATCCTCTGATTGATATCCTTATTTGGAAATCATTTCTCTACATACATGTCTGGCAAGACAAATTTAATGAAGTGTTTTCATGGCAAGAACTAAATAAATAGGTTATGACTCTATACAGGGTGCTGATAAAGTTTGGAATAATCGATTTTTCTTGAAAACGCAAAAGTTTTTCGAAAAACGTTCGGACCCGTCGATTTTATTCTATTCTTTAAATTTTTTTGACCTTCTTCAATATTATACCGGATGCGCCAAAAACGCTAGGCAAGTGTCAACTTCACTATTTCAAATAGAACACCCCTTTTTTTCTCCAATATTCAGATTCCCCTCTTAACTCTAGACAAGTTTCATATTACATATTGTATGGCTAAAGTCAACAGGAATTGAAATACAGGGCCCCCAATAAAAATCAAGGCATAATTTTAAGGTCTAGGTATTTACCTTTTTACCGGTTTCTACATAATACCTTAGTGACGTAAATGTCAAAACATTTAATATTTACTCCAAAGTTGTCACTTTTACCCATAAAAATGTTTCTAACTGAAGCTGAAAGAATCGAAATATTAATAATAGTAGGATGTGGAGATCGAAAGAGAACACAAATAGAAGTTTGTGAGTATTTTAATGATAAATATCCAAATAGAGAACACATAAATCAGGCAACTGTTTCCAAAATTGTTAAGAAGTATAATAAAGTTGGTCACGTTAGGGATAAACCTAGAAGTGGACGACCTAAAATTTTCGACGATTGCAAACTTGATATTCTAGTTTCGTTGGAAGAGAGACCACATTCGAGCACAAGCATTTCTCAAAATTTTGAAAATATCCACGATTCAACGGTGGCAAAGTTCCTGAAAAAGAAAAAATGGCATGCATATAAATGTCAAGGAGTACAGGAACTTTTGGAAGATGACCCTGACAGAAGGAATGAGTTCTGTGCAATTCTCGTGGATAATTACTTGATTAACGATGCATTATTCCCGAGTACCATAATTTTTTCTGATGAGGCGACTTTTTTCTTGGATGGCATGCTAAATCGTCAAAATTGCCGGTACTGGTCCAGAGAATATCCCCATTGGTTCCGAGAAATTCATACCCAGCGGCCGAGAAAAATTAATGTATGGGCAGGAATAATTCGGGATACTGTTATAGGACCCTATTTTTTTGAGGAAAATTGGACTGGCCAAAGATATTTGCAGTTTCTTGAAGAAGACCTCGCTCCAGCGTTGATTGCCCTATTTCCCGATCGGAACATTCCTGATTCACATGATACAACTATCTGGTTTCAGCAGGATGGTGCACCAGCCCACTATTCGGCCGAAGCCCGTAAATACCTGAATGAGTTATTTCATCATCATTGGATAGGTCGACGGGGTCAAATAGAGTGGCCTGCGAGGTCCCCCGACTTAACGCCATTGGACTTCTTTCGGTGGGGCTATATTAAGGAAAGGGTTTACAAAAATAAACCAGAAGATATTGATATTCTCAAAACGCGTATAACAACAACCATAAGACAAATTACCCCAGAAATTGTACATGTACAGTTAGAATTTGTTGAGAGATTGGGACATTGTAGAGCCGTAAATGGACACCATTTTCAATGCTTACTCAAATAATATTTTAGATTGTTCACTATATTACCAATTTTCTGTTAGAATTTTTTTCCTAGCCTAAGTATGTGTCATGGAAAAAAAGCTTTAAAATTATACCTTGATTTTTATTGGGGGCCCTGTATTTCAATTCCTACAATATGTTATATGAAACTTGTCTAGAGTTTAGAGAGGAATCTGAATATTGGAGAAAAAAGGGGTGTTCTATTTGAAAAAGTGAAGTTGACACTTGCCTAGCGTTTTTGGCGCATCCGGTATAATTTTAAAGAACGTCAAAAATTTTTAAAGAATAAAATAAAATCGACGAGTCCGAGCGTTTTTCGAAAAACTTTTGCATTTTCAAGAAAAATCGATTATTCCAGACTTTATCAGCACCCTGTATAATTAATTTGTGTTGGGCTACATGCTTGGTGAGACTGTTGTTCCATTGCACAGGAAGAAAAAATAATAACTACTTGTTATGTTTCACAATTTTAATCAGTGGGCCATTGTAAATGGTCCGCAAGGGCCGAAACACGTGTCAGAAAACTGATTAAATTTGTGAAACATAACAAGTAGTTATTATTTTCTCTTCCTGTGCAATGGTTATGATTCGGATAAATAATAATTGTTTCCAAGTTGAAATGGATTAGAATCAAATGTGAGGTCGTACCTCATTGCTGGAGCGCGAGTTCTCACCTTTATTGTATAGGCACCTAATGAGTGTTATGCATATTTACTTCTACAAATTAATACAAAAGCTTACCCAAATATTGTTTTGCCACACGTGTATACCAATTGACAATAAAGTTAGTAACAAAATATAGTTCCAAGCTTCATATTAATATTGAAACTGGCATTTATATTTAATTTAATAATTTTTCATATGATCTCCCGTAACTTCTACACACTGTACCCACCCCAACGATTTTATTTCACCAAAAAAAAAATTATATACCATAAAAAACTCTACTTGTGGTTAAACTTGAGGGTATTATTCCTTACTCAACTTTAAGACAATAAGTTTATATAAACATATGTCCTAAACGGCTTAGTTTTTATTATACAGGGTGTTGGAATATTAGAAAAAAATGTTTTTTCTAAATACCTAACTAGAAGACGCATATGCTTGGTGACAATTTTTAATGTAAGTTCAAGATAATATGCAGATAATTAATTGACAGAGAACCGCTATTTTGTTGAGATATACAAGACGTTAATTAATATGTTAATTATAACAAAAGTTATCAATTCAGTCGCAAAAAATAAATGTAATCACCTGCAACTTTATTTATTTTTAAACTGTCAATATCATACGTTTTAATCCCCAAGTAATAGTGAATTTCCGCTAAAGATGTAGGCCCTTGCCTTTGACAGATATTCGGAATATTGTAAAACCAAAGTTAAATAAAACTATTAGAGCAAACTATGTGTTTTACTTTGTTGTTAATATATTGATGCATAAATTAAAGTCCAACATTTTTTTCTGGAGAAAAAAGTCGTCACCTGGAGCCAGAGCATTGAAGTAATATTTTGTTGAACATTTTTTTTCTACCAACCATTTTTTTTAGCCAGCAATTCTTTAATATTCATTAACTTTATTGTCAGCAAATTATGAATGTTCTTTTAAATGCAGTAAATACCCATATTTATTACAAAAATGAGCAAGAAACAGCGGAAATGGCTGCGTACGAAGATAAAATATCACTTCAAAAGAAACAGAATCACAATGGCAATTTTATTTTTTGATTATTAAATTTAATTTTTGAGAGCGCATGTAACTTTATTGTAAAAGTAAAAAAGTAATACTTATAATTTTATCTATTCGGTTAAAAGTTTTTCTCAACTTTTTACATTTTTAAATATATAAGCTATTGTGTTTAGGATGCGCCTCAAAAATAAATTAATCATAAAATAAAATGGGCAAATCGTCTTTGTCCAAGAGCTTAATTTCAATAAGCAAATACATTTTTTTTTTGATAATTATTAATGAAACGTCGCATAATATCGCTTAATGGGAAACTTTAAATCACTATTAGATATTATTTCAAAAATAAGAATAAAGATTTAGGCAAAGTTATTTTTAAAAGTTGTATGTAGGTAGGTAGGTAATACCAGGAAACACTCGATATACAGGATGATTCACGGTGGATGGTACGTTCGCATAGACAATTTACCTTTAGATACGTACCTATACAGCTTATCTCCTGGGCAAACAAAAGTTACGTTTTATGGGTGAAAAAATACGTCCGAGCGCATGACTCGCAGGGTCAGATGCCTTCTCTCTGGGCACCTTCGGGCATGCGCACAGACCTCGTGTTATCGGCCTGCCCTACTTTAGCGACATGCTTAAAATACACTCCAGAACAGCCATATTTCTTGTTGTGTTTTAAGGTTTCTCTTTTGATTTCTTGTAGTTTTCTTAGCTATTGTGGATTGTGGTGTTTAATATTTATGGATTTCTAGTTTTTGTGTAGTTTAGTGAATTATGTCTGATTGTGAGAAAATTAATTCTGTCAAAGTTGCTGGTTGGTTAATTTTTTGGTTAAAATCTGTACACCCCGACATTAATCTTTTAATAAAGCCAGTATTACACTTTATTGTTTGTGATCTCATTGTGCCATCTGGCCTTCTTATAGTTTGTTTTAGTTAAATGGTACCTACATGTAATGAATTTCACACTCGGACATGTGTTTCCGTTTTACAACCTCTTTCATGACGTTTTGACTGTCTTTTAGAGATTACCATGTACAACTTATTAAAATATTTCACCTAGAGAAAATCGCAAACTCCATTGAAAGTAAATTTCTTAAAATAACTTAATCATGGAACATACACACATTTATTTTAAAACTACGCCACAACAACGTGTAATCCAAAAAATATCTTCTTTAAAATAAAAGTGCTTTTTGAGAAAATTGGAATATGGAATGTTCCATGTCAATAGTATAATAATCTAAAATTTCCCATACTTATAAGATTGAAATAAAACTTGTATATTATATAAAAAAGAACATAAAAATCATTACCTGCATATCGTATTTAATATAAGAATGCATTTTAGATAGGATAGGTATATGTGTTTTAATAATTTACCTTTACAATATATAATATTTGCGAATAGGTATGTAAGAATATAATGAATAATATTATAATTCTTTTACTATGGCAGGATTTATTGCAACTACGCATTATTAAATGTCGACTAATATTTTTTTTGTATCGTTAAAAAATGATATTAGAATAAATTGGTTCATTGCTATAGATAGAAATAAACGTAAGGTTTATATTATACACCAAGAAGAAGTTTTTTACGATGGTTCACGAGATAAACTTAAGCAATAAAGTTGTGTAAACTTTTTTACATCTTTTTTTTTATTCGTGGTGAATTTTATTGATGACGCGATAAAATATAATTTTTAAAAAAGAAAAAATCCCACTGTCACACAATCGAAAACCTCTTTAATGTAATAATTTTTGTTAATGAACCACAAGATTTATACTTAACTATACTTATATTTCACAAATTTATATATTCTGATTTTCGTGACTTATGCATGTGTTGATTATTATTAAAATGGTACGGAAGAAAAATGTTACTAATTATATTATTTTTTTACGTTGAGTGTAAAATTGTTAGGTTACGCTTTTATTTCTATCTACTTCTTTTTAGCTTAGTCTAATTATTACTGACTATGAAGCCGACCTTGCTTGATTTTTGACTGTGTATTTATTGGAGGTCCTTTGGGTACTGCACCCACTATCCGTACCTGTAAAAAGAAAAGTATACGTTTAACTATTTACTAATCAAATCCTATACGGAAATTTGTAAATTATGGAATAAATGGTACAGGTATAGAATGGGGATTTTATTTTTGACTAAAAATAGGGTACTGACGAATCGCAGATGTCTAAATTGGTCATCGGGTCTTCATACCGTGCGACCAAAAATTATTTGCATCAAAGAGGGCCTTGCATCTAAGGACGTAATGCTTAGCCGTAGAGCTTAATATCTGTTGGGTGTCAGTAACTACCTGAATTAACAATCAATCAGTTATTCCGTCATCTTTGAAACTCGTTACAAGTAATTTGATTCATCGCTAATTTTTCCAATTTCTTGAACAATTCACACAATGGGCTTTATGGAACAGCACAAAACATTCATGGTTGAAGCGTATTTTCGAAACGGGGTTAGAGTAAATGGTGAGTGGCAATACAATCCGGGTTTGTGCATGGACGATTTTTACGAACATTTTCCTAACGTTGCTTTTATTGCTGGGGATTTTTTTATCATTGCCTGAAAAGAAGCGTGGCTGTGTTTAGGGAAACACAACATAAAAGGGAAGACCATCTGTAAGAACAGAAGAACTTGTTGTAAACGTTCGTGAAATAATGCAGAATACGCCAACAAATTTTATAAGACACCAGACCTGAAGTGGGAAGATTTTATGGAACATGCAGGACTATTCTTAAGAATCAGCTAAATTTATTCCCTTATAAAGTGCAAGTATTCCAAAAAATACGAGCCGCAGCTTTTGAAAAACGCAGGAACTAATCTCAATGGTTTACCAAAAATTTATTGGAAAGAGATGATTTATTAGAACTGACATTTTTTTCGGATAGGGCCTGGTTCCACCTCTCTGGTTATGTGATTTCTCAGAAAACACGCATGTGGAGTAGTGAAATTCCCCTTTTTTTTTGTAGTGTTCACATTGCACTCTCAAAAAATTGGTGTCTGGTTAGCTGTTTCCCGACGAGTTGGTCCTATTTTTTTCCATGACACAGTTACAGCACAGCGGTATAGAGACAATATTTCGAATCCATTTGTGGAGCAATTACTTGACGACGAACTACGTTTTGGATATTTTCAACAGGACGGTGCAACCGCCCATACAGCCGCCGAAACTATTAACTACTTACGCAATTTTTTCGACAACAGATTGATCAGTTTTCGATCAGACATTAAATTCCCACCTAGATCACCTTGTTTAACGGTTATGGATTACTACGTTTTCCCTCATTTCAAGAACACTATTTTTAAAAACACCAGTTGCAAATTTAGAACAATTACAAGAAAGGATTATCCAAGAATGTGGTAACATTTCTCCAGAGATGCTGGTCAACACTTTCGAAAATATGAAGAGACGTGTGAATTTATGCTTGGAGCATAGCGGTGGCCAATTTCAGCAATTTATGCAATTATTTTTCTTTTTCTTTCTGTATAATCTTACTTTGTTAATTTTGTAAACAAAAAAAATAAATTTGTATTTGTCTACTTATTTTATTACTCATTAGTTAGTTTGGCATATCATGTCATAATATGAATTTGACAAAATTTTAACCCTAAATTTTGTTAGATATATCGTCCCCATATCATTGTGATCTAAACCAAGCCCTACGTTTTTTAATCCCAGCCCTCTTTGATGCAAATACATTTTGGTCCCACGGTATTTATTTGTTTTTAAAAAAACATCTAATAAAATTATCTCGGTTTTAAAAGTATTGTTAAGTTTTTTTAAGGCAAAAAATTTATTATTCCTTGCGCTCTCCAAATATTCCAATTAAAATCTACCAGCGTTATGGAATTATTTATGAGAAAAGTTGCCGAAAATCAAGGTTAAAGCTGTCTCCCTTTTTATTTCATATATCTAAGTTATCTTTAAGTAGTGGTAGTGTAGCTGGTTATAACAATGGTTTTGTGAATTTTGTATCTAACAACGAAAATTACTAAAAAAAATGTGTAAAATACTGTAAGCTGCTTAAGACAGTTTTATTTATTCCCCGAACCATCACAATCTATACTTATTATATATTTAAAGTGTGGAGTGCTGGATACTTTTTTAAGTTTAAATCATTGATCGCATACCTTTAATTATTTGTTATGGTTGTACATTTTAAGCCAATCTTGGATTTTTCAGATATAGGTTTCATTTTTGTTTCTAAAAGTCTAAAAGTTTCTGTTAAGTTATTAGAAACATAAGAATAAAATCTACAAAATATTAATTTACTGGTAACGTACCTCTGTGTCAGTTGAAACTTGAAAGACGACGTAAGCAATAATAATAATAAGTTTATTTAAAATTTATTAATATAATAAATATGCTTATGTTGTATTCTATAAACTTATTCTTCAATCTTCTGAAGCTGAGCTTGTAAGAAGCAAATCTTATTTTTTGTTTTAGTATGTAAAATCATAAATATGCATTAAAAATCAAGTTTTAAAGTTAAATGTTAATTTATAGTATAAACGCAGTTTTCTTTAAAGAAATACTGTGTGACCAGTAAATTCGCATCATATGGGATTTTTTTTATTAATGGCTTTATTCGAAAAAATTAAGCAAAAAAATAGTTTACGGGATTCGCATTATCTGTCAAATTTTAATATTTTTCCAAAAAATAATAATTGAAAAGTTGGGTTATTTCTGAAAGTATCGAAAAAAGTTATTAGAAAAAGTTTTTTTAAATGTAGTTTCTAGCTCACATGCAAAATTTCACCTGTCTAAGATAATTTTGATTTTTTACCCATATTTTGTAAATTGCGCCACTTTTGGAAAATAAGACTCAACGCAACCTACATAAAACTTCTTAGTTTTGACAATGCTTTATTTCAGATATATTTTCTTTAAAGTAGCGCCTTATTAAATGTGCGTTTTTCTACAAAATCTAAATTGGGCCAAAAATACGTTTACGACAAAATATGGGTAAAAAATCAAAATTATCTTATGCAGCTGAAATTTTGCATGTAGGCTAGAAACTGCATTCAAAAAAACTTTTTCTTATAACTTTTTTCGATATTTTCAGAAATAACCCCACTTTTGAATTATTTTTTGGAAAAAATTAAAATTTGACAGATAATGCGATCACGTGACTACTATTTTTTGCTTAATTTTCATCTCGATCGAAGCAGAACTTGATGCAAAAGTCAAATTTCGAATAAAGCTATTAATAAAAAAAAATCCCATATGATGCGCACTTTACTGGTCTGCACACTGTATATTATTATATTTAAAGTGTGGAGTGCTGGATAATTTTTAACGTTTAAATCATTGATTGCATAGCTTTAACTATTTGTTATAATTGTACATTTTTTGCCAATCTTGGATTTTTCAGATATAGGTAGGTTTAATTTTTGTTCCTAAAGAGTTTCTGTTAAGTTATAAGAAACATAAGCGTAAAATCTACAAAATAGTAATTTACTGGTAACGTACCTCTGTGTCAATTGAAACTTGAAAGACGACGTAAGTACTTATTTACTTATCCTTTTATACTATGCGTTTTTATTTAGAAATCCAGCAGCGAACTGTCTAAGCGTCAACGACAAAGAGCGAATTTTCTAGCTTAGTATAGTAACATTTAAAAATATTTTTCTTCAATTTCTTTTCATATCAGGATTTGAGGGTTTAAATAATAATATAATAACATTTACATAACAGCCTGTATAGCACGTTTTAAAAGGCAGAGATTATAGGCCAGTTTACTCTGGAGAAGGTTGACAAAAGTTTATTAAAGGCTAGGATATCTTACTTATGTAAATGGTCATTGAAAATCAAACTATAAGAATAGCGGATCTTCGAGAAAACTTGACAACCTTGTTTTAGACTGTATTGGAGACGGTTTGGCCGCCATTGTGGAGTTGATTGTAAATCTATAGGTATAAATGCAGTGCCTCGGCAACAGATGTCTCAAATTGACTGATGTGATGTCGTGGTGTTGCCGCATATCGTATTTTATTGGAACTTTTAAGGACTTAAGCATTTTTAACACACAATAAAATAGGAGGTTCTCAATTCCGGCCGAATGTATGTTTTTGATAATAATATGTACGCTGATTACTCCGGGGTAACTGGACCGATTTTCATAATGATTTTACCGTTGCATTCATAAATATTATTTTGTAAAAATATATTGAAAAAAGTTTGTACATACAACTTTGTAGGCATAACATTATTGCACATTTTTTTTAATAAATCACTTTAAACTCCGCCATTTCCTACAACTGGGTTTTACTCAAAACTGTCAGTTTTGACTTAATGAATTTTTGCACTAAGCCGACGATATATTATGCCAGTGCAAAGCAATCCAGGCACCGCGATGCGCGTGACGGTATGGTTATGGTAGTGGGGAGAGGATCATGCAGCAAGTCAAACTGACAGGCGGCAACAATGTTTTAATTTACCAGTGAAAAGGCTTGTCGTTAGTGGCTGTATCAGCACGCTTTATTGTTGGTGACTCATTTTGCCATCTATGAATTTAACGTAGCAGATTTAGAAAATCTGCTTATATGGCCTTCTTATAGTTTGATATTCAATGAAATGGTCAATTTTATATCATCAATCTTAAAACGATATAACGTTACAAAAAATAGCTCACCCTCGTAACTTGTCGGTTATCACTAAACTGTGGGGGTGGTGCAACTACAAGGTCTTGAGCTGCGAGCAGATTTGCTCGGGTTTCGTTGAATTCAGGCGGTGGAGGTAAACAAAATTCTTCCTTTTCGTCGTTCTCGTTTTCTATCGGGGGCGGTAGTTGGGCCAATGACACCGCATGTCTTTTCAGAAGACCTAAAAAAAACAGTAATTTGGTATATTAAAATTTACTAGCTTCATAATATTTAGAAAGAAACAAATTAATTTCAGGAAAAATTAATTGATGCAGCCGATACTATGTGGAAATTTGTAATTATAGTATTATGGGATAAAGTAAAACAAAGTTGAACTTGTAAATTTCCACTATATTAACAAGAAAATGACATGTTTCGCTAACAATGTAGCTTCGTTAGATAACAATGATTTAATAAAAGTTGAAAATAAAAAAGGGGTGCAATTAAATAAATTATTGAAGATGTAATAAAAACAGTGGAAGGGTTACAATATACAGGGTGGCCCTTTAGTGTGGCAAAGTACAATAGCTCCGTTACTATTTCAAATACATTAAAAATATTAATACAAAAGTTGAAGGGCAGTAAGTGACTTATAACGTAAAATTATTTTTAACTCTATAGGGTGGCTCAAAAAAGCGGAACAAGAAAAAATGTACTTTTTTCAAATGGAACACCCTGTATATTTTTACATTTTTAAATTCCACATAAAATTACAATTATTTTTTATCAAATACATTATTAGTCTATACTTTATAGTTTCCGAGATATTGACTCTTGAAAAGTGACATTTTTGAACTTTGACAGCTTCTAACTTTCTAACACTACGTCTTAGAGCAAAACGGCTTACATGTCCCTATCTTCAATTTTTATTATCTTCCCAAAAAAATCAACTTCCAGTTAAACCGGAACAACTATATTTCCTGCTTTCGAGTAACATCCGGTTTAACCGGAAGTTGATTTTTTTGGGAAGATAATAAAAATTGAAGATAGGGACATGTAAGCCGTTTTGCTCTAAGACGTACTGTTAGAAAGTTAGAAGCTGTCAAAGTTCAAAAATGTCACTTTTCAAGAGTCAATATCTCGGAAACTATAAAGTATAGACTAATAATGTATTTAATAAAAAATAATTATAATTTTATCTAGAATTTAAAAATGAAAAAATATACAGGGTGTTCCATTTAAAAAAAGTACATTTTTTATTGTTCCGCTTTTTTGAGCCACCCTATAGAGTTAAAAATAATTTTACGTTATAAGTCACTTACTGCCCTTCAACTTTTGTATTAATATTTTTAATGTATTTGAAATAGTAACGGAGCTATTGTACTTTGCCACACTAAAAGGCCACCCTGTACAATCTTTGCAAAGCTTTTGATACAAATTTTTCTATTCTTTTAAGAAAACTTGATATGATGGGTATTTCGGGTGTAGCTTTTGACTTGTTTAGAAACTATTTGAATCAGAGGAAACAAAAAGTTCGTATCAAAAATAAATGCAGCAAATTTCTTAATATTCATAATTGTGGTGTTCCGCAAGGTTCGATTTTGGCCCGTTTATTTTTCCTTATTTATATTAATTTTATATTTAAATTAAAATTGAAAGGGAAAATTAGATTGTTTGCTGATGATACAACTATTTTATACAACGCTGATTCATATGAAATTATACAAAGTTTTATAAATCATGATATGAAAATCATTGAATTATAGATGTGTAGTCATAAATTAACATTAAATTTGGAAAAATCCTCTTTTTTATGTATAGGAAAAAGAAACTCAATTTATAAAGAAGTGATTTAAAATTAAAAGTCGGGCATTTAAAACAATCAAATAAAATTAAATTTTTGGGGTTGATAATAGATGAAGCTATTAATTGGAGTGAACACATTGAATATATTAAACAGAAAATAGTTGCACCAGTGGGGATTTTAAAAAAACTTAGTTTTTTGACTCCGCAAACTCTAAATTATATGTTACGTACTATTTATTTTGCTATTATTCGCTCTCATTTACAATATTTAACTGTAATATGGGGATTAACTTTTCAAAATTTGCTTAACCCTTTACAAGTTTTACAAAATAAAGCAATTCAAAATATATATTGCTTGAAAAGACAATATTCAACTAAACTTTTATGTAAAAATTTTAATATTATGTCAAGGATATTCACTTAGGTAATGCAAAATATTGTTTTTGTTCACCAAATTATATCAAAAAATAAACATTCAAATATAAAGTTCAATTACAGACGTGACGTATATGATCATTCAACTAGAACTGTTTTCAATATTGATTTACCTTTAATACACATTAGGGCAGGTCAGATCTCCATTTATTATCAAGGTATGAAATTGTACAACGAAATACCCCAAGAATTAAAATTTTTAAATATAAAACGTTTTAAAATGATACCGTAAAACGAGGTGGCTTTAGGACAGCCAGGTGACTTTGTGACACCGTGTATTTGCCGCGAAAATTCAAAAATAGTTTTCATATGTGACACATGAGAGCTACCGCCGCTGTTGTCATCCATTCCGAGGTTGTTAACTAGTATTCAGTAGTATGTTGGCTATCGTAGAAGACGTACGCGTGCACCGTGAGCGTTTTATATGAACAATAGGTTTTTTGTCAATTTTAGTTTGTTGTGATACTTTCTTTTGTACAGGATAAACGATAATTAGCAGGCAAAATTTTATATTTACCCACTGTGAACTAGTATATCAAGTAGGTATTTATGTTATTACATTCTTAAAATTATTTTTACCAAACCAGTGACGCCACTTAATGTAAAATGGCGACAATAAGCGGGATGACTTTGTGACACCATATATTTAAAATCAACAGAAGTGCTGACTCGTATGCCAGAAGAAATTATGAACAACCAGAGTACCGGCGTGAAAGATGCCTTGGGCGAAACTTTTTTGGAACAATTACAGAGAAAACGAGACGCAACAACTGGGTTACATCAACGTCAAAAGCGCAAAAGAGTAAATGTAGCTCCCGGTAAAAGTATAACTGCAGCAGATCTTGTTGCTGACGACTTGACAACAGCTAAACAAAAATTTAAAAAAGCTAAAAAAGGGGCTTCAAACGATGAAGTTCAGAATATGCCATCGACGTCGTCGACGGTACTATCTGAAGAAGCCTTAACGTCAGTGCCATCTAATGAACCTTCGACATCAACACAATCAGAAAAGCTCCTAACGTCAATACCATCTGTAGAATCCAACAAAAACCTTCGATTAAGGCGCCATCAAAGTGATTCGGAATCAAGTGAAGATTCTGATGCGATCTCATAATCTCATATAGGGAAAGTAGCTCGTCTCCCATGACTGAGTTTGATGGTATTATGTCTGAAGATGAGGTACCGGAAAGTAGATCAGTGGTTAATGATGACATAAAAGCAAAGATTGGAAATTATGTTATTATACGTTATGAAGAACACTTCTTTCCTGGCGTCATCACTAGCCTTAATGGAAATGATGTTTGTGTTAGTGCAATGGAAAAATGTGGTTTCAGTTGGAAGTGGCCTGATCGAAAGGACGAACTGTTTTATGGGATTTTCGAAATAGTTCACCAAAAAAATAACAAACCACTGCAAATTTCGTCTCGTCGAGAAATCTTTCGCGTTCCAGAAATGGACATTTACTTATAGTGTTTATTTTAATTTCTTTTACTGTTTTGTAACTTAGCGACACGTTTCTCAGTTATGTATTATTTAGTTTGCTTTGAGCTTCAAATTTTCTTGTGAAGTTTAGTTAAATAAAGCATTTTTGTTCGATTCGTGTTTTTATTTGGGTGCACTTTGTGACAAACAATTTTTGTATAATTATAATATAGGTGGCGAATTTGTGCCAAACCCAACATGAAGAATATATTTTTAGAACATTATTTGTCATAAAGTCAGCCGGCCAAACTGCGACTTTGTGTATGTATGAAAAGTTATAGGTGTCACAAAGTCGACCCATCGAGTGGGGTCAAATTGTAACAAATGATTTTGTGAATAACTTTTTTCTGTTAATATTTTTCTTTATGAATATGAGATAAAATAGTAGCCAAAGGATGATATTTCATTTGTAATATTCGAAGTATTTTACTTTCATAAGACACAACTTTTTAATCGATAAAAACTGTGAAAAGTGTCACAAAGCCACCTCGTTTTACGGTAACTAAGAAAATATTTAAAAAAAGGGGAAGCTAAATTTTAAACTAGAAAATATTTAAACGTGCACTTATTTTATGATTAATTATTCTTTTCAAAATTATTTATAAATGATCTAAACGATATTATTAGTTATATTTTTTTAAATTAATTTTAAAATGATTAATAACACAGGCCAGCATAAAATTTGTGATGACGTGATTTTTGTTTGTTGAGCTCAGTTTTTTATATAGAAATAACTAATTAAAATACAATTGGTCTCTATTACCCACAGATTTTTTTTTGCAAAAAGAAAAAATATTAAAAAAAACTTATAATAGGCGTTTTAATACATAAAATTCTAAATGATTGATGAATAAGAAATTATTTTCTGTGGTGCTACACACCTTCCGACTGGAGACTTTTTATCGACTTCAAAAAGGAGCTTTTAAGCTGTTCTTTTACATAATGACAATGTTTTTGCTTCTGTTTCGGTCGGCCATACAGTTAAGTTAAAGGAAAACTATGAAAATTTAGATTTACTTTGAAGAATACAATATGAATATCACAACTGGGAAGTGTGTGAAGATCTAAAAATTTGAAACAATGAAACAATTTGTTAAGGCATTAAACAAAGAAGGAAATTGTTTTAAATATTTCTGTAAAACATTTCCGGCTCTGTCAGAGGCAAAATTAAGGAGGAAATCTTTGTAGGGCCGCAGATTAGCAGCTTGATGAAAGATACAGAATTTGAAAAGGTAAATGGAAGATAAGGAATAACATGCATGGAATGCTTTTAAAGAAGTTGAACATAGATTACTACTATGTTGAGATCGTTGAAAATATGCTGGAAAATTTCAGGAATTTCAGAATATGAGCATAACTACTAGTTTCCTAGTGGTTTAGAGCTTTGAATAGGTAATTTGCTATAATAGTAGCAGTTTATAGTGAATTGACATTCAGGACGAGTGAACTACTCGTTTCCTAGTGGTTTAGAGCCTTGAATAGGTATAACAGTAAATATATGATAGGCTCATACAACAAAACCTAAGAAAAAATTTACTTTTTACATTTCCATTTGGACTAATTCCCAGAAAATCTTGGGGACGTGGGTGAAGAGCAAGGTGAAAGATTTCATCAATATATTAAAGAGATGGAAAAAAGATACCAGGGGCGCTGGGACACAAAAATGATGGTCGATTTCTGTTGGACATTGAGAAGAGTTCTTCCTTTAGCTGAAACATAAAAACAACCAAAAGAAGCTTTTCTGAAAAAAGAAAACGTTTTTTCAAGAAGATTAACAAATAAATAACCATTATAATAGTTTATATGTGTTTATTTTGTATATTTTTGTATTTTTTTTGCTTAATATGTTAAAAAAACTAGCTTATAAATGAAATATATCGTGTTTTTTCTATATTTGTGGATTTTACCGGTTTGAAAAATAACCTTACGTGATATAAAAAAACTGAAAGCAGATTTGAAATCAGCGCTACCCAATTATTAGAAAACAGTTAAAATATTTAAATCAACTTTCAAAGTGTTAAAAAATGCAGGCCTGTGTAATTGAATAATTTTATACATATTTAAATATTTTTTTTTATTGAATATTAACATTTTAAGTATTATTTTAACTTACCTTGTATTTTAATTAGTTATATTTAACAATAATTATATTTTTAAATGTTGTTATAAGTAGAGAATTCCACATGAACATGAAATGTTTTTGGGATTTTATTTGGAACAAATAAATAAATAAATAAAATAAAATAGCGGGAAAATCCAACTGAGGGCTTAAAAAAATTAAATAAGGTACAATATGGGTGATTTACAAAACTTAAGTACATGGTCAACCGAATAAATTTAACAAAGGATATAAAGTTTTCGGAATGATAAATATCTAAAAACGTAAATACAAAAACATATTCACTTACTGGCTTGTGACCTTTGAATTTTCATCGACGATACAGTGTTAGGATCATACTCGTTGTTAGAAACATTCGTAACTTCTTGATCTGAGCTGACCCCCGAGGAACTGTTATCCCCATCCTCGACAGCTTCAATTTTTTCACTAGCTTCGTGTTGTTTCTTGAAGAAATCGTCGGGATAAGATTTTGAGGATTTAAGTTGTGACCTGGTTTTCTGAATTTCGTCTGCACTAAAACCTTGAGGAGCTGAGTTGCTACCGGAACTACTGCCACTGAAATAAAATCAACAATAATGTATTAATACTTTTTACGGAAACCATTGTGCAATTAAAAAAGTGGTCCTTATTTAAAGGTATCAAAAAAATAGGGTTTAGCTTGAAAATATAACTTATCAAGTATTTTAATTTAATCATTTACGGAAATAATTAATACCGTAAAACGGGGATACTTTGTAACAAGGGGCAAACTTTGTGACACGCTTGAAATTCAATACAAATTCTACAATAAGTTTGAAATAACGCGCGCAAAGCCAAATTCTTCTACCGGTAGGTGAAAGCACATATCTCATCAACCACAAACACCGCGCGGCAAGTTGGTATGCGTTCCTTAGTAACTGGCAGCGTGATATTCCGAGAGCATCTCGATTCTGCACTTTCTTCAAAACTCGCAAACTTTGCACTGCACATACGAATTTTGCGATTCCTGAGTAAAATTTGTAAGTATTTCCAATTGCTTGGTTACTTGGCACGATATGTACATTTATACATTTACGAGTTATTAATTTTTACACTACTTTTTTAACAATAAACAAAACAGATTACACTTCGCGGGGCAACTTTGTGACATGTCATATGTCCGAAATATGCGTGGAGAAATATTCTTTTAACATTGAAGAAGAATGTTAAGGCTAGTCGTTACAGCACCATACCAAAGGATGAGTTTCCCTCGTTGTTGAAAAAACTGGTGGAGGACATGTCAAAACAGGCCGGAGAAAACTTGAAAGCAGGATTCCGGAAGACCGGTATATGCCCCCTGAACAAGGATGAGCCTGCAAGTAGGCTACCGCAAAGAATAACTGATAAGGCATCCCTAATAAGACAAGAAGTCTCAAATGCTTTTTTACAACAATTGAGTCAAACCAGAACCGTTATTACGGCTACTGTTCAACAAAGAAAACGTAAATTACTAAAGGTACCTTCTGGGAAAAGCATTGGTTGTCAAGATATAAATACAACATAAACATCTAGTTTATGGTCTACGTACTCCATGTTGAAAAGTACAATACAAATAAACGAAAATGTTAATAGATCACAAAACAAAAAGCTTCTCGTCTATTTAAAATGTCAAAATGGTACATACGAAGCAAAGTAATCAAAAGTTTTGAATATGGAAAACGTTACTGTTTTTAAAAATTGCTCCAAATGATAAGTTCTTATTTATGAAAGTGCTACCTACTAATATTTGGTTTAAATAGGGTATGTCGGCGTGCAGAATTGTGCAGCTTAATTGTAAAATAGGGAAAAGAAAACCATAAAGTCTTTCTCCACAATTTTAATTCAATAGCTACGCTATAATCTACATGTTTCGAGTGTAGAAACACTCATCATCAGGATGTTGAAGTAAAAATTATGAACAGCTGATGTTTACTTCAACATCCTGATGATGAGTGTTTCTACACTCGAAACATGTAGATTATAGCGTAGCTATTGAATTAAAATTGTGGAGAAAGACTTTATGGTTTTCTTTTCCCTATACTATTCAACTCCACTTTAAGTATGGATTACTTCTTCAAAATTAATTGTAAAAGATATAGAAGACAAGGGGGAAATTTTAGTTTTAACTTTACATTATACCAGAAAGAAGCGTGTTATAACGGTAGAATCAAAAGGCAACGGATATGAAATTTATAATAAGTATTTACGATTGAGACCCATATAAGAAAAGCACAATCCATTTTCATTTACTATATTCAGGGTAAGTGCACAATCCAACCAGTTGGCGTCAATAGTTTTGCAGAAATTCCCCAAAAAGTTGCAGAATACTCCCAGATGCATCCAGTTACACTGGTCATTGCTTGAGAAGGACGTTCTACCACGTTTCTCGTTGACTGTGAAGCTGACATTCAAATATTTAAAAGCCGCGGACGATGACAGTCAACTAGTTTGGCTAAGGGGTATATCGAGAAATATACTTAAAAATATAAATTGAAAACTTTAAAAGGATATTTCATGTTTCAGTAGCACCTGAAAATCAGTCGAAAATGCAGATGGAGTATCATAGTAGTTTTCAGGAAGGACAAATAGAATTAAATGAAGTTGGTGTTGTTAAGTTTTCAAATTTAAATAATTGTACTTTTGTATATAGGAACAACGATGTTTCCAATATTTAAATAAATAATTTTCTATAACACTGTGTTTTATTAACAGTGACATTACTATAGTAAAGTTCCACTTCAATAAACTATTTTGAATTTAGTAAAATACCAAAAAAAATATTATTAGAGTAGGTACAGCTATAGATGACAAAATATACAACCTATACTACTTTTTTATATATACCTGGTATTGCTGTTCCCACTATTTTCA
This sequence comes from Polydrusus pterygomalis, assembly GCA_963969555.1. Classification (NCBI taxonomy): domain Eukaryota; kingdom Metazoa; phylum Arthropoda; class Insecta; order Coleoptera; family Curculionidae; genus Polydrusus; species Polydrusus pterygomalis. Next base: position 60,099,778 of record OZ018379.1, read on the forward strand.
ACCGGCTGTAACTGTACCGATGATAATCTAGCTGCAAGACCAATTACATCTCGTTGTTCGGCATCACTTCCCCCTTCAGAATCCGTACAACTATAATCGGGTTCGGGTATTGTCGGTACACCCGAGTGACTCATTTGGACAATACTTGACGCGGACTTGCTCGTTGGCAGTTTTTTTCTTTTTCCTCGATTGCTTGCTGATGAATTCGACCTGCAACAAAATATAGATTATTTATATTTATAAACACTTAACTTACATTTCAAATCAACTAGCATTAATTCATTTGCTTTAATTTATATGATTTGATAGTTCTATTATGAACCAAAAAAATGTGTACCTATGTCTTGGGACGGTTCTGTGCCATCCTCAGAGTCAGTTCAATAATGGAAAATAATAAAATTACTTATATTTCAATGAAATGAAAAATTATTCTCACTAACAATTTTACAACTCCAAAATCGGCACTAAAATACCAACAATTAAATTTGTATATTGGGTATATAAAGAATTTCCTAATGGTATAAAAGTGTTACCCAGTGGATTGGATAGTTAGTATATCCATAAACTTTGGTATGATTTGTACGTAATCATAACCAACAACAAAAGAAAATAACGCTGTAAGTAGCAATGTTTAGATAAACAGCGAGTTTTACGAACAAATTATAGTTTTTGCCCTGTAACTTCCAAATTGGTTTCAATTAAAAAAAAAACATTCTTTTATGAATACAGTAGGTACCACTATAGGGGGCACAACGTACCTAGAAGTTCGTATTGGTTGAGCATAAGGATTAGTTTGCTGCTGTGTTTTCTTAATGCCAACTGGTGCAGAAGTATTCATAGGTTGAAATGGAGTTGTCGATTGTTTCATACTCTGTGATTTTCGTAATTGAGATCTGAAGGCATGCGCGGGTAAGCTTTTCGATCTGTAGCCTACAGTCTTTATATCTTCTGGCGAAGCGTACAGTTTTGCACTTGCTGTAGGTTTAAAAGAAGAAGCAACTCCTGAAAAATTCAAAAAAGTGTAAAATTAATTTTATGTTATTTTAATTTATTAAAATGGAAATAAAATTTAAAACATGCCAACTAAAATATTCTTATACCTTCTTGCAACATATCCCGTTTTAAGGTGTCAGACCCAGGCCTGGGAGCAAATTTCACAACCTGCACTTGAGGAGGTGGGGGAGGGGGGTGAGTGGGCGGAGGAAGATTCCTGTTTACGCCAAGCAGAACTCCCAAATCTTCCTGGCTGCGATGGTTCTTCATATTTGGTAACGTTTGGGAATTTAGAAAGGCCACTTCCTGGGCCAGATCTGGGGTACTGTGGAAGTCTCGTCGAAGTTCTCGTCCGCCGAAGAGATCCAGGAACTTCCCTTTACCCTAGAAATAAAAAATATATTTTAAAAAACTAATTTTCCTCGGTAAAGGAATTTGCTTAAAAATAAAGACTTTCCAAAAAAATTTAATTCATTTTAGCAGTGTGTGTTTTCACCATGTAACTTGTAAATTGAATATACGAAAAGAGTGCCATTACAGCTCCCGTTAATGATAGAGATTGTAAAAGTTTATTTTAAATAGTGTAAAATATAATGTTGGAAATCAGGACAATAATTCTAAATGTTCAAAAAATATACAGGGTATTATCACTTATAATCTCCCTAGCAGCAGAATTATTGACGAGGGAAATGTTCTATCAAAACAAAAACATTCGTTACCTTGAAAAAAATTATCGGAAATTACTTCTGCTGCGTGGGAGATTCGGTAAGAAAATTTCATAAATTGGAGTTTTTTCTTATTGTACATTTTTTACTAAAATGCTACAAAAATATATTTCCGGCGGATTTAGTTAATTGTAACTAATTAGAGCTTTAGAAATAAAGTTCATTTTAGCCGTTAGTAACTCACTTTTATTACTAAAATGTGAGAAACATTAAATAACAAATTTGTTATCTGAAATCCAATGTCTTTATAGTTTTAAATTCAAATAAAACTTTAAAAAACATATTTCCGATGAGTTTAGTTTAATATGACGCACTGTATTTTTACAATAGAAGTTGATTTAACTTGTTAGTAACTAAGGTTTATTACTAAAATTTCAGGAACATTAAAAACGTTAATTCGTTTTTAACCATAACATCTGATATAACATGTCTACATATGTAGTTTCAAATGAAACTTAAAAAAACATATTTCCGATGAGTTTAGTTAAATAGGACGCACTATGTTTTTACAATAGAAGTTGATTTTACTTGTTAGGAACTAAGGTTTATTACTAAAATTTAAGGAACATTAAAAACATTAATTCGTTTTCAACAATAACATCTGATATAACATGTCTACATAGTTTCAAATGAAACTTAAAAAAACATATTTCCGATGAGTTTAGTTAAATAGGACGCACTATATTTTTACAATAGAAGTTGATTTTACTTGTTAGGAACTAAGGTTTATTACTAAAATTTAAGGAACATTAAAAACAATAATTCGTTTTCAACAATAACATCTGATATAACATGTCTACATAGTTTCAAATGAAACTTAAAAAAACATATTTCCGATGAGTTTAGTTAAATAGGACGCACTATATTTTTACAATAGAAGTTGATTTTACTTGTTAGGAACTAAGGTTTATTACTAAAATTTCAGGAACATTAAAAACATTAATTCGTTTTCAACAATAACATCTGATATAACATGTCTACATATGTAGTTTCAAATGAAACTTAAAAAAACATATTTCCGATGAGTTTAGTTAAATAGGACGCACTATGTTTTTACAATAGAAGTTGATTTTACTTGTTAGGAACTAAGGTTTATTACTAAAATTTAAGGAACATTAAAAACATTAATTCGTTTTCAACAATAACATCTGATATAACATGTCTACATAGTTTCAAATGAAACTTAAAAAAACATATTTCCGATGAGTTTAGTTAAATAGGACGCACTATATTTTTACAATAGAAGTTGCTTTTACTTGTTAGGAACTAAGGTTTATTACTAAAATTTAAGGAACATTAAAAACGTTAATTCGTTTTTAACCATAACATCTGATATAACATGTCTACATATGTAGTTTCAAATGAAACTTAAAAAAACATATTTCCGATGAGTTTAGTTAAATAGGACGCACTATATTTTTACAATAGAAGTTGATTTTACTTTTTAGGAACTAAGGTTTATTACTAAAATTTCAGGAACATTAAAAACGTTAATTCGTTTTCAACCATAACATCTGATTAATATAATATGTCTACATAGTTTTAAATAAAACTTAAGAAAACATATTTCCGATGAGTTTAGTTACATTTTTGATGTGTCTCTTTTAGCCCCGGTCTTCGACATATAAAGCAAATTGGTTAGTATCAATAAAAATTTAAGCAACAAAATGCCAATAGATAAAAAGCACTTCATTTTTGACAGAAAAATTATCACTTTTGTAATTTCATTAAGTTAATAGGAACTAACAAAATTATCGCAATAATCTCCCGTTGCTATAAGCAACGTAAACAAAAAGGAGCCTTCTAATTGGTTGAAAATAAATTTATGTAATTTTCTTTAAAATAACACGGTTAATTGAATTTTGTTTTATTGAAATGTATTTAGGGATAATACTTTGAGCCTGCTAATATCACATCTGTTTCTGTAGAGACAGTGGGTTTTCACTGTTTTCACCCACATCGAATTTTGAACTGATCGCAACTGGAGTATCCTAGGGATACGTTATTGGGCCACTTCTTTGTGTCATAGATATATCAATGCCCTGTTTTTGTTTTTTTCTCTTTACGTATGCTTCGGTTATGCAGATGATTCAACTATGTTATATATATTATCGCCACAAAGGCACCAAAAATTAAAATTAATTAAAAGTAACTTCCCTGTCATATTGTTATAACTTTCATTAGATACTCCTCATTATACACTTACGAATGATTTGATTATATAATAATAATATCTTTATTGTCATAATAAATCATTCACAAGTGAACATTGACAACGTCAGTGGTAAAATTACTAAGCTAACTAACAAGCTCACAGTACATTGTTAAACAATAATTATATTCAAACTGAAGAATTCCTTATTATTTATATATACCGTCCGGTACACAAAAATTCAATAAAACAAACAAGACAAAAAATAAAAACTTCAAGAAAAAATAAACAATAAAAGTAACAGTTTAAGAACAAAAACCGGAGCAGCAAACTGACACTTCACTGATTATGCGTTCAGAAAAAAAATCATTAAGCGTGTAAAATTCTTTTAAAAGGGTCTTTAAGTGACGCTTAAACAATTCACTGCCCCGAATGGCCCCCGATTATGAGGTAAAGAGTTTTATACCTTAATGTAACTCATGAAAGGACCCTTATGAAATAGAGATGTTCGGTGAGCAGGTGTTAGCAAGTTATTTCTACCCCTAGTATGAATATTATCATAAACATCTCTATTTCGAACAAAAACACTAGGAGTAGACTTGACAAATACAGCACAGCTATATATAAAGAGAGATGGCACAGTCATGATGTTTAACTGTTTAAACTTACCTCTACAAGAATCCCGATAATGCATTCCACCCGACATAATCCTTACTTTTCTCTTTTGCATCACAAAAACCCTATGTGCATTTGCAACCGAAGCACGGTACTAGAACATAATACTATATTATGCAATCACAGATTGCACACTGGACATTATATTTTAGAAAAAACCGGTGAATTAATCACTGTGGTAAGTATATGGAACTTAAAATGACAACCTGTTTAACGTGTATTAAATTTGTCAATTAAAAATATTACCTTAGACCGATTTCTTTTCATTTCAGCCACACTGGCGTAAACTCTTCCCTTTGCTGGTGAACCAGGGGCCGGGCCCACTCTATTATCGCCCATCATGTTGTTGTGATTGGTACAGCCCGCGTCCTGCTGTTTATGAAACAGCTCTTCCAAAGCGGTATGACCTATTCTCGTAGACATGGGTCTTTGTCGTATAGAAGCCGTCCTGGGCTGTACCGGTGTAGAGTTGCCTGTTCCACAAGGGGTTTGTTGAATCGACTCGGCCGAGCTGGATTTGCCAATATCATCAGTCTCATCTCCTCCTCCTAAATTCACGAAATAAAATTATAAATCGATTATTTATCAAAAACAATCATATAATATTTTGATTTTTCTAAATAATTTAAATATTGATATAAATTTTCTCGAATAATCAATATACAGGGTTAGTTGAAATAACCGGAACGGCTCATTTTCCTCAAAACTACCAAGGCTAAATCAATGAATTTTGGTACAGGTGGATAACTTAAAAAAATGAATTGAAAATTGACAATTGCGGCGTTGCCAGATTTTTAGTTTTTTCTGTAACTCAATGAATATTTTTTTAAATGTAACACTACTATTTTTTTATTGAAATCGATTCCTCCCATCAACGTTACTATTTCCTGATAGTATCAAATTTTTATCTCAGATAGTTCTATAAGGAAAAAGTTACAACTCTAACTCCAATCTATTTCCATTTAAAAATCTTTCAAAAATGTGAAAAGGAGGTTGGTAGACATAATGTACCTAATAGTATCGATAACGCTAATAACAACAGACAACTACCGTGATAGCAAAAATTATTTGCATCAAAGAGGGCCTTGCATCTAAGGACGTAATGCTTAGCAGTAGAGCTTACTACCTGTTGGGTGTCAGTAACTACCTGAATTACCAATCAATCAGTTATTCCGTCATCTTTGACAGTCATTGTGATCTAAACCAAGCCCTACGTTTTTTAATCCAAACCCTCTTTGATGCAAATAATTTTTGCTCGCACGGTACTAACAATAACATAGCTAGTAAAAATTACTTACATATTATAGTACACTACATTAATTTGATTATGAAACCGATAATATGTAAGTAATTTTTACTAGCTATGTTATTGTTAGTGGTTGTTTGTTGTTATTATCGTTATCGATACTATTAGGTACATTATGTCTACCAACCTTCCTTTTCACATTATTTGAAACGTTTTGAAATGGAAATAGGTAGATTGGATTTTTTTAGAGTTAAAGTTGTAACTAATTAACTTTTTTTCCCATAGAATTATTTCAGATACAAATTTGATTCTACACTGTTAAAAGAAAAGAATCAAATTTAACTTTTTTTTTTTTATGTCCCAGAAAGTCCACTCCCGTTTTTTTGTCAATTTAACTAAAACCGCTTCAGTCAATCAGTAACTCATAAAATATGTTATTACTATTTTGACATTAATCTGATTTTATTGTGCAGTAAAAATTACAACTTAATTAGTTAATTTGACACATTTTTTATGTTAGTATTAACTTCTTTTAAAATTTTAACTAAAAAATATATTGATAATGATTATAAACTTTATCAAAGTTACTAGTGTTTGATTCATTTGAACCGTAAAAGAATTGCATGTTAATTTTAGTTAGCTGTTATGTTAAAACGACTTCCAGAAAAGTTAGTTCTTAAAATCTGATTTTTACTAAACACAAAAGAGTTAAAATAACTAAACATTTTAAGTTAAATTTGATTTATTTTAATTAATTATAAATTTTTTTGATTCTCACGTCCAGGATTTCTAACAGTGTATCAGGACAAGGTGACGTTGATGGGAGGAATCGAATTCAATAAAAAAAAGAGTAGTGTTACATTTGAAAAAAACATTCCTTGACTTACAGAAAAACCTAAAAATCTGGCAACGTCGCAATTTTCAATTTTCAATTCAATTTTTTAAGATCCACCTGTAATAAAATTCATTGATTTAGCCTTGGTAGTTTTGAGAAAAATTAGCCGTTCCGGTTATTTTAACTAACCCTGTATCGATTTCTATGATTATAATATTATTAAAAAACTACGGCAAAGTTCTAGGAAAACTGTTAAACTTACCTAAGCCCGCCACAAGACTCTTGGCCCTAGCCCTTCCAATACTAAGCGTAGTTTTTGGGTCCCTCCTAGGAGGCAAGGGAGCTTGGGAAGATCGACCTAGGCTAGCCAAGGCGCTACCCATTTTTCTAGGCAAAGTGGAAAATTGTCTAAAAGCCGGAGTATCGGGAAAATCTCCTCCAGGTAAATTAGTTGACCTACTCATGTGCATTGAGCTATTCTGTGATGGTGGGTCCCATGAGATAACCTAGACAAGTAAAAATACAATATAAACTAGGTATTACTACGAAGGCACGTTAACTGGAAAATGTTATTTACATTTTCTTTGGGTAATACTTGCAGAACTTTTAGAAGAGGTATCCTTTGAGTACAGAACGCATTTGTGGCTGCAGCCGAATGGGGCGCTACTGCTAATAAAGTTCAAATTGGTAGGGACTATTTAAACATACATTATTCCAATCGATGGTTTGGAACCAACGGACTAATAAAATGGCCAACAAGGTCACCAGATATAGGTACCTAACACCCCTAGAATTTTTCTTTGGGAACATTATAAAGGATATTAACTATCACACGCACGAATAAGGACAGAAATCTTTAAAAAATAGTGGCAGTTGTATTTGTAAAGAAGAAATAAATTTTGAACAAAATTGACTAAATTAATATTAAGTAAAGAATTAATTTAGCTTTTCTTCTGGTCGATTACACTGACGAACATTTTAAAACTTTTTTTTCCTCCCTGGAATGATTTTGGCTGGATTTTATATATTTTGGCCTGCTGAATCCGGATCTGGCCTCAGATTTTCGATATCAGCCTCCAATGATAAGGGAGGGACATATGCTTTGATGTGAAGAAAAAGTCAATAAAAACCCCTTTCAATGCCGATTTATTAAATTTTTAACAATTAAAAACATATAATATATTTTATTAACAGTTAGCTTAGGTACAGTATAAACATTTATAAATAATTTAAAATTTAATATTTACTTCCCTAACGTCTTTCTTTTATAAGAACTCCTGGATGTGTCTCGTATTAGGGTCCAGCAATAGTCGGCTAACATATTCGGGCTCCACTTTCCTGTATACCTTTTCTCTATGGAGGCAATATCTTGGTGAAATCGTTCTCCATGCTCATCTGATACTGCTCCTAAATTTTCAGGAAAAAAGTCCAAATGAGAATGGAGAAAGTGAAGTTTTAGTGACATGTTGCATTCTAAAATATGATAGGCCGTGAGTAGTTCTTCCACGAGTTCACGATAATTTTCTGATTTATTATTTCCAAGAAAATTGTTGCAAACACTTTCAAATGCATTCCATGCCCGACTTTCATTGTCACTTAAAATTTGCCTGAAGCTCGTATCTTTAAACAATTGCCTAATTTGGGGACCAACAAAAATTCCTTCTTTAATTTTGGCCTCACTTATACGTGGAAATTTGTCTTTTAAATATGTGAAAGCATTGCCTTCTCTATCCAGTGCTTTAACAAAATTTTTGATCAGACCCAGCTTGATGTAAAGTGGAGGTAAATATATTTTTTCTTCCTGAACTAATGGTTCTCGGGTCAAATTTTTAACGCCAACTTGTATTGTGTCACGTGGAGGCCAAACCTTAATTTTATAATGTTTGTCTCTTGCACGGCTGTCCCATTCACACAAAAAGCAACAGTATTTTGTATATCCTGATTGCAGTCCTGTCAGTAACGCCACCACTTTTAAATCTGCACATATGTTCCATTTGTGATCTTCGTACTTTACACATCTTAGTAACATCTTAAGATTGTCATATGTTTCTTTCATATTTATCGAATGACCTATAGAAACCGATGGATGCTCGTTTCCATTAAAAAGTAAAACAGCTTTTAGACTTGTTTTAGACGAATCTATGAATAGTCTCCATTTATCGGGAGTATATGGTAAGTTCAGTTCGGTCATTAGGCCAGGTATGTCATGGCAAAATACTAAATCACCTTCCACTGCAAAAAAAATTGTGAGAGTAGATTGCCTTTTCCTGTAGATGGACACCTTCACTCCGTTTTCCAAGAGCTTCCACTGCTGCAGGCGGGATCCGAGAAGTTCAGCTTTTGTTTTCGGGAGGTCCAAGTCACGAACAAGGTCATTTAATTCACCTTGAGTGATTAAATGAGGTGTATCAGGCAAATCATGAGAACTAGGGATGTAGCTTGGTCCGGCTTCTGGTGAAATACTTCCGGAGTCTGATTTGGAATCAAGCGTGTAACTCTCAGGTGGCTGGGGAATGGGTAATGAGTTGTCATGGGGCACTGGTCGCATTGCAGAAGGAATATTGGGGTACTGAATGCTACGCTTGGTTTTGCTAGTAATTCCTCTAATATTCGTCATGCAAAAATAACAATCATCTACGTGACTACGAGGTTCCCTCCAAACCATTGGAATTGCGAATGGCATAGACTTATGAGTACCTTTCAGCCATCCAGTCAATGTTCTCGAGCACGAACTGCAACACATTTTTGGGGCCCAGGACCTATCTTGATCGCCAACTTTGCATCCAAAGTACAGTTCATAAGCCTTTTTTACTAATGAAGATATCGGTTTTTGGTACGCTTTTGCGGTAACTTCGCCACAAATATAACAGAAGCTATCGGCTTTATTAACGCAAACGCGCATCGACATTTTTGGTACCGTTTTAACACGCCCGTAGATCTAAGCGAAAATATGAATAGATGTTTACTAAATGATGATATAGTAACGACTAAAGGCATATTTCAAGCATAGATCCAACTACCTGCAAATAACAATGGGGCGACCGTTTATTACCTATTAATGGGCCTATTCAACCCTTCCAAGAAATCTGAGGCCAATATAAACATTTGGTGGTCAGTTGTATATTAGTTTAGGTCCAAATATTACAAAATACACGATATTTTTATAAAGAGTATTTTTGTGTTGAACAGTGTTATTAAAATTAATAAGAAGGGAGCGAAAATGCTTTTATGAGCTCTTGAAACATTAGGAACTTTACATTCTTTTAAACAGCAAAGCAAAGTAAAAATCTTTGCATAGCTAAGTCGTTAAAGGAACGCTTCGCGAACAACTTCCTATAGTCCGTATGGGAAATAGCGTGGGGCGTACTTAACCGAGGCTAGGGGGGAAGAAAAAATCTTTGCTGTGGTAAGTTAAATTTGTAAAAGCCACTTACTGTCATCTGAACCAAATTTCCCGACTTCCGAATAAGATCGACGACATGTTCATGTGATGCTGACGAAACGTCTTCATTGTTGATTTCTAGAAGAAAATCTCCCTTTTTTAGGCCAGCCATATCAGCAACACCGCCTGTGTAGGAAAATTAACAATAATTTCAATTCAATGTTCTGTATATTAAAAAAAGGTAACTACAGACAAATATCAATAATTGTTTAGTTTTTATCTTAATTAATAAATAACTCCTTGTAATTGATAACCATCCGTTGGTATTTTAAGATAACAAATGTTAAACACCTTTGACTTTATTTTAACATTATATTAAAATAAAAATTTTAACAAAATTTTAACGCCGTTGTTGGAGTTGCTTGGGTTATGGCCAGGGTTGGATGGGACGTCTAAGCAACCGGGCAAATGCCCGGTGGGCCGGTATAATTTAGGGCTGATGTCCCAAATTAATCATATAATATTTGACAAAGTCACCAAGAAAACCATTTAAAACCTAAAAGATTCAAACTAAAAAGTCTTTATGTTGTAACTCGTTGGCGTGTTACCAGCGGATACGTGACCGTTTTGGCATTCGAGATAAAATTATTGCTTTCGGCCTTTAGTTTTAGGAATATAGGGATTTCCCCGAACCTCGAATGGGGATTTGTTTTTGACTTGTGATCAGGAGAATTTAATACGCGTCGCGTGTGCAGCGTTTTTTGGCTGTGGTAGTTTGTATAGACTTTACGGAGTAGACGGATGTCGCTTCTGAGTCTATGGTGTCAAGATTTTCAAAAAATGGAGACTTATGCAGAGATTTTGCTATATTGGACCCTAAATATTTTAATGACTTTAAAATTAATGGATTTTCCGAAAATGCAATGCAGTACATATTACCAAAAATTAAAAAAAATGATAAAATGGCAACTTTGGGTAGATTTTCCGAAGAACTTTTAAGTTTCATTAATAACTGGGATCAATACAAACTAAGTCTAAACCAACTTCTAAATACAAAACATGAAACAAATCCGCTAAATAACTTAGAAGAATTCGAAAATGCCGATGGAAAAGAAAAAAATTACAATATTTTTTGCAAAAATATTACAGAAACTAATTGCCAAAATTGTGTAATCTGTTGTTACATAGTTATACTAAAATATAACATCTATCAAGAACCTTATCCGATGTTGGCACTAGCTTATCAGTATTTTCTTACAATCCCAATATCTCAAGATTCTCAAGTAACTTGCGAAAGATCATTTTCAGTGCTAAAATATATAAAAAATCGGCTAAGAAATAGATTAGGGGATGACCTATTGGAGGCATTTATGTTAATGAATATTGAAAAATCGATATTGGGTCAAATTGAAAATGACGAGATCATAGATAAAATTGCAGCATCAAGTTCAATATTAAAAAAATTGTTAACCTATGAATAACTAGCATTGTGTATTAAAATTTTGTATCGTGTTTTTTACTTTTATGTAAGTTGTCATTTGTAAATAAATCAGATATTATTATTGATATTGATATTATAGTTTTTAATATAGGTATGCATAACATGTATATTTAATACTACTACATATTAGGTATGTATTAATTTCAAAAATAAAACTACCAAAATATTGTTTCCTTTTCTTTACAGTGAAATTTTTAAAACATATTTTTCATTCTTGTCCCCGAGGGAGGGCTGAATGAAAAAAAAAAGGCCAACCCTGGTTATGGCTGCCCGTAGAGTCCTAACAACTTATCAGCAGTGAGAATAAGGTTGTCAATTTATTACTACAATATAGTTAAAAAGTTGTTTATGTCTAATGCCTTGGAAATTGGACTATAGGTGAGATAAAACGATAATTACAACCAAAGAAAGCTCACCTGGATCAACGTCATCTAAATACTGCAACGCCGGGCATTTCTCAGAAGGTGTCATTTCCATCAATGGAGACATGGCCTTAGCACCACGTAAGATGAAGCCGAATCCCTTTCGACCCTTATGGAGGACCACGGTTCGGGGTTCTGTGGGCAAACCATCAGAGTAGCTGAAATAAAGATAAATTCTTCCATTATTAATACGTATATTAGTAAGTAAATATAATTTTTAATCGACTTCAAAAAATATTAGGTTATCAATTTGACTTGTATAGACAGAAGTTTGTCTAAAACGGCGCCGGAGCGGCGTTCCGAAAATTTTTGTTGCCTTTATTTAATTTTCTTGTTATCACTATTTTTTAAGATTATTAATTTCCTATAGTTCATACATCTAACTACCTACGTACTACTTCACTAAAGTAAAAAAAAAAAATGTTTAAAAATTCTTACGCTTTTTTTGCTCTAGGTGCTGTGGCAAACTGCTTTGAAGTACTCTCTCTTCTTCCTATAACTCTTCCACTTGGTTGCATCGGCGGAGGCATACGGGCATCTCTGGCTATAATCATGGGAGCCTGAATATTGTGATGACGTAGTTTCACTTCTTGGACGCAGTGGGCGGGGAAAAGACCGCTGCGGTTCCCGGTACTTCGAACGTTTCCTTCTAGGTAGCCATCATCAGTCGCACCAGTTACTGAAAGTGAAACAAAAATGTTATTTTTCCTAAAACGCGAGAGAATGCAAAAAGTGCGCAGAAAAATCTTAATAGATTACCTAGAGATCATTTTCGTTGTATTCTTATGGTCCTAGGAAAAATAGGAAGGTCCGATAGTACTAAAAGTACTATTTATTCTTTGTTTGCTTGCTTTAAGAGACATGTATCATTCTTTGAAACCGCCTATGACTTTATACAGTGTGACCAGTAAAGCATCATATGGGATTTTTTTAATTAATAGCTTTATTCGAAATTTAACTTTGGCATCAAGTTCTGCTTCGATCGAGATGAAAATTAAGCAAAAAAGAATAGTAATCACGTGATTCGCATTATCTGTTAAATTTTAATTTTTTCCAGAAAATAATTCAAAAGTGGGGTTATTTCTAAAAATATCGAAAAAAGTTATTAGAATTTTTTTTTTAAATATAGGTTCTAGCCCACATGCATAATTTCAGCTGCATAAGATAATTTTGATTTTTTTACCCATATTTTGTAAATTGCACCACTTTTGCAAAATAAGACTTAACGCAACCTACATAAAACTTCTTAGTTTTGACAATGCTTTATTTCAGATACATTTTCTTTAAAGTAGCGCCATATTAAATGTGTGTTTTTCTTCAAAATCAAAATTGGGCTATTAAAATTTGGTTGCATGTGATGCAAAGTTTATTTGTTTTTGACCCTGTATAAGGTAACTTTATAAAATAAGTATTTTTGAAAACGTAGTTTGTGTCTAAAGGTAATACACGTTAACGTTAAGAAAATAGTTCAATGAAAAGAGTCAATTGTTCTAATAAAAAATCATATAAAAAATTAAATTTTGATTTAGTAGAAAAACACACATTTAATATGGCGCTACTTTAAAGAAAAAGAAAATGTATCCGCAATAAAGCATTGTCAAAACTAAGAAGTTTTATGTAGGTTGCGTTGAGTCTTATTTTGCAAAAGTGGTGCAATTTACAAAATATGGGTAAAAAAATCAAAATTATCTTATGCACTTAAAATTTTGCATGTGGGCTAGAAACTGCATTTAAAAAAAACTTTTTTAATAACTTTTTTCGATATTTTCAGAAATAACCCCACTTTTAAATTATTTTTTGGAAAAAATTAAAATTTGACAGATAATGCGCATCACGTGACTACTATTTTTTTTGCCTAATTTTCATCTCGATCGAAGCAGAACTTGATGCCAAAGTCAAATTTCGAATAAAGCTATTAATTAAAAAAAATCACATATTCTGCGGACTTTACTAGTCACTTACCCCAATTGTGACAAATCTCTGGAAAGCTTACCAAAAATGCTTTTCAGCGATACCAAAATTAATGAGATTTAAGTACGAAATTTTAATAGCAACTCTTAAAACTGGCTTTTGCAACATTTGCCAAAAAAATTGATCCCAAACCTAAAGAAAACAATATTGTAATGCGCAAACTTTATATATTTATTTTGCAGAATGCAAATGCTTCTTTTTTGCTCTTTTTTGTAAAATCTTAAATAACATGTTTTAATTCATTTCAAATTTTACGTGCTTGCTTTGCTTTGTATTTTTTCTTTAAATTTAATTTAATTTGGAAATGGTGCATTCTACGGAAGAAGAATGGGTAGAAATCATTTTTCTTTATTGTGCTCAGAGTATGTGCTATTCGAGAACTGTCATTAGTTTCAATAAATGGCATCCTGACAAAAACGTAGGCCACGTCTACATAAGATATTTAATTTTAAAATTTCAAGAAACTGGACCCGTTGAAAATAAAAAATACAACAATCTATAGTTTTGGATAAAAATTGAGGTTATTGAGTAAATTTCTATAGATCCAAAGGTGTCAATGCATCATTTAGCAACATTTATCGGCGTACTCAGATATTTTGTTAGGAAACTATTGAAAATGCATAAATTTCACCCTTACAAAATGAAAATTTTAAAGGAATTGGCGAGGATGATCCGGACAGAAGAATTCAGTTATGTGAAACCATCACAGGAAGAATTACAGCAACATCCGAATTTATAAAAAACATTTGCTTCAGTGATGAGTTTTATTTTTCCTTAATGGTTACGTGAATAAATAGTACTAAGACTACTGGAGTGACGTTGATTTACATCTTTTTACAGAGTAGCACTCTCAATATCCACAAAAATAGCTGTTTGGGCAGGAATACTGGGAGACAATATCATAGGTTATTTTTTATTGAAGGAAATTTAATCTTTCACGATTATGCTGAAATGCTTAACCAAAATATAGAGCCCTCGATTGTTTATGAATTTGAAAACCAAAGAGACTCACAAGGCAATCTAGATTTGAACAAACCACTTCCAGCAAGATGGTGCACCTCCACACTATGCGCAGCTGTGGCCAAAGAGTGATTGGATCAAAATTAGCAAAACCGGTGGATTGGCAGAAGAGGTACTATTGAGTGGTCGCCAAGATCACCTTATCTTATTCCTATGGACATTCTTTCATGGGGTTAAATTAACTCAATAGTTCACAAAACCCAGTCGGCTTCTCTGGAAGATTTAATGCTTATCAAAGTACGTAATCCAAGAGATTTCAGTTAGAACAAAATGCTAATCATTGTGAGCACTTAATAAAATAGTTAAAAATACTATTAAACAAGTATTTTTATTTTTTTATAGTTTTAGCACTACACTAGTGTTTCAATTTAGGCTTGGGATCATTTTTCATCATTTAAGTTTATTTACTAATTTTTCCTGCCTCACATTTTCTCGAAATTCTGCGCAACATTTGTACTTAAATTTCCTTTATTATGGAATCGCTGGAAAGCACTTTTGATAGGCTTTCCAAAGAGGTATCATAAGTGGGGTAGTGCCACTAAACATTTTAAAGTGCATGAGGGTAGTTAGTTATTTCTATTTCCGTGCGTTTTCGTAATAATTGTGTTTTTGGTTTTTTGATATTTTCTTTAGCGAAGAAAATATAGCTATTGTAAGTTCTTAAAAATTCACACAGTAGATATGTAGAGATATAATTTATTTTCGTTAAATCCATTTTATTAGATAACAATAATTTGTAAGGTAACGTGTGAAGAGCCATAAAAATCAATAACTATAGTATCATATTATGTACCTTTTATGATAACCACCATTATAACGATATCGTTAGCCGGCCAGGATACAAAACGTTTGTTTTTCGTTATAAATTTAATACACGCACCAACCAAGCACTATAATACCTTTATCAACTTTTACCACATTGTTTTAAAAAATAACTACGTACCTATAAATGCCTAAGTATTATTTCATTGTTCCTACATAATTACGTATAACATCATATTATAATAAAAAACAAAAATACATACAAATAATTACAGTATTAGCTACTATTAAGGTAGGTAACGTGTGTGTAAAAAGAATAGACAGTTTTTGCAAATACGCTAATGAAACCTTTAAACTTAAATATCTTGGAGACTATCATCGCACCGTACCGCAATTTTGTGTTCAGGGATGAACTTTTCCCTCTAGGAAACCGAAAATCCAATTTTAATTTTGCCAAAAGGGTCCCATATTATACGAGGTGAACCCATGATAGGTGAACCTATCCAGCTTGTTATTTAAGTATGTGGCCAAACTCCAAGGGGTGCTTCTTTAAGTGATTTTAAGAAGAAAAGTTTATATAAACATGGGTCGGAAAATGCATAGTTTTTACGATACAGGGTGTCAAACTTTAAAAAAAAATTGGATGTTCATAAATATCTCAATACTCTTTTATTCGATTTTGTTGAAATTTGGCAATTCTGTTTGTAATAACAAGAGGATAATTTAGCCTTAATTAAATTAAAATTATTAATTCCAGTGGCGTCCCGGAATACAGTCCAACTAGTATTTTTGACAAAAAAATTGTGCGCCACTGACTTTTTTAAAATTTATGTATTTTTTTCGAATTAAGCAACTACAAATACAACTATTTTATTACTTGAGTTTTTTTCATATCTTGCTTTGTTTTCGAGAAAAAAAAATAAAAACCACTTTATTGCATGTCCCCGGGACAACAAGAGTAAAAAATTAAACTACTTACCAAACTATTAAGCAATTAAAATTACACGAAAGTCCTCTTTTGAATTTTTTCGCACAGATTAAAATTGTTTTCGGTAAAAGCAATCGCATAACGTAATAATTTATTACTGCAATGTTTAATTATGTATTTAACAGAAAATAAGACGAAACTTATAAAAGTTGCTGAAAATGCCTTCCCTCAACTTCAATGCAAGCATTCTCGTCTTAACATTGATAGCCGAACTCGTTGAAATATTTCCGGCGTATGTCTTATCTGATCACATAAATCCCGTATCCATTGGGTTAGTTCTTCTTTAGTGTTGACTGGAGTTTGGTAAACGAGTGCCTTTAAATGCCCCCAAAAGAAAAAATCTAAAGGATTTCAAGTTTAAATTTTTTACTCCTATTGTCCCGGGGACATGCAATAAAGCGGTTTTTATTTTTTTTCTCGAAAACAAAGCAATATATGAAAAAAACTCAAGAAATAAAATAGTTGTATTTGTAGTTGCTGAATTCGAAAAAAATAGATAATTTAAAAAAAGTTAATGGCGCGCAATTTTTTTGTCCAAAATATTAGTTGGACTGTATTCCGGGACGCCACTGGACTTAATAGTTTTAATTTAATTGAGGCTAAATTATCCTCTTGTTATTACAGACAGACTTGCCAAATTTCAACAAAATCGAATAAAAGAGTATTGAGATATTTACGAAAATCCGATTTTTTTTTTAAAGTTTGACACCCTATATCGTAAAAACTATGCATTTTCGGACCCATGTTTATATGAACTTTTCTTACTAAAATCACTTAAAGAAGCACCCTTTGCAATTTGGCCACAAACTTAAATAACACCCATTATAATAGTTTAATAGATATTCAATAATTTGTTTTCATAATTTTATTTCCCCATTTTAGATTCTATTAAAAAGTTAAAACATGATTGGATCCTAAATTACTTTGGCAAATTGGATTGACTTTAAAAGTATCCAATTTTCCGAGGTAATGAGGTAAATTTAATATCTCTTACCTGATAAGTAATCGAACAATCAAGTTAAAATTTTACAAATAGCAAAAAACTGATTTTTGGGTAATTGTAATAAAGTTAAGAAAAAATATTTATGAATAATCATTGATACATACTGTCCGTATTTGGTACCAATTTGGTACCTACTGACAGTTCGGATACACAGGGTGTCCATTTAGTGTGTAATTCTTTGATATCTCAAATTCTATTTTATATAGAGAAAAACTTTAAATGTAAAAAATAAAGGACTGTTGAAGGTGTATATTATAAAAATATTTTTAAATATACAGTGTGTTTCACAAAAGCCGGACCACTAAAATTTTATTATTTTTAAATGGAACACCCTATATTTTTTTCCATTTTTAAGTTCCACATAAAATTATAATTATTTTTTATTAATAGCATTATTAGTCTATACTTCATAGTTTCCGAGATATTGACTCTCGAAAAGTGACATTTTTGAACTTTGACAGCTTCTAAACTTTTTAACAGTACGTCTTAGAGCAAAACGGCTTACATGTCCTTATATTCAATTTTTATTATCTTCCCAAAAAAATCAACTTCCAGTTAAACCGGAACAACTATATTTCCTGCTTTTAAGTTACATCCGGTTTAACCGGAAGTTGATTTTTTTTGGAAAGATAATAAAAATAAATCGCTTTAAATAGGGATGAAAGCCGTTTTGCTCTAAGACGTACTGTTAAAAAGTTAGAAGCTGCCAAACTTCAAAAATGTCACTTTTCGAGAGTCAATATCTCGGAAACTATGAAGTATAGACTAATAATGCTATTAATAAAAAATAATTATAATTTAATGTGGAATTTAAAAATGTAAAAAAGTATAGGGTGTTCCATTTCAAAATAATAAGATTTTAGTGGTCGGGATTTTGTGAAACACACTGTATATTTAAAAATATTTTCATAATATACACCTTCAACAGTCCTTTATTTTTTACGTTTAAAGTTTTTCTCTATATAAAATAGTATTTGAGATATCGAAGAATTACACACTAAATGGACACCCTGTATACATGTATCCAATGTGTTTTTGAGAAAATGTGTTGTCATATTCTACAGTATGAATATACAGGCTTAAAAACCTTTTTATTGACCCTTGATGAAGTTTTTTTATAAAACAAAACGTTGGGATAAATACAATTGTGTCATTTTATTGCCTGCCCTCATATACTTATTCGAATTTTTGGCAAATGTTTTTAGAAAACAAAAATAAAAAAATTGTATAAAATTCATTTTTGTTTTAAATTAAGTTCTCTAACATTGATAAAATTTTATAATCGATTATTCCGGTTAATAGAAAAAATCGATTAGTCGATATTAAAAAATGGAATCGAAAAAATATTACAATCGAAAATCGATTATGGAATTTCATAATCGCCAAGCCCTAGCTGTAAGTACTTGAACAAAACCAGTGTACCTAATAACAAAAATTTGCTTTGTCCAATTTACCATTTAAAATGCTTCTTTTATCGATACAAAAGAGTAAATCAATAATATTGTAATTTATCGCGCTATAAATCATCAATCAATACTGTATGACTGTAAACGTGCATTTAAAAGCGTTTCATTCTTCTTATTAAAAAGAACATGAAACCTTCATACTTCGTTTTATTGCCAAATGCCCACGCAAATTAAAAAAGTATACACAGGAAAATGCATTTTATTTTGCCAATATACATTAATCAAAACCGGTATTAATACCATACGAATGTATGCAAGCAAACATAATGGTGAATTGATAATGCAAATAGAATATTATTTCGTTTTATTATTGACTTCACCAAATAATAATTACGGTGTATGCTTGGATGTCCCTGGCGGCTATTAAACCTAGTCGGTGGTCTTACAAGGTTGGGTGGTTAGGGCTCTTCCAGGTGCGTAGAAAATTTACCTCCGATCCCTATTTTATTTATTTATTAATAGTTTGTTGTTTGTTGCTAACCGTCTATTCAAAAGAAGAATGTAATACAGGGTGATTCGCGGTGACCGTCCATAAGAATATTTCGGAAAGTTAAACAAATGTAGACAAAGGGGATTCCGTAGACGCTCTCTTCAAACGAAATAACAACGACCATTTACGACTTCCGGTTGCTTATTTTAAATATAGCACCATGTATAATATTTTTTGTGTTTTTTTTCCAGCACCTTTTATGAAAAGTTCTTGATCCTACTCTAACCGTTTTTGGGAAAAAAATAGGTTTTTGTCAAATCTTTGACCTTCCACAGAATGTCCCCTAAAATTGAATATTCTTTTAAATATAAAAGAGGAAAACTCAAAATTCCGGTCGTGGCATTAGGGGAAGGTCGCCTTTGATGGCATACTTCCCATGATGGCATACCTTTGGAATAAACCGGTTTTGCCACATTGCGTCATTTGCTAAATTTGTGAGTCAAATTTCAGTCGCGACGGACGTTTTTATGTCAAGTTATTTAATAGAACAAAAATTGTTAAGTGCCGAAGTAATAATAGCCAGTTTTTAAACCAAAAATTTATTATGTTAGGTGCATTAAATTATAATGCACGATTTTTTCCCGATAACTATAGGATATAGATTTATTATGATTATTTAAAATCTAAGTTGTGGTTTTAACTTTTTATAATTTATTTACTAGAAGTGTGACATATTCTTAAGATGGCATATCCAATGGTTTCCTATGATGGCATAGTACCTATAAATAGGTAAGCCATCATAGGCGTCATATACAAAACGGCTCTACTTCTGCTTTTCTTTTAGATAATATGTCACTACTTATCTGCTTTTTAAAGTTTTATCTGCTTGAATTTTTTAAAAATAAAAATGTGCAAACTGTAACAAAAATGTTCCTTTTACATGTATGCGTCCTTCAAATTTTTGCATTTTACTGGAGTATGCCATCATAGGCAATGCAGTTGCCTATGATGACATACTTGGTGATTTTTCTATTTTTTTACCAAAAAAATAGTTTTTGTATATTTTTAAAGTTTTATAATGAATATTTAAGTAGTAACAAATATTTTAACATGGTTAAATGGGTTAAAACCTTTGAACTAAAAAATATATTAGGTGGTAAAAAAAGATACCATCATAGGCAACAAATCCTTAATTTTGTGCTGTTATGTCGTTTCGTTAAGAAATAATCGCAAAAAAACGAAAACAAAATTAAAACTTTTATACCCGGTATCTTGGTTGTAATCAATTTTGGGATAAGGCAAGTTTAACTAAATCGCATCATTTCGTCTTAAGGAGTCTGTTGTTGCTCTGTGTCCCATTACTTTTGGGACACCCTGTAGAAACCGCTTTAAAACTAGATAAAAAAATTTGTGGTAGGCGTAGAGTTACATATTTTACCTACTTACCTTCTATAAGCTCTCCTTCCCTTATACTGATGTGTCCCTTTTCCTTCGATGAGTACGACTCCACACACACCACAGTGCTTCCTGGCATGGATATACTGCAGTTCGTGGTGTCGGAGTTGGCTGTGCCCACGCCCGAGCTGTCGCTGATGATGTCGCTGGCATCGCCGAGACTTTTGTCTGCAACACCCAGTGCGAGCACTGAGATGGATTACTTGGTTTATGACTGAACTATGTTATGGTGATATGGTGAAAATGAGGGGTGATATACATATAACCAATATAAAAAAAATCTTTCATAAAAATTTTAAAAATCTGCAAATTTCATAATTGGAAATAAATTACTTCAATTTCAATAATTGAATTTTGCGACTAATCTATAGTGTAATATAATTGAAAATATTTATAAAAATAGCACAAAACAGAAATAAATCTGATGCGTATAAAAAATTGACAGTTTTGTTTAGGGGGACAATATATAGATTATTGTAGCTCCTCAAACAATAAATACATGAAGAGGAAGTACAGTAAATACAACCAGTTATTGAAAAATATTTATTTTTGTGTGTTTTTGTTGGACGATCAAAGACAATGACGGCCAAGTATTTTACCTGTTTTGATTATTAGCTATTTTCAATAGTTTTATAAACTTTGTTTCAAAAACACATGGTAGGTATACAGGGTATCCACCAGGAACCGCCTCGATCTAACTCGAAATATACAGGGTGTTCCTAAATATCATGTAAATACGAAAAGGGGTAATTCTTTGGCTTATTTAATGACTAAAAATTTATATAAAAAAGAAAAAGAGAAAAGGGGGCATGACCCCTGAAAAAATATCTCCCTGTATATTCTTAAAACCATTTGGTATACCCAATGATGTAAGTCCTACGGCGTAACCTATATTCCAAATTAGAGCTAAATATCTCAAAAACTACAAGAGCTATAAAGAAAAAACTAAAAAAATCTTGAAATTTCAACACCCTGTAGATCGGCAACGAAGCGTTTGCGGACCTATGTTTATAGGAATTTTTAGTCATTAAATAAGCCAAAGAATTAAAGTTTGATCTTAGTTGAGACAGACAAAAAAAAATTTTGATGATAGACTTGTCAAGTTCACGTGGACTATCTTCGAACATATGTATAGGGAGCGATCAATAAAAAGTTTGTTATATTTGTATTGTAGTTTCAGTGTGTGATGCAGTAAATTGATCATACCCCCAATATTTACGTTGTCCCAACTGACTTCGCATAAAGTATACCTCTTTTCGTATTTACATGATATTTAGGAACACCCTGTATACATAGGAAAATTTCGAAACTTTGACAGAATGATAATGTTGATGCGAGCAACCCGGTTTAAATATTTTCAATATAACGTCACTTCCGGTTATACCGGAAGTAGGTGTCAACTTGCTTATTTTAAACCGAATATCCTATACCTATATTATTACATTTTTTGATTCTTCCCTAGATTCTAGGCATATTTTGTATATCATGTCCTATACCTAAGTTTAAGTATTTTTGACATATTTCAGTTCTTATGTCAAAAATTACGTTTGTAGGCTCTAAAATAGTTACCAATTATTTTTTAATTTGGGTTGGATTCCTTGTTGAAAACAACCTGCTCTTATGTGTTTTTTATAATATTTTGATAACAATTAATACTAGGTATACGAACAATAAGATTAAAAAAAAAATTGTCTACATGTTGGACAACAAATGGAAACCCCTAAGTTTTATAATTATTTCTTATTTAGCCTTAAAAATAAGAATAAGTTTGTGTAGGTTGTCTATTTCAAAAATTTTTAGTGTTCGAAATATAATTTTATATTTATGGAGATTTTGATGCGGATTTTAAGTTCAGTTACTGGTTGGCTATGACGGCGTTGAAATGTATGAAGCTGTCACTTTCATAATAGCCAAATACGAGGAACTGAACTTCAAATCACCATATAAAAATACTAAATTGGCAATATCTCGAAAACTAATTTTTTTCTGGAATAGACAAGCTTATACAAACTTACCCTTATTTTTAATGCTAAATAATAAATAATAAAAACAATTGTAGAAATGTAGATTTTTTGCAGTTTTTTTAGTTTCATTTTAAATTTTATAATATCATTGCATTGTAATAATACTTATCAAAATATTATAAAAAATCTATTAAGGCAGGTCTCTTTCAACAAGGAATCTGACCCAAATTAGATAATGAAGGTTTCCGTATAGCCAAAGTTGATAATTATTTTAGGTTTTGCATTTTTGACATAAAAACGTAAATATATCAAAAACGCTTAGACTTGGATACAGGAGATGAATATACAAAATCTGCCTAGAATCTTGCGTAGAATCCAAAAATCTAATAATTATTCAGGGTGTTCCGTTTAAAATAGGCAAGTTGACATCCTGTATAATACAGGTACCTACGTACCTAATTAAATAAAAATCACTGAGGTATGATTAACTAAATAAACTTTCGAATAAAGTTAACTTGGGTAGTTTCGAAGATTGTCTAAAATTACCAGCCCGTAATTTTGGGAGGTTCTGGTTTACCGGATTAAGAAGACTTAAGGTATATAGAATATTGTTTATATAACAGACTTTATGAGTTTTAAAGAATACCACAGTTTCCATCTGATTTTATACGTGTTTAAAAGACATTTGAAAATAAAAATCATATTGGATTATAAGTATGAGAATAAGATTAAGTAACTTTTTGTAATATAAAACCCTAAGAAACGATTATAAGACTTTACAGGGCGTTCCCAAGACAAACGTGTTTATACGATTGAATACGATGTATTGTCAACAGGGCTAACATTTTCGTATATTATTTTTTTATCAGACTATAATGATTTATGAGTCAACGTTGTATAATATAAATCCCTATGAAACATTTACCTATAAATATTTATAAAATAAATATGTAGAAGAATTTGGCTAATAAAAATGTGTAAGAATCAACCTGATTTTATGATCACTGCCACTTAAACTGCTAATAACTTATAAACATTTTATACTTCTTTGGGCGAAAAAGGCGTTTAACTTCCGTAGGGGAAGGAGGGGCACAGTGTTACACGGGGTACAGTGTTATATTCGGAATTATAAACTTACGCGAAGCAACACGGCGCTGGAATAATTGCCACTTCCAGTTAAGACTATTACCTTCAATTATCCGAACGCGTGGTGAAATGTGAATTGTTTACACCACCCAAGTAAGTTTTTTATATTTTTTTAGTCAAAAAGTAAATTTTTTATACAGTTTTACAATTGTCTTGTGTTTCTTGACAATAATATATCGTAAACTTTATGGTATCATGTTTAAGGAACATGTTTGTAGATTAGCATGCCATGTAAAACATAACCTAAAAAAATTTTGTTTCCTAAAAACTAGCATATTTTTGGTAAAAATGCGATTGGGGCACAGAGTTCCACACTATACTGGGGGAACAGTGTTACATGTAAAACAATAATAGAAGATCAGAAATGTTAATTTTTTCTGTTGATTTGCACATATACTATAATGAATTAAAATAGTGTTTAATGTGTACACTTCTTTGTTATTTGATACTAATTTAAATATTCTAAATAGAAACATTTGAGTTTTTATTTTTTAAATCATTACATTTTGAGATTCTGTCTGAGTTTTGACTTGTTTTTTATTGTTTGGACTGATGTTTATTTTTTACCTGTTATTGTTTTGTATTTGTAAATGTTCTGAATAAAAAGAGCACTATTAGTAAAGGTAATCTAAATTTATTTGAAACGTTAACATTGTTTCCCACCTTGTGTAACAGACTGCCCCGCTAGTGGGGTACAGTGTTACATTCGACACGTGTAGAGATAATTATTTTTTTATAAAAACCTATATATTTAGGGCAACAGACCATCAACCAAAATCAGTTGTTAAACATCACCAAACCTAAGCAAAATTAAATTGTTATTTTAATTTGACAAATAAAAAAAGTATTAATCAAAATGTTTTTTTGTGTAACACTGTGCCCCACCTTCCCCTATATAAAATCTCGTCATTGCTCAAACTAACAAAAATTAGCAAAGTATTTACAAGTTGGATGAATATTTGACATATTACTGTCACATAGAAACTCTTATAAGGCATATAAACTGTACCAAAGGTATCCTATAAATTCCTATTAGTTGACCATAAAACCTTATAATTGTTTAGCATGTGTTTTATAAAAACTTGCAAGAATTTACCTAGTACTGCCACATAAAAACTGCTAAGAATTTATAACCTTTAATATAAGTGTTTAGGCGAAAAAGGTTTTTCACTTGCCTATATAGAATTTCATTGCTTATTATATATCTTCAAAACTTGTATATTATATTATGCATTACTGTCACCTGTCACATAAAAACTAATACAATGCATCTAAACTGTACCAAATGTTACCTACATACCTAATCGTATTAATTGACCATACAACCTCAGAACTCTTGGCTCTGACCCTGGATAGAAAATAAGTAAAAAACTAATAATGTGTTGAAGAGTTTACATTTTCTTAGGCTTCAGTAGTCTAAACTGAAGAGTTAGAAATATCCCTAGTCGACATTATTTTGAAAACAAAATTGAGCTAAAAAAAAATTTTTTTTGGAAAATTTGTGGGATTTTCCAAATTTTAATACACGAGAAATACTGTATGATTTGTGTAGCATCAGATCACAACAAAATACGTTAGAACAATGTGCCCACGGCTTTTATCCGTTCACTCGTATGTTGCAATGAATGGACTCGTTCATCTTCCACAGAATAAAACTATTGAACTGATTTAGCAAGGTATAGTACCTAAGTAATATGTTTTGCCATTTTTAAACCCTTAACGTTATGCGAAAATGTAATTCTAAATAAAATAGAACACTTTATCAGCGAAAAAGGCCAATAATCCCTCACCCTTTTAAACGTATTTTACCCTTTTCTTTAACCTCTTTAAAGAACTGAGTTAACGCCCTTTAAGAGTCTGTTTTTCATTTATTATCTTGCAGATATTTATTTTACCAGTGTCGTATCTTGTTTTCAAAGCGTATTTACGACCCAAAGCGAATTATTTTATTAAATTAACGAATTGCAGTAAAAATGGATCTAAATTGGTTTACGAATGCTGCTGTCTCGACAAAAACCACGCCGAAACCGCTATGTGTGTCTTTTCACTGTTGCAGCAGCGCCGGCCACTGCTGAGGCAGAAACCGCTAAAAAAACTCCGTGTGTGTCATCGCTCTAAGCTGCTATGAGCGGCAGATCCCAACAGAATTGGATCAGCGTGCGTTTATATGAATGTAGCCGCGCGCTCAAACTCGCTTGCAGCGTATAGCCGCTTGTTTAGGCTCCCATCACGACCGGCTTAATTATTGAATAAAAACAATTAATTCAATTTTAAAAACATTCTTGTCTACGCGTTGTTTTTTATTTTTAACCCATAGCAAAGCTGCTGCGCTACAACCCCAAGAAATATATAAATGCATAATAATTTGTATGTTTTTCCTTGCTGTCCACAATGCCTTTTCACTGCTCACTCACACCGCTAAATCAGTTCAATTGTTATTATGTAGAAGATGGACGCTTCCATCCATTGCGACATACGGATGAACGGATAAAAGCCGGGGGAACATTGTACTGTCGTGTTGTGGTGTGATGCCACACAAATCATACAGCTTATGTGTCGTGTATTTAAATGGCAAGCAGGCAAGCATGATGCTACGTCAGAACGCGTGTCGGACAAAGCCCTTTGTGTAGCATCTATAGATATGTACCTTTATTGCTTATCTCGTGCATGCGCAAACAAAAGTTGAGTTTAATGGGTGAAAAAATACGCCCGAGCGAACGGCTCACCGGTCGGATGCCTTCCCTCCCAGCAGCATTGGGCATGCGCACAAACCTTTAGTTATTGGCCTGTCCTTCCTTGGCTCAACATACACTCCAGAACCGGCTCGGCGCCATTTTTGTTGTTGTGTATTAAGTTTTCTCTGTGGATCCTTGTTGTTTATTGTGGGTGTTTAATACACTGCGCGACATATTTAACGCATAACGAAAAAATTGCCTCAAATTTGATGTTATATATTTTCCAAATTTGTGGTTCGTTCTTAATGATTTTTTTTTTCAAATTGTAAGTTTTTCCTTGAGCATATCACTGCTTTTGTTGTTTTGCTTAAAAAAGCAACTTTGGTATTATACCGGGTGTTATAAAACTGTTATGTTTTTTTACGGAAATTCAAAACACCCTGTGGGATTTACTAGCCATTGCAAGTTATCGCAATTACAGCCAAATGAAAGTCCCATGTTTTCTTTACATTTTCTTTTTTAATTCATTGGTTTATCTTTGTTTTTTCATGAAATATTTAATTTTTAGTTCAACGTGATTTTCATAAAAAATGTTTAGTTAAAAAATATAAAATAAACGAAATGCTTTAATTAATGCAACATCAAGAAAAAAACAAATTATAAAGTAAATAATGAATCAATATCTGGTATTAATTAATTCTATTGAATCTACAAAACACGGCAAAAAAATACAGGGAAAAAAATTGTAATTTCTAAAGGTATTTAAAAAAATTAAATATGAATAATTAGGTAGTAGCGAGTATTGCCTCTTTGTACCACTCTTGCTACGTGTGGGCGTGCATTATCTTGCACAAATCAAAAATTATCCCCAATAAATGGGGCAAATGGTACCACATGGGGTTCTAAAATGTCTGATAAATATAGGTTACCTGTCAAAGGAACTCCCTGAATCACAACTAACTCCGTGCGAACATCTAATCAGATCATAACAGATCCTCCGCCATAGCTTACTGTTCCGACAATGTTGCATTGAGCATATCTCTGGGAGGGAATACTCGCTACCAATCATTCATATTTAATTTTTTTTAGTACCATTAGAAATGACAATTTTTTACCCTGTATTTTTTTACCCTGTTCTGTAGATTCAATAAAATTAATTAATACCAGATATTGATTCTTTATTTACTTTATAATTTGTTTTTCCTGCTGTAGCATTAATAAAAGCATTTCGTTTATTTTGTATTTCTTAACTAAACATTTTTTAATAAAAACCACGTTGAACTAAAAATTGAATATTTCATGAAAAAACAGAGATAAACCAATGAATCAAAAAAGAAATGTAAAGGAAACATGGGACCTTCATTTGGCTGTAATTGCGGTAACTTGCAATGGCTAGTAAATCCCACAGGGTGTTTTGAATTTCCGTAAAAAAACATAACCGTTTTATAACACCCGGTATAATACCAAAGTTACTTTTTTAAGCAAAACAACAAAAGCAGTGATATGCTTAAGGAAAAAAACTACAATTTGAAAAAAAAATCATTAAAAACGAACCACAAATTTGGAAAATATATAACATCAAATTTGAGGCAATTTTTTCGTTATGCGTTAAATATGTCGCGCAGTGTATTTACGGATTTATAGTTTTTGTGTAGTTTAATGAATTGTGTTTTTGCTTTTAGTGACTCCGACTGGAATAACAATGACAAGTAACTAACAGCCGTTGTATGATTTTATTATGCCCAAATAGGGGTAAAATACCGGGCATTTCGTATTTTCAGTAAATATGGAGTAGTGATGTATCTTGGTATATAACTTTATTTTATTATGATCAATTTAAACACATTAAACTAGGCCTATGCTACCCAAACAAGGTATGAAAATAAAGAGAAACACACACTAAAACAGATTATCCCGATGCACGTTTTGGTATATTTTATTTGCAGCCCTGCAATATAATCAGATAGGTACGCCTATTTTTCGGGCAATATATCGCTTACATTTTTTTTTAAATACACTTTTCTCTATACTTCATATTATAAAAGAAAAAAGAAAATACCTTGGTAGGTTTACATTGTCCTTGTCTTCTGGATGAGGATGTTCGTCGTATTCAGTTAATACAAAATTGTTGTGTAAGACTAATAGGTGGCATTAGAAAGTATGATCGGGGTGTTTCTGCCAAAATAAGGGAACTTAAATGGTTGAAGATGGATGAAAGACGGGTGTTGCATGCGCTTACTTTATATAATAAAATCATATGTAAAAAATGTCCAGACTATCTTTATGATAAAATTAAGTTTCGAACTGATATACATAACCTTGATTTACGTCATAAACTTATTATTACCTCACCAATTTACAGAACAAACTATTTTCAAAGATCTTTTTCATTTAATATTGCAAAATTGTATAATAAAGTTAAACCTGAAGTAAAATTGTTAACAGGTTATAAGTTTAGGCAACTAATTAAAGCTTCGATAGACAGTTATATGTAATATAATATGTTAATTAAGATAATGTTATTTTGGGTCTTCGTCCAGTATCTCTTAAGCGTAGTAATTGTTACAAAACAGCACATTTCAGTTTCAATATTTTTTAATCTAGCAGCTGGTGTATAACAGGATAGACAGTTATATTAATTAATAGTGGTTATATTTTTAGGTTAAGCTAGGAGGTTCTGCATCAACTTCGCCTTTTGTAACTTATTTACAATAAAGTCTTTTATTATTATTATTATTATTATTATTATTATTATTATTAATTAAAGGGTGAAAGTATTCCACGGATGAAAGTTTTCGGGCAGAGACTTTTTCAAATTCTTGAACAAGATATTGTGCCTGAAAAGGTTTTACACATACACAAGTTCTTACAAAATTGTAAAAATCAATATAAGTTATATACTAACTAATATTTCACTTGAGGTTAGGTACGCGATGATAACATCGAAGATTGATTATTTTGCTATAGTTTTGTCTTTTTTTATATTTGATTTTATAAGTTTTATAGTTTAGTTAACTTGTTCTCTTCCTTTTTGAATTAAAAACATGACGGCGAATCATTTTTAAACAAATTCTAGAAACAAACCATTAAAAACAATTTTCTATCCTCAAAATCTGATAGGTTTACTACTACTAAAAATCCCAGAAATCACAACCTTATTTCCCAACTTGATCAAAAAATAAATTCCAATTTTTTGGCAAGAATTTGGAGCAAATATTAGCTGTTTACACGCAAAAATAAATTGAAGGTCAACTTTTACAATTTCTTGAACAAGAACGTAAATTTTAAATCCCGGACCTGTCTATTTTCCCATTCGTTAAAAGATAATGATGCAGTGCGCATGTCTAACCGTGTGTAGCTTTGTTTACATGCGCAAGGCCTTAAATTTGCCACTTTCGTGATTATTGTTTGCTTATCTAAAAGTAAATATCTGTGGTAGCATCATATTAGAAAACAACATGTCAGAACAATCTGTCCCCGGCCTAAAATGTCTTTGTCTATATCATTTTGTTTTCTAAAAACGGTGATAATTAACTGTTAATAACAAAAATTTAATTTTTGACAATCATACAAATTTAAAATAGCATCAGTCTCTCCGGCTACTAGTTATGGTTTAATAGAAAAATTGGAAAAATACCAAAATTTTTCCAAGGAAAATCTTAAAGCTAAAGATAGGCATATTTTTCTTACAGCCCTAGAGTATCGTTTTATTAAAAAATCATTTATTCGTCATAAGTATTATGATATGACAAGTTGTAAATCTTTATGGGCTACAGAGGCTTTAGCCTTACCCCTACAGCCCAATAAAACAGCTCAATTTTTAAAAAATTATCTTCGACTAAGCGTATTTCTTTCTTGTCACTATAACCAAATTTATCATATTCAGCACTGACATTCTGAATTAAAACCTATTAAAAATACATCTCAATAATAAATATCTTACTAGAGTAGGTATCACAAACCTTTCTTAAAAACAATTTTATTAAAAAGACGCAGCGAAAACATAAAGATTGAAAACATGACAGCATCATATACTTAGTGACGTCGTTCCATTATCCGCGTAATTCTCATATCTGCCAGTAGCTGTTCATTAGAATGGTATCCTTGTTTGGATAAGGTAAATAGAAAAGAAGAGGAGACAGACTCAAGATATTATCCAGGTAGATGCCGGAGAGTCGACCTTCAGCCCTAATCCCTGCGATTGTTCGATTTGCGTCGAGACGTAGATCGCTAGTTGTGCGAGTGAGCCTATTGTGATTAGTTATTTTCACAGTAAATATTTCGAAATTTTGAAAAGGACTACCGTAGAAAGTTTTGTTTTTCTTTCTACAGTGTTACCAGTAAAGTCCGCATCATATGGGATTTTTTTTATTAATAGCTTTATGCGAAATTTGACTTTGGCATTAAGTTCTGCTTCGATCGAGATGGAAATTAAGCAAAAAAATAGTACAGAAAAAGAAAAGCACGAAGTCTTTCTCCACAATATTTATTACACGAATGACTAGGCGAACCTAGAATCACATCGACATGTTTCGAGTGTAGAAACACTCATCATCAGGAAACAAAGTTAAAAGTAAAATGCTGATGGTTTTAGCAAAAGAGAAAATAATGGTGAGATTGAGCCGTAATGGAGCTTTCAATAGTGTACAAGAGGTGTAAAATTGAATAGTCAGAAGGTCGACAATCAAGACTCCAGCATACTGAAGAGTCGAGGGTTAAGTGCGGAAGCACACTGTGCCGTGCAGAAAAATTGGGTAGTAAGAGAAAAATTAGGGAGTTTTGAAACGGCGGGGTAACTGGGTCGTAAAAAGCCTGGTACCCCAACAGTTTTTTACTTTTAACCAAAAGATGCTTTGACCCCAAAAAATAACCCCTTTTTTTTTCTTTTTCTTTATATCTCACTCTAATATTCTCACATGTTTCTGACTAGGCTTAATAAAACTCAAGATGTTTCAGTACTTTAATAATGAATTTTACAGATAAATTTTTCAAAACTCCCTAATTTTTCTCTTACTACCCTATTTTTCTGCACGGCACAGTGTGCTTCCGCACTTAACCCTCGACTCTTCAGTATGCTGGAGTCTTGATTGTCGACCTTCTGACTATTCAATTTTACACCTCTTGTGCACTATTGAAAGCTCCATTACGGCTCAATCTCACCATTATTTTCTCTTTTGCTAAAACCATCAGCATTTTACTTTAAACTTTGTTCCCTGATGATGAGTGTTTCTACACTTGAAATATGTCGATGTGATTGTAGGTTCGCCTAGTCATTCGTGTAATAAATATTGTGGAGAAAGACTTCGTGCTTTTCTTTTTCTGTATCATTTCCACTTTGAGTATGGACTACTTCTTCAAAAAAAAATAGTAGTCACGTGATTCGCATTAAGTATCTGTCAAATTTTAATTTTTTCAAAAAAATAATTCAAAAGTGGGGTTATTTTTGAAAATATCGAAAAAGGTTATTAGAAAACGTTTTTTTAAATGCAGTTTCTAGCCCACATGCAAAATTTTAGCTGCATAAGATAATTTTGATTTTTTACCCACCACTAAAATTTATTTTCCACTTAATGAACATTGTGTTCTTTTTGGTCTTAATATTAAGGTGTATTACTTTCAGACCCAAACTACGTTTGCAAAAATACTTATTTTATAAAGTTACCTTATACAGGGTCAAAAACAAATAAACTTTGAAGCATATACGACCAAATTTGAAAAGCACAATTTTGATTTTGTAGAAAAACACACATTTAATATGGTGCTACGTTAAAGAAAATGTATCTGAAATAAAGCCTTGTCAAAACTAAGAAGTTTTATTTATATATGTTGCGTTGAGTCTTTTTCCAAAAGTGTTGCAATTTACAAAATATGGGTAAAAAATCAAAATTATCTTATTATGCAGCTGAAATTTTGCAAGTGGGCTAGAAACTGCATTTAAAAAATTTTTTCTAATAACTTTTTTCGATACTTTCAGAACTAACCCCACTTTTGATTTATTTTTTGGAAAAAATTAAAATTTGAAAGATACTTAATGCAAATCACGTGACTACTATTTTTTGCTTAATTTTCATCTCGATCGAAGCAGAACGTGATGCCAAACTCAAATTTCGAATTAAGATATTAAAAAAAAAATCCCATATGATGCGGACTTTACTGGTCACACTGTTATGTGCGATAGAAAAAAAATCGAAATGTTGTGAAAAAGACCATTTAAAGGAATCTTTTTATACTAATCAAAATAGTCCTAAAGAAGTTGATAAAACTTGTAAGAATCAGGAAAATAAGTATAAAGATTATTTGATAAGTTAGTTGTTTAAATTATTATGCTTGGGTGGGGTTGCAGCCCCAGTGGTTGCTCCGCCACTGTATCTTACCCGTATCATTTGGCCGATCGATTTATTTCTTTGCAGTTAGATTTATAGAAAACGATTTGAAAGAATCCGACATTCCGACAAGAAAACAACGAGCAACGGTTTTTAGATTAAAATACAAAATATGCAAATCAGGACAGGCATTAAATTACATTCTAAATTTGTTATGTCATGTAGTTTATAATAACATTAAAATATTCGTAATATTAAACACGGCGGAAATGCAAGAGTTGCGAATTTATGGAGGTATACCTACATAAATGCAAACCTGCATGATACGTGTGTGTTATGAAACCCAGTGTTATAATCAATAGTTTATAATTATTATTATTACTTTTGATTATGTTGTCGTTATGTTACCGTGCGAGCAAAAATTATTTGCATCAAAGAGTGCCTTGCATCTAAGGACGTATTGCTTAGCCATAGAGCTTAATACCTGTTGGGTGTCAGTAACTACCTAAATTAACAATCAATCAGTTATTCCGTCATCTTTGACAGTCGTTACAAGTAATTTGATTCATCGCTAATTTTTCTAATTTCTTGAACAATTTACAGAATGGGCTTTACGAAACAGCACAAAACATTCATGGTTGAAGCGTATTTTCGAAACGGGGTTAGAGTAAATTGTGAGTGGCAATACAATCCAGGTTTGTGCATGGACGATTTTCACGAACATTTTCCTAACGCTGCTTTTATTGCTGGGGATTTTTATCATTGCCTGAAAAGAACCGTGGCTGTATTTAGGAAAACAGGTTCTATACAACACAAAAAAAGGAGCAGGAAGACCATGTGTAAGAACAGAAGAACTTGTTGCAAACGTTCGTGAAATAATGCAAAATACGCCAACAAATTGTATAAGACGCCTGTCCCAAGAAGTGGGAAGATCTTATGGAACATGCAGGACTATTCATAAGAAGCAGCTAAATTTATTTCCTTATAAAGTGCAAGTATTCCAAGAAATACAAGCCGCCGATTTTGAAAGACGCAGGAATTACTCCCAATGGTTTACCCAAAATATATTGGAGAGAAATGATTTATTAGACCTGACATTTTTTTCGGATGAAGCCTGGTTCCACCTCTCCAGTTATATGAATTCTCAGAATACACGCATGTGGAGTAGTGAAAATCCCCATTTTTTTGCAGAGTCCACATTGCACCCTCAAAAAATTGGTGTCTGGTTAGTGTTTCCTGAAGAAGAATTGTTGGTCCTATTTTTTTTCATGACACAGTTACAGCACAGCGGTATAGATACAATATTTTGAATCCATTTGTGGAGCAATTACTTGACGACGAACTACGTTTTGGATATTTTCAACAGGACGGTGCGCAACCGCCCATATAGCCGCCGAAACTATTAACTACTTACGCAATTTTTTCGACGACAGATTGATCAGTTTTCGATCAGACATTGAATTCCCACCTAGATCACCTTGTTTAACGGTTATGGATTACTTCGTTTTTCCTCATTTAAAGAACACTATTTTTAAAACAATATCAGTTGAAAATTTAGAACAATTACAAGAAAGGATTATCCAAGAATGTGGTAACATTTCTCCAGAGATGCTGGTGAACACTTTCGAAAATATGAAGAGACGTGTGAATTGATGCTTGGAGTATGGCGGTGGCCAATTTTAGCAATTTATGTAATTATTTTTCTTTTTCTTTCTGTATATTCTTACTTTGTTAATTTTGTAAACAACAAAAATAAATTTGTATTTGTCTACTAATTTTATTACTAATTAATTTGGCATATCATGTCATAATATGAATTTGACAAAATGTTAACCTAGATTTGGTTAGATATATCGTCCCCATATCATTGCGATCTAAATCAAGCCTTACGTTTTTTAATCCAAGCCCTCTTTGATGCAAATAATTTTTGCTCGCACGGTATTTTATTTTCGCCATAGAAATTATTACAAACATTTCAGATATTAACTGCGAAAATAAATTTCTCGGTATGGATAGAGTAACCCACCTGGTGTAGTTGAGACACGACCGACCGACTGTCTGTCACGATATTCCGGCCTTGCTCATGACTGCTATATTTTATACTAAGTAAGACATTTTCTGAAACAATACCAACCTGTAGATTTTTTACCCACGGGTACAATAAGTTCGGTTTGTTGAGTAGCAAGAATCGTGATTGGGTGAAGCTACTGAAATACATCCTATCGCAGAGGTGCCACTTCAAGAAAAAGTTTACCGACAAAATTTTGGAATTATGTAGAATTCCGCTATATTTTTAGTAGTATTATTATTTTTGTTTGAAGGTGGTAGACAATGAAGTAATATAAAAAAATACCTTGTCGCCATCTGAGCATCTAACGTTTGCAACAATCCAGAAGACCTTAATATTGAAATTTCAAATATCACAAAAGATTTAAAATGGAATGGTTACCTTGAAACCTTTAAAACTAATACCATCTCAAAAGTTAAAAATCGCGAAGTAAAAACTAATACGTACAGAAACGAAAGAGCAACAAGCATTTCTGACAATACCTTATGTTAAGGAGATTTCTGAAAAGATTAGAAAGATAACCAAAAACTATAATATCAAAACAGCCTTCAAATTCGGAAATACGCTTAGAAGCTTTCTTACAAAAGTAAAAAACCCCCCGTAATGAAAACACAAAAAATTGTATCTATCAAATCTCTTGCGAGTGTGGCGAATCGTACATTGGAGAAACAAAAAGATCTCTTCCCGTACGAGTTAAAGAACATCTGAAACATACCCAAAGAGGTGAAACTTCGAGATCAGGTATTGCGGAACATTTATTTACCAACCAGCATAATATACAGTGGTCAGACGCCAAAGTTTTGGACACGGAAGAGCACTGGAGAAAACGGAAATTCAAAATACCCATATATTAAGTAAACCAACTATAGATATCCCCAATATCTGGAAGCCTCTTCTTGTCCAAAACGAACAGCTTATACTTCACACTCCAATAAGCACGTTGGCGGAGTTATCAAGCTTAATTGCACGGGGATAGTATTTAAGACAGCCTTAGAATAACAATTTAGTTTACACTTGAAAACGGTTAGAGATACTAACTAACCGAAACGTTGTGTTAAGTGTTAAGTAACGAAATAAAGACAATGGAAGTCCGACAAGGTAATTTTTTGAGTATTATTAAAATACCCTTTAGTTAATTTAAAATTCATTTGAACCTATTTTCAACTGTTTCAAAATAATTAAGTGTTTTCAGATTTATTGCAAAAATTAACAACACACTTAAAAACTAATAAGTAATACTGTTTATTTCTTGATAATGTAAAAAACATTAATGTAGGGGAAGTTGAAAATTCTCGCCGCAAACGTCTTGGCAACATACTAATATGAAATAGAAATTTCTTCTAATGTTACTGAACATTTCAGGTGTGACCGATCTAATCGCAAGCGTTATTCGTCTTCT
Organism: Polydrusus pterygomalis; assembly: GCA_963969555.1. Classification (NCBI taxonomy): domain Eukaryota; kingdom Metazoa; phylum Arthropoda; class Insecta; order Coleoptera; family Curculionidae; genus Polydrusus; species Polydrusus pterygomalis. The sequence goes on from OZ018379.1 coordinate 60,136,379, forward strand.
TAAGTCCGCTAAATCGAGGGGTTTAGTTTTGTATACAATATTTTTGTATCATAAGAAGAAGTTCAATGGCGTCAGATCAGGGGATCGTGCTGGCCATTCCTCCGATCCACGCCTCCCTATCCACCGATTTGGAAATACTCGGTTGAGGTACTGCCGGACATTGATTTGGTAATGGGGCGGTGCTCCATATCATACTCGCTGAAAGTTGCGGGTTTGCTGGATCAGGATATAAGTTTGTCAAAAATGGCAAGACATTATTTTGGAGAAGTGCTAAATAATTATCGCCATTTAAATTGCAATTAAAGAAAAAGGGACCAGTGATAATATGATCTCCAATTATTCTTGCCCAAACATTAACCTTTTCAGGATATTGCATATGTTCTTCTCTAATCCAGTGAGGATTTTCCCTAACATTGCCATCATTTGTTCACAAAAATACGTTCTTCTATCAAAATCGTTTTCCATGAGCTCATGAGTAGGTATCATTATATAGGGATACATTTTATTTTCTTGTTATGTTTGAATAATCGATGAACGGCTAACATCGAACATTGAGGCTGTTTTTCGACTGGAAGTATGTGGGTTTTTCTCAAACTCAAGCATAATAACTAATTTGGTATCATCACATATTATACACTGACTTGCATTGGCAGCTACTTTTTTTTATCTGATTTACATGTCCAAGATGGCAAAACTGCTTTTCTATTTTACTAATTTTCCCTTGAGTTATAGGCGGCAAATTTGGAAATTTTTCATGAAATAAGCGAGCAACTTCCATTTGTGTCCGTGTTTTATCTCATTATCTTCATAACCAATCATCTGTAGAATTGTTATTTTGTGCATTTTTGTTAAGAAAACCATTTTTCTGATATACAGTTGACGGAATTCAAACGAATATAACACTGACAACTACTGTCATGCAGACAGACAACAATTTCCTAAGGTCAGAAGTGTTAAACAAAAGTAAACAAAACTAAATACATTTTTTCTAAATTTCATATCCGTAAAAAAAAACGCTGAAATGCAGCAAACCTGAAAACACTTAATATTTCCGAAACAGTTGAAAATAGGTATGGGAGATATTGTACATGAAATATATCCAAAATTTTCTGAAAATCCAAAAATTTAATAATATATAGTGTGTTGCATTTAATAGTAGTAAAAGTTGGTATTGGCCACTGTTACATGACACACCCTGTATAAAAAGTTTTTATTAAAAAAATTCACAACTAGTAATACCCCATGTATTGTATTTATTATCGAATTTATTCTATTTGATACACACATGTTAAAAGTTAAAACAAAAATATTCGGTAGTTTTAAAAATATTGCGTATTATAGGTTAGGCTATAAAACACATTTATGCTTAAAGTCTTCTTTCATAAAAATTCATTCAAGAACTTCAATTTATTGAAAGAAAAAATGAATTAAACGGTTACTTAGTTATAAAAATGTTGCATCATGTCAAACAGAATGATAACTTTTATCTCTACGTTTTACGCCTAAACCCGCACTAACAAAAAGAAGTGCTTAGTTAACTCTAAAATACGTTGGTAGAATTAATTTAAAAACTAAGCAGCACACAGTGCAGCAATCTGCGGAAAAAAAGGTAAAAGTACTTTATACCCCATTACTTATCATAAACTTGGAAATGTAGATCTTTATATACAACCAAATACTACTCGCATAATATTATATTATTTCTGACAGTAATAGCATTATGCTATGTATAATACAAGAGCAATTATTAATCATAAAACAAGAATAATTATAAATAATTCGTAATTCACTATTCACTCATTTCTACCTAAATTCCAGAAGGTCTTGATTAAAATTATGTTAAAACAAGGCCAAAATGGAGTATTTCGACTTCAGTTTTTTAAGTTATACAGTATGTCTCCGTAAGTTTGCACCATACGGAAAACTTTTTATTATTCATTTTACGAAAAAACGGCAGTTCTTCATAAAAAGCTCTGCATGGTCTAAAACCTAAAATGCAACCATCAAATATCGAAATTTTCCAGTCATATTAAGAGGTTTGTCAAAAAATGTGAATTTTTCCCAAGAATGTGAATTTTTCCCAATGACATTATCAAAAATTATTATTAAAAAAAGTTGATCAGAACTAAAAACCACGTCTAAATATGCAATAATACGCATTAAATTAATTAAATAATTAAAAAATTAAATAATTTTTATAATAAATTAATAAAATAATTTTTCAACATAAATGCGTATAATTGCATGTTTAGACGTGGTTTTTAGTTCTGATCAACTTTTTTTAATAACAATTTTTGATAATGTCAAAAATAAAGGTACCGGGCGTTCAATTTATCTTGATAACATTTTGATTCACTATAACTTTTTTGTTTTTAAAGATATGAAGGTAAACAAAAAAACAAAATGTAGGGTTGGTTGCCAAGTTTTTTCCTAAGTTACATATAAAACAAAACACTATCAATTTTCTGACATATAAGTCTACCTTATGTTTTTTTAAATGGAACACCCTGTATATTTTTACATTTTTAAATTCCACATAAAATTATAATTATTTTTTATTAAATGCATTATTAGTCTATACTTCATAGTTTCCGAGATATTGACTCTCGAAAAGTGACATTTTTGAACTTTAATAGCTTCTAACTTTCTAACAGTACGTCTTAGAGCAAAACGGCTTACATATCCCTATCTTCAATTTTTATTATCTTCCCAAAAAATCAATTTCCGGTTAAACCGGATGTAACTAGAAAGCAGGAAATATAGTTGTTCCGGTTTAACTGGAAGTTGATTTTTTTGGGAAGATAATATAAATTGAAGATAGGGACATGTAAGCCGTTTTGCTCTAAGACGTACTGTTAGAAAGTTAGAAGCTGTCAAAGTTCAAAAATGTCACTTTTCGAGAGTCAATATCTCGGAAACTATGAAGTATAGACTAATAATGCATTTAATAAAAAATAATTATAATTTTATGTGGAATTTAAAAATGCAGGGGGTTCCATTTAAAAAAACATAAGGTAGACTTATATGTCAGAAAATTGATAGTGTTTTGTTTTATATGTAACTTAGGAAAAAACTTGGCAACCAACCCTAAATTTTGTTTTTTTGTTTACTTTCATATCTTTAAAAACAAAAAAGTTACAGTGAATCGAAATGTTATCAAGATAAATTGAACGCACGGTACATACTTTACTCTTGGGAAAAATTCACAATCTTGGGAAAAATTCACATTTTTTGACAAACCTCGTATATGACTGGAAAATTTCGATAGTTGATGGTCGCATTTTAGGTTTTAGACCATGCAGAGCTTTTTATGAAGAATAACTTTTTTTCGTAAAATGAATAATAAAAAAGTTTTCCATATGGTGCAAACTTACGGAGACATACTGTATAAACCTTTCGAATGAAAATGTTGGATAAAATGGGTTGTTTGGGATTTCTAAATTTTAACTTGATTGAAAATAAGGAACAATAATATATGTAATTTATTCGCATATTTAATTTTAAAGATGGTCTGCAATGCATGGGAAGCTAATACTGATTAACTAATTATAATGAATTGCACGACAGAATTTCTCAACTTTTTATTCTGTTAAAAAGATCAAAGGATATTATTTGCCGACTATGGCGGAGACCGAATCCCCACGGGGGTAAATTTGATAGCGAACCTATTCTTTAAGACGTGATTGGTTGATAAGTAGCCATTTTTAGAAAAGTTTTGATAAAATGGTGAACACCCCTAAAATCTTTTAGTGGGGCACATTATTTTCCGTTTATCTTTTGCCAGCCACCCCACAAAAAGGAATGAAGGCGAGTTACGTCCCTGGGAAGTGGGTATTGGAAGATTGGGAATAAAATAAACACTCTACATATCTCATAATACCTTAAAAAAATTATATTTGACTTTTGTCATTTTTTCCCATTTTACCCTCTGCACCGCGCAGCATTCATAGGGCTTTATTTGTATAATGAAACCTCTGCTAAAAATGTAAACCAATTTATAAAGTTTAAATGGGGTTCAACAAAAACAAAATGAAAATTACGCTGAAGTAAATTATCCTTTTGTATGACTGGAAAATGCTAACGGACAAACATTACAGCCACGAAAAATGAAATAATTAAATTGAGAGAATGTTATCAACGTAAATAAGCAAGGGTTTTGTGAACTAAATGCATAGTAATTAGCACAAACAGGCATTCAATTTAGTGAAGGTTTGAGATTTACAAGGGGAGGCATAAGGATAAGGTCTAAATAAATTCTTTGAAACTAAATTTATAATTTGGAGAGTTTTAAAGATTGGTAATAGCACAACCACCTTGAAAGAAGCGGTGAAACAGAAACATCAACAACACTGCTTGACGATCCATGTGTAACGTGACTTTTTTGAGGTTATCCATGCTTTAGTATGTAATTTACGCGCGAAGTAGGTGTTAATTTTGCGGTTTTTCGTATTAATTTGTATTTTTATCCGGTTTTCGATTGATATCTAATAGAAAATTTAAGTGACATGATTGCTAAGAACCTCTACAAAATATTAGTGAACATTTTTGGTGCGCGTTTGCTGTAATAGCTTTAATAAAGTGAAAAATCCAACAGCCTGGCCGGCCCAGGGCGGTTTGTTTACGGGTCTTATAATGGTGTCAGAATTTTATTTGTTTTAATTTAAAAGTTGTGTTTTTTGTATTTTAGTTAGCTCTTTGGGACAAACTTTATTGTTTTGTGGCTACAGTTAATTTATTAAATATTGAAGTTTTTTATTTACCATAAAGTTATATGTGAATTAGTTTAAAATATCACTAGTAGAGATAGTTCGTAAGTAGGTAGGATACCTCTATACTTAGGTAAGTACTATTTTTTTCTTTTAGTTTGTTTAGTTATCAACATGCCAAGCCCCTGCTGTATTCCTGGGTGTAACTCTAACTATAAAAGTATTTTTAAAGCAGGTGAGGAGAGTGTATCAGTTTTTCACTTCCAAAAGATAAAAATCTGAAAATTCTATGGCTAAAAGCCATTCCAAGAGCTAATTGGTCGCCCACGCTTTATTCTGTAGTTTGTGCTAAGCATTTTGTCCCCAGTGATATTTTGCCTGATGGCACCACAAAAAAAATTCCAAACTAAAGTGAGACTAAATTTAACAGCTGTTTCCCCGTTAATCCCAATTTGCCTGATTACTTGTCAAAAACGTTCTCATTCCTAGAAAAAATCCAGCGGGGAGAAACGAGGAACAAGAGCGTACCTCTCAACTAAAACAAGCTTTCGGGCAATCAGATTTTATAAAAAGTTTTGACGATCTCAGTAATTATTCACAAAAAATTAATACTTTTGAATTTTGGGAAGTAAAAATTGACGCAAAAATATAATTTTATAAAGAAAAAAGAAAAGCATAAAGTCTTTCTCCACAATTTTTATTAAAAAAAACTAGGCGAACCTAGAATGATTCAAAATATATAGAATCGACATGTTTCGAGTGTAGAAACACTCATCATCAGGAAAAACAAGTAAATAATAAAAAGCTGATGTTATTAGCGATACAGAAAATAAGTAGTGGTACTAAGCCGTAATGGAGCCTTCGATGGTATACATGAGAAGTGAAAAAAATTAATATAGCAGAAGACAGGAAATATCACAGCACACTGAAAGGTCAAAGAACAGTGTCAAGATACTCTGGGTGGGAAATGAAGAGAAAAATAAGAAATTAAAAAAAAAAAAACTTTGTAAAAGTCATTCTAAATGTATGTGATAAAATATTTTTACTTTTGATTCAGTTAGGTTGGAGACATGTGCATGGAAGTGGTAAAAAAAGGGGGGAAAGAAAAAATTTGTGGTTTTTGTATAAAAGACGTGTCGGTGCTTTCATTTAACTTGAAACAAAATGCTGTTGGGGTACCAAGCTTGTTACGGCTCAGTTACCCCAGCAGGAGTCGAAACTAACTAAATGTATTCCAACTCAAGTGAGACTAAACTTAACAGCTGTTCCGTGCTTTTATCCCAATTTGCCTGATTACTTGTCAAAAACGTTCTCATTCCCAGAAAAAGTCCAGCGTGGAGAAACGAGGAACAAGAGCGTACCTCTGAACTAAAACAAGCTTTCGAGCAATCAGATTTTATAAAAAGTTTTGACGATCTCAGTAATTATTCACAAAAAATTATTACTTCTGAATTTTGGGAAGTAAAAATTGACTCAAAAATAAAATTTTATAAAGAAAAAAGAAAAGCATAAAGTCTTTCTCCACAATTTTTATTAAAAAAAACTAGGCGAACCTAGAATGATTCAAAATATATTTATTTATTTATTTATTTATTACAACAACAGTGTACATTCAAGAAATATAATATACATAATGAGTTGCATACACTATGGACCATGTAAGTCTGTGTGGGCATACAACACAAAATAGTTTAACATTCAAAAATTAAATTAAATTTCAAAGTAGACAATGCGTAACTATGCACAATCTGAGTTACTTGGTGATACTAATACTAAATATCATAATTTTATAAAAATCTAACAATACCTTTGATTATTTGGGTATTATTTATAATCCATTTATTTAGATCTTTTTTTATGTTTTGAAATTTTTTGATTTTAAATTGCACTGGTAATATATTTAAGATCTTCGGAGCCACATAGGATATAGATATAGAATCGACATGTTTCGAGTGTAGAAACACTCATCATCAGGAAAAACAAGTAAATAATATAAAGCTGATGTTATTAGCGATAGAAAAAATAAGTAGTGGTACTAAGCCGTAATGGAGCCTTCGATGGTATACATGAGAAGTGAAAAAAAGTAATATAGCAGAAGACAGGAAATATCACAGCACACTGAAAGGTCAAAGAACAGTGTCAAGATACTCTGGGTGGGAAATGAAGAGAAAAATAAGAAATTAAAAAAAAAAACTTTGTAAAAGTCATTCTAAATGTATGTGATAAAATATTTTTACTTTTGATTCAGTTAGGTTGGAGACATGTGCATGGAAGTGGTAAAAAAAGGGGGGAAAGAAAAAATTTGTGGTTTTTGTATAAAAGACGTGTCGGTGCTTTCATTTAACTTGAAACAAAATGCTGTTAGGGTACCAAGCTTGTTACGGCTCAGTTACCCCAGCAGGAGTCGAAACTAACTAAATGTATTCCAACTCAAGTGAGACTAAACTTAACAGCTGTTCCGTGCTTTTATCCCAATTTGCCTGATTACTTGTCAAAAACGTTCTCATTCCTAGAAAAAGTCCAGCGGGGAGAAACGAGGAACAAGAGCGTACCTCTCAACTAAAACAAGCTTTCGAGCAATCAGATTTTATAAAAAGTTTTGACGATCTCAGTAATTATTCACAAAAAATTAATACTTTTGAATTTTGGGAAGTAAAAATTGACGCAAAAATATAATTTTATAAAGAAAAAAGAAAAGCATAAAGTCTTTCTCCACAATTTTTATTAAAAAAAACTAGGCGAACCTAGAATGATTCAAAATATATAGAATCGACATGTTTCGAGTGTAGAAACACTCATCATCAGGAAAAACAAGTAAATAATAAAAAGCTGATGTTATTAGCGATACAGAAAATAAGTAGTGGTACTAAGCCGTAATGGAGCCTTCGATGGTATACATGAGAAGTGAAAAAAATTAATATAGCAGAAGACAGGAAATATCACAGCACACAAAGGTCAAAGAACAGTGTCAAGATACTCTGGGTGGGAAATGAAGAGAAAAATAAGAAATTTTTTTAAAAAAACTTTGTAAAAGTCATTCTAAATGTATGTGATAAAAAAATTTTACTTTTGATTCAGTAAGGTTGGAGACATGTGCATGGAAGTGGTAAAAAAGGGGGGAAAGAAAAAATTTGTGGTTTTTGTATAAAAGACGTGTCGGTGCTTTCATTTAGCTTGAAACAAAATGCTGTTAGGGTACCAAGCTTGTTACGGCTCAGTTACCCCAGCAGGAGTCGAAACTAACTAATTTTATAGTTTAGATTTGACCAATGACTGTATAAATATTGTTAATCCGGTTTAAGTGGACATTGATATGAAGGTAAAGGTTTTTTTTAAAAGGTAATGAATTCGCTTACAAAGATTTAAAATGGATTTTACCCTTTAAAAGAATAAAAACGTCGCCCGTTGCCGCGCGTCATAATAATAGCTTGTGGATCCGCAACTCCCAGCTGATGCGGCGTTGCCCGATGTCACTTCATGGCTTCTTTTTAAGGTGGTAGTGGTAATAGGTATTGATTTTGGTAATCAAGGACTAAAAAGTACTGTCTACTACACAGTGATAAATTCCATTGATTAACTGGAAGGGATGTCTGTACATTTATTTCATTATACAGGGTGTTAAAAATGCGATGCATTAGCATTGTTATAGTGGATTTCACCTTAGTTTTTAATTGCCGCCGCTGACACATGTCATTTATAACATTTCTTTTTACAGAACTTAAGGATTGGCCAGGGCCGGACTTAAAAATTATGTGTGAACATGGGTCAATTTATTTGTAGTTGTAATTATGGATGGAAACGAGAATTACCTAAGCAATTTTTAAGATATTTAAAAAAAAAACACTGAAGGGGAATGGAAATAGGATAGAGTATCAGAAAAACAATTTCATTTAATTTTTATTCATAATATAATAAAGTGCTGTTATTTTGGTAAAAACACCCTCTTAATTTAATACAATAAAAAATATACAAGGGGCAGTCGTGAATCTAGTATCATCAATAATTAACTACGTTTTTTATTAAAGAATTATTTTGTTTTTTAATTTGATTTTAGACCATGCAGTATTAAGTTGAAAAATCTATATATAATATTTAATAGCTTATTGTTTACTTTTTTATTTTCTTATTAACGGGTAGATATTTTTTTCTTTAGACTAGGTTCTAAAGAGTTTGAAGTTTACAATAGGTCTAACTTTTCGTTGGTTTATAATAAAACAACAAAAGTTTGTAATGTTATCGAATTAGGTACTTTTTTTAATAAATAAAGAAAAAATAATGTAAGTAGATACTACAAAAAAAGATTTTTGTTCATGCGTTTGCAGAACAGATACCTCAAGCACTCTTCAATACAACTGTATGTAAAACTTATTTTAGCATAATGGTTCACTGTGGTTTTCAAATTTAATTTTGTTGCAAGTTCCCTATTATTTTTGGTCTTCATCTGACAAGCTGTCGATGTCGTCGTCACCGTCCGAGACATTAATAATTATTTACTTACTTTTGCATAAAAAGAAACACACAGTCCGGCAGTTTAAAACCAAAAAGTCTAATACGCACAAAATATAAGCAAAATGCTGTCTGAAAAATACCAAAAACAATAACACGAACGATCAAGAATTAACAGCAGAATGCACGCGATGCGCGGTGTGTCCCAATGCGGCTCTGTGATATTTAAAGAACGCGACGAGACAATCGAATTAATGAAGTACGAAAAGAGTTATGCGAGAGCAAATGCGTAAGACAAAGATGCACATACTAACGGCATATACGAGCAATGCTGTGCTTTTGACGAGTTTGAGCTCATTGAAGGGCAACGTATTGAACGGTGTAGTGTGCATCTTCGTCATGTACATGCAACTATACGGTCAGTTATATATCCATCTCTTGTTAATCTAGCCAATGCCCGTGCTTGAAAGCCGTTTATGGAATTAGGGATTTTAAAATCACGTGTTGGCTAATATGTTTGACAAGAGAGACGTCAAAGCATTAAAAACTAAGGTGAAATCCACTATATCTCGGTAACTATCAGAAATAAAGAGTTGCTTAAATTGAGGTAAAGTTGCACATTTTAATACTGAATAATTTGTTAAAATAAAAATTCAAAAATTCCGATGACTTCTGGAGATGGCCGAAAAAAACGGAAAATATCAGTTTTGATTTTTAATTTTAAATACTGATTATATCAAAAAACCAAGGGCATTTTCTTATGCTGGTAACCCTTTACCAGTGTGACTGCTTTTTATATTGGAGTTAATTCCGCTGGGATGGCGCTACAGCGTATTGATGGCCGCTCTGATTTTGCAAAGAGGCTTTTAATACATCTTACCGCCGTTGTCGGGATTGCTTGGATTATGGCTGCCCGTAGAGTCCTAACATGGACGAAACGACCGTCGTGCTCTACCCCCCCAAGGTATCCATTGTACTTGGATCTCTCTGTATTCCATTATTTCAATATAAAAGACAGTTACCCACTTGTCCGATATGCCACAATATTCACTTTTTAATTATTTTTGCGGACACTTTATTATCTTCTAAACATTATATCTTATAATATTAGCTACGAACGAGGCTACGAAGCACTGACCCACAAAAGATTAAAAAATGTTCTGGAATATTCAACGCGGCGCAAACCTTTCGCATGACAAACTTGGTAGAAAATTATTATCGGACCTTATAAAAGGAACAAATTTTTACTAGCAAGACAAGGGTGCAAAATAAGACTGCTGGCTGCAGTGCGCGAAGCTTAAGCTACACATCCCATTTCCGCATTTACATTAGCAGTATTTTTGGATTTTTTGAAGAAATGAATGGATTCATTTTAACAAATTTAGTCCAGTTAAAAGATTGAGCATGTATTTTTTTGGCATAAAATCATATTGTAATTATAGTTCCTCTTATGATGTATCATTGATATAAATATAATGTAGAATAAAAATATCCGCAATCTGGTAATTGATATTCTAATTGTTTTGTCAGTTGAGCGCTATCTGAAAAAAAATCCTTAATAGATTATCTCTGTACTCGAGAGGCATACGACACTATGTGCCATCAGCTTGATTTGTGGATATTTAGTAAAAACAATTAAGTTTAACATAATTTTGAGGTTAGTGTTGATTTATGAATGTATTATCTTACTTTCACTACACAAAGTATAAATTATTTAGTGTTTCTTTGTAAATAATTTTTTTTTTAAACTTTTAATTATCATAATAATTACAATAATACAAATTATTTGTATTTTGATGGATATAGTATTCTATACCTGTAAAAAATTATAAGCTATAATACTGTACTCGGAAGGCATACGACACTATCTCCAATTTTTACAAAAAATGAGTATATTAAATGGAAATGGTATGCATTTTGGTAAAATGAAAAGTAATATTAGACAAAATAAAGACTTATTGCCCGATAGTCAGCTGGCATTTAACATTATGTGTAATCCCCACCTACTATTATACAGATCTAGTTAAAGGCATATAAAACCAAGTGATTATATAGTGTTCTATGCCGCTAAATGTGTTTCTAAAGATATTACTAAAGATCCGAGGCATACAGATATTATTACCTTGGTGTCTTAGGCCTCTGAATAAAAATGCACATAGTGTTAAAAGTCTACCCTGTTTCTCAGCTACCTTAACTAATTGGACTTGGTGTTGTATGCCCCACAAAAGAGTTTAATTGTTTGAATAAAACTACATAGTTACCTAATTTTTGTAAAAATTGGACATAGTGTCTTATGCCTCCGGAGTACAGATCTATAAATAGCAATTTGCTTAAATTTGCCATTAGCTAAGCTGTGAACCAGTTATTTAATATTTCCTAGCAATAAATGCGTATGCATAACTTCATGCTGTTAACTTCATATCCAATACAGATGGAGTTTAAAACAGGCATAAAGCTATTAGTGTAATGTACTGGTTTAAACTCTAAAACTGAAGAAACAGAGTAACAAAACTTACCAGTCTCACCACATAAAGATTTTATGAGATTTTCGTGGTTTTGTGAAAAAATCATAAATATTCTTAGTCTTAATACAGCGATAATTCCAAGATCAAGACACAAAGTCAAATAGCTTTGCGTATGCAAGATCATAAGGCTCAGAATGTGTTGGTGCTAACAAATATAAGGCCAAATATATTAGGGATAAATCCAAGAATAAGACACTACAAATCATCAATTGGATCAATAACGAAAGCGTTCCTGCAAATTTGATATCACATTTTAAGATTTTGAGATTCAAGTCGCGGAAGCTTTTGATATTGATTGTAATGAGCATGACGCTTTATCTATTTTGGTTTCGCTTTGCCGCTAATTTTGTTACTCGATATCGGATATTGACGACTTGGGTTATTAAGATGGTCAGCAGCATGTTAGCGGCATAATATTCATACACAAATTTTAATAGATAATATGCCTGGCTGCAGCAAGATTTAAAACAGTAATTAACTAACAAAAAAAACGTTTATAATGATAAATATTTGTAAATTTTACACCCTAAAACAATCTACCACATAAAAAAGGAAATATAAAAAAATCAAACTCTTACCTGTGACAATGCTAGCGGTGTCCGTTTCATGAGGCACGCTTCCGTCGCTGAGGCTCGAACTCGCCGAGCTGAACGGGAGGGAGGAGCGATCGCTAGGACAAGGGGAGGGGGGCAATTGGGGCAGGGTGCTGAGCGAGGGGGTTCTGGTCAGCAGTCCGATGGCGCTGCGCCTTTTGGGGTTGTAGAACGGGGGTCCCCGGAACGGGACTGAAAAGAGTAGTGTTGGAAGAGGTGCATGCTAGTAGGTATGTAGTTTAGTTTTGGGGCTACTGACGAATGTTGGATTTATTTTTTTTAAAGGCATTAAGAGAATGCTTAGCTTTTTAAAAATAAATGAAGCATCGTGTAAATATAAGCGAAAAAAAACAGTAAAATAAAAATATTTTTTCACATATAGAGTCTTCCGTTTGTAAAGATGTACCAGAGCATCATTAAGTTGATAGAAAAATACAGGTTATTAGCATCATAATGGCAGTAAATTATTTTACAGATATTATAAAGCATAGATAATAGAAACACGGCAAAGAGAGCTTCATACTATAGTACGACAATGAATTCGAACATATATCGTTGCTTGAAAGTAACCCTACGAGATTATCTATACCTAATAGTGTATATTAAATGGTCTTTGATTACTTCTTTCATAAATGACGAGATGTTTTTACGGCATAACAGCCAATTTTAGAAGGTATAAATAACAAAATAACCGGCAACGATAAGTTTTTGCAGTCATGGTCGCACTATAAGGCCGGCCGTACACAGCCGGAATGTCTATCTGAATTCAGAAACGGAATTAAGAATCTGAATTCGGGAACGTACGGAATTGTATATATTTTTACTATACAGCACACACATTCTGATTTTTCAGATTATGAATTTTTCACATTTTCATTGGGCCGGAAACTCAGATTCTTAATTCCGTTTCTGAATTCAGATCGACATTCCGGCTGTGTACGGCCGCTTAGACTCTGTTTTCAGCAGTAACTATCTGATAGTTAAAGCAAGATCGTAGGACAAATGTATTTTTCAAGATAGTAGTCATCCGATAGTTACAATATGTTTTTTTTATAACATATGTTAAATTCAGTCTTGCTAATACGATGGTAATAACCTATAATATGCTTTTCAGCGCCATTAAGACGTCTAGCACTAGCACGTATCTATGACCGCTTTAAAGTAACACAGTTGAATTTTTTTAATACACTGCTCGGCATATTTTATTTAACGCATAACGAAAAAATTGCCTCAATTTTGATGTTATATATTTTCCGAATTTGTGGTTCGTTTTTAATGATTTTTTTTCTAATTGTAGGTTTTTCCTTAAGCATATAACTGCCTTCGTTGTTTTGCTTAAAAAAAGTAACTTTGGTATTATACCGGGTGTTATAAAACTGTTATGTTTTTTTTTACGGAAATTCAAAACACTGTGGGATTTACTAGCCATTGCAAGTTATCGCAATTACAGCCAAATAAAAGTACCATGTTTCCTTTACATGCCCTGACATTAATCCTATTGAGCTTTTATGGGATAACATGGGACGACATTCCTCCTCCTAGAAACTTAAATGATCTGTCATTGAGGCTTATAAAATATGGAATCAGATTAATCAAAATGAAATCAGAAATCTGATTTTAAGTATGCCAAGAAGATGTGAAGCAGTCATTAAAGCAAGGGAAGGCAATACTCGCTACTAATTATTCATATATAATTTTTTTGAATACCTTTAGAAATTACAATTTTTTTCTATGTATTTTTTTGCCCTGTTTTGTGGATTCAATAAAATTAATTAATACCAGATTCTTTATTTACTTTATAATTTGTTTTTTTCTTGCTGTTGCATTAATCAAAGCATTTCGTTTATTTCGTATTTTTTAACTAAACATTTTTTTATGAAAATCACGTTGAACTAAAAATTGAATATTTCATGAAAAAACAGAGATAAACCAATGAATTAAAAAAGAAAATGTAAAGGAAACATGATACTTTCATTTGGCTGTAATTGCGATAACTTGCAATGGCTAGTAAATACCACAGGGTGTTTTGAATTCCCGTAAAAAAAACATAACAGTTTTATAACACCCGGTATAATACCAAAGTTACTTTTTTAAGCAAAACAACAAAGGCAGTGATATGCTTAAGGAAAAAACCTACAATTAGAAAAAAAAAATCATTAAAAACGAACCTCAAATTTGTAAAATATATAACATCAAAATTGAGGCAATTTTTTCGTTATGCGTTAAATATGCCGCGATAATGATTATTTTACATAAACAAGGTGTCAAAAACTACACAATAGACCAGGGCTAAAGCCTTTGAAAATGGTAAAAAGTGAAAAAAAATAATAGTAAGATGAAATCTATTGGAAAAGGAAGATAATATAACAAAAATGAAAGGAAAAATAATTTACGGGCGATCCGAGGTCGGGAAGTGGAAAGGGGTGAGTTTTTAAGGGTAGAAAACGATTTATCTCGATTTCCGGCAAAACTACAAGTCCTATGGGAAAACGTTGAACGGCAAAGTTGTAGGCAATAAAAAGATCTACAACTTTTGTATTTACACTTTTTTCACATAACCCCAAAATTTATGTGAAAAATTCAAATAACCAAGTTTTTGGTTTTTTATTTTTATCTTTTACAAAAAAATTTTTTTTTTCACGAAATTTGGTGAAAACTTACCTTTTTATGTCCCAAACAGACTGTAATTTTTTGATTTAAAATATTTGTTTTTTCACCTTATTTTGACTTAATATCGAAAAAGCACCCTAATTTTCAATCGAAAATTCTCACGTCAAAATATCTGTTTTTTTAAAAAAGTCGGTGGGCTTTTTGTTCGTTGAAATCTCTACTTTCTGATGGTGTAAAAAAATATACATTATTATGGTAAATGTTCTCAAAAAATGTAAAGAAACGAAAAAATCTAGAATCCGAATTTTTTTTTTTAATCATTATGTACAATTTTGAGCTATTTATTAAAATGTATACTTTAATTACTCGAAAAACGTAACATTCCATATTACATTGATAAATAAAAAATTGCAAGTCGAAATATACTACTATAATTAACAACCAAATAAGTTAATAAAGTTAATATTTAATATTTATTAAAGTTAATATTTATTTTTGAGAACATTTACCATAGTAATGTATATTTTTTTACACCATCAGAAAGTAGAGATTTCAACGAACAAAAGCCCACCGACTTTTTTTAAAAAAGCAGATATTTTGACGTGAGAATTTTCGATTGAAAATTAGGGTGCTTTTTCGATATTAAGTCAAACGAAGGTGAAAAAATAAATATTTTAAATCAAAAAAATTACAATGTGTTTGGGACATAAAAAGGTACGTTTTCACCAAATTTCGTGAAAAAAAATTTTTTTTTCGTAAAAGAAAAATAAAAAACCAAAAACTTGGTTATTTGAATTTTTCATATAAATTTTAAGGTTATGTGAAAAAAGTGTAAAGTTGTAGATCTTTTTAATACCTACAACTTTGACCTTTGACGTTTTTCCATAGGACTTGTAGTTTTGCCGGAAATCAAGATAATTCGTTTTCTACCCTTAAAAACTCACCCCCTTCCACTTCCCGACCTCGGATCGCCCGTAAATTATTTTTCCATTCATTTTTGTTATATTCTCTTCCTTTTCCAATGGGTTTCATTTTTCATCCTACTATTATTTTTTTTTGTTTCAAAAATTATCTACCCTGGTCTAACAATATAATTTTTTTTTAATTGGCACATCCATATATTAAAACCCGGCACACCTAGGCAGGATGAAACCGTTTCTTAAACTGTACAGGGTTAGTCAGAAAGAATACTTATTAAAACTATACCGTTCTGTATATTATAAACGAATCAATTTTGGTCGTCACTTAAAAGACAAATTCAAATATATAAAATAAAATAAGTCAATAATGCTACTTTAAACATTATAAAAATACCCTTTGAAATTACCTACTAAATGTTATGTTATCAACAGTCAAATATCAAATTCTTATTAAGCTTTCAGAAACTGGAATTTAGGATTGTAGCCTTAATCACAGGATATATGGCTACTCGTTATACAGTAGGGTGGAGTGAAGTTATACGCGTCGAAAAAAAAAATCGTTCTTCAAATCGGAATAGCTGCAAAAACACGCTCCACTACTTAACTAAGAGCTATGCGAAAGATGGTTTCTCTAAAATTATGTTTTGAGGTGCCCCAAGAATTTTTTAAATAAAATAAAAACGATGATTATGAAAAAAAAATATTAGTTTTTTAAAACGGAATAGCTGCAAAAACCTGCTACACTACTTAACTAAGTGATATGCGCAAGATAATTTTTCTAACATTATATTTCGAAGTGCCCTAAGCCTTTTTAAATTAGAAAATTTTGGCGAAAATTGAACACTAATATTTTTATGCAACTAATGCTTATTTTAAATTATCATTTCTGTTTTGGTTTGTATACTTTTTTTTGCCAAAGGATTTGTTTTCTTTTTAACTTGATTATTTTATTAAGGGAATAATATACTAAATAAAAATAATGTTTTTCTTTTTAAATATAAGACCCTTGGGTCACCTCGAAATATAATGTTAGAAAAATTATCTTTCGCATAGCACTTAGTTAAGTAGTGGAGCATGTTTTTGCAGCTATTCCGATTTGAAAAACGATTTTTTTTTCGACACGTATAACTTCACTTCAACCTATTATAGGAGAAATAATTATCAGAATGGTCGATTATTTTAAAAGATACAGGAGTTAGCAAAAAATGTCTTATATAAAAGTTGTAAGGCTTTAAAAAATCTACATATCTGTAATAAATTAAAACGTACAGGTTCGCCCAAAAAGTTGTGAAGAATTAAAGTTTTTTTTTTTAAATTGATGGATGGATACATTTTTTATTAACCATACGTTATGCCTAAATTTATTAGTTTCCTAGATATCTTGACATTTTGATAAGTTACAAAACACAAAATAAATTTCAATAAATAATTTAATAAGTTAACATGAAAAAAAAGTTGGTATAATAAATCATGGAAAAACGGTTCTATTTTTTATTAAATGTTCAAAATGGCCCCCATTTACTAATTGACAATTATATACATTGTCGCAAAAATGTCTTTGGGTATTTAAAACCATTTTCGTTATTCTTTCACTTTCGTTTAAATTCTTAAATCTTCTAAATTATTGGATTTGTTTTGATAAGCATTGTTTTCCTATCCATCTATTTGGGAACGTGACATCCAAAATTTCTCTACACGAGCAAAATGCGGAGGAGCCTAATCTTCCTGATACCAGGTTGAGTTAATATCGGAAGTTAAACTGTTTATATATAATTGGAACAATTTCTTGTCGAAGAAGCTGCAGATATCGTTTATCGTTCAAATTTCCCTTCAATTACATGTCACGCAAACAATCCAACCCAGAAATTAACTTTTTCTAGGAACTGTATATGCAGTTTTTCATGCCAGTTTGGGTTATTTCGTGCCCAGTCACGGTCATTTTGTTTATTGATGTAGTGTGAAAGTCGCTTGATCCGAAAAACAATATTGTTTTGAAAATTATTCTTACGGATTTGTGATCAATTTCATGTTCCAAAGCAAGCTGATTGGTGGATTGTCTGGGATTTTCTTCTATAAAAAGCAGAACGTCTAATTTTTATCATCGGCGGTACCACTGCTAGGTCTTCCAGATCTTGGTCGAGTTTTTTACACTTCCAGGTATTCTGTAACGCTCTACAGTTCAAAAAACTGTATTTTTTAAATTTGCCTGTCTGGGGTGCAATTTGTTATAAATATCGCATAGCTCCTGATATGATCTCTGTTTATCGCCATACCCCCTTAAAATAAAAATATCAATTCTCTTCGTTTCAGTAAAGTAGAAACGCCATGCTGTTTTCTTCTTTGCTTAATTCTGGCAGAAATTGACTTTCAGATGTCAAATTATTATTGTCAAAGGCCGTACATTTTGTTTCTCAGGTAAATACGACTACATCTTAACTTATTTTTTTTTATTGATACCCTATTTCGCTTATTTAAAGTACGCCTCAGCGTGTTTAAATCCCACTTTCAAAAACGCGCGTGTTTTAAAGTTACCATGGCAACATCAACAACCCGTGAAACGTGAAGTCTAAATATGTCAACTTTTGAGTTATTGATTTGACAGAATTACCTTTAAACGTCAAATAAAATATTTTTTTAAGCAATAGACAACCAATGTCAACGGTGACAACAATGAATCTTATGTGACAGATTGGAAGGTATTTTTTGTTCTCCTCATTTTCATGATAACGACAGGTATATCACATCGCGAATTCGACCATTTCACTTACTTACTAAGTTATTATTTCCATTTTTTGTGATATAAATACCAATAAAAAAAATAATGTAAAGTATTCGTGGATAACTGGTCTTTAAAACACTTGCTCTATTTCAAGCACTCCGGCTGCGCCGTCGTGCTTGCAAAATCGCGCGTGTTTTAAAGACCTTAATATCCACTTATACTTTAATATACTAAAATTGTTTAATGATATTTATTTTCTGTTTTGTAACTGTCATGATACCTAGGAAACTAATAAATTTAGGCATAACGTATAATTAGTATAAAATGTTCTAAATTAACTTAACGATCAAACTAAGGGTGTTTATTTTGATTTTATTACATTAAATTTAAAAAAATATAACGCTAATTCTCCACAACTTTTTTGGCGAACCTGTATATTACAATTTATTACAGATATTTAGATTTTTAAAAGCCTTATGACTTTTATATAAGACATTTTTTGCTAACTCCTGTATCTTTTGAATTAATCGACCCTTCTGGTAATTTCTCCTAACTCTGAGTATTTAGCGCCTTAACTAAAAGAGAAAAAAATTATATTTTAATGATGGTTGGATATGGTGACCGCAGAAAAAGGCAACAGGAAGGATATGAGTTAATCAGTCTGACTTATCCTTATCGGTCTAAAGTAACTCACTCATGTGTAAACAAACCGATTAAAAAATTTAACGAAACGAGTTGTGTTAAATACAAACATAATCAGGCAGGCCAGAAGCAGCTACTGGTGGTGATAAGGCTCTGGATATTAAAATTGATCTATTAGTTAATCCAAATCGATCACTTCAACAGTTTCGTCTTGGACCACAATGTGTATCAACAATCGGTTGACAATTTATTTGAAAACTGCACTTTTACAAGAACTACCTAGTTCAGAAAGTGACTAAAGATAGACGAAATAAATATTACGAAATGTTGATGGAAATATGTAATGCGAATCTTTATTTAGCCCATGATATTCTGTTTTCTGATGAAGCTACTTTTATGTTTTATGGCACCGTTAATAGGCATAACTGTAGATATATATTTAAAGGTTGTAGACAATGCTGTTTTTGTAGGTAATAGAAGATGTTAAGACTTCTTGTTTTAAATCATGTTGTTTCAACTAAGTAAGTATCTCCAGTCATCTCCAGGTGAATTAAGCAAAGTTACTACAGATCTATCCATACTAGCTAACTGCACTGAAGCATGATCCAGACGGGTGTAGTCATGTGTAGTATTATGCGGTAAGATTACATCGTCTTAACAAAGGTTTCCAGATTTGTATCTAATGGTGGCTTACTAAAAAAACCTGGATTTTGGTAAATAGCAGCAGCTTCCTTGAACTTTTTCTTCCTTCAGTGTGGTTCTTTATACAGAATTTCAGCTTCTGAGCACATGATAGGGTGGCCATGTATTTAGGGATGTCTAATACTGTATTGCTGTTGTATCATTGTCATAGTCTTCTTACTGCGATACTTCTTTGACGTACGGAATGTTGGTTGTGCCTCTTCTTCTGGTTTTTACACTTTTATCCGATTCTTACGACTATCCAATACCTTGTCAACTAATTTCCTGGGGTAGCCATTTTTGTTGACGTCGGTCTTGAAGTTGTTAGTATCTTTTTCAAGGGGTTGTTTCGAGTTACAAATTGTACTGGTTCTATCCACACGGGTTCTTACTATGCCATATTTCATTATATAACTGTATGCGTAGGTTTCCTGTAAACTGAAGTGTGAATAATGTGACCATTCCGTAATTCGTTGTTTTCTTCTTTCGCCATGGTTCGTCATCGTTTCCATTCCAAATCATAATCAATCATAAAAGGTGTCATCCACATACCTCAGCCACGACTGGAGATACTGGCCAGTCAAACTGTTGTGATTTAAAACAAATAAAGTCGAAACCCCTTTTATCATTTAAAATAACTGTAGATACTGGTCTGTCGTTGTTAATTTACGAGGGATAATCGAACTACACCCACAAAGATCAGAAAACGTTTGGGCGGCTATTATAGGCCATACACGCATTATTGATGGAAACCTTACTAGCAAATTTGACTTGCGATTTATTACGTAAATAGATTATGCCACAATTCTTTATCTAGATCGAAGGAATATCTGGTATCAACAGGATGGCGCCCCAACGGCGTCAATTTCTGAACCAAATGTTTCCAAATCAGTGGATAGGGAGGAGAAGCGAAATTAAGTGGCCTGCCAGATCCCCAGACCTCACACCTTTGTTCTTTTATTTGTGGGTTGATTTTAAAAAAAAAGGTTTACCAAAATTTAATCATATACAGGGTGTTACAAATTCGACATACCAGCATTGGAATCTCGGAAACCATAGGAGTTGGAGAAACGGTTAAATGGGGGCAAAGTTGTGCAATTCGGTGCTGATTATAATGCCGCTTTAAAAGTTTTCAAATTCCGAATACTTCCGATTTTATTCGATAAAAACCGAAATTTTGCAAAATGGTTTTTATTTTTTCCTGAGCTCATTTGACTAGCTATTTAAAAATAAATGACACTTTGTCATTGCCATTTTTTCTCCTCTACAAAATGACGTTATTAAACTAAAGATCCGCCGTTTCGTCTCCGAGCGGCCATCGCCAACTTTACTTTTTTAAATACTGACCTGGATTTTTTTAACCGATTTTTAAACCCTCCTACCCTCAAAATGTAATTGCTATATTACTTTTTCATAATGATAAATTGTCCTTGCTTATTTTTTAAATTCATATTTTTTACACTTCTTGTCAGTCCAGTCCTGGCAACGAATCACAATATTAAATAAAAACTTTTATTTTATTTAAAACCTTTACAAATAAGTACAATAATTTATTTTATCGTCAACCGTCAGTAAAGCCGTACATTATCAGAGTGATTTCCGGAAGTAAACGAACACTTTATTTTATTGTAAAATAAAATACTTTACCTGCCGCAACAGATAAATACTTTTACCCTCCGCAAATTAGTGACTTTGACATTTATTAATCAAAAATCGTCTGTCACTGTCACGCCTTCCCTATGACAGCTCGATAATAGTTTTCTCGCGATTTATTGCGATGAGTTATACCTCAATTTTTTTATATTATAAATTCTGAACGGTTGGCGATAAAATTTTGTATGCACCACGTCAGTAAAGAAGTGTCTTTATCGACTCACCTGTTATTCGCCTCGCTCGCTTCGCTCGCTCATCTCATAATTTCAGACTCGTCCGATAAAGAATCACTTTACTGCCTTGGTACATAAATAACTATTATAAGAATTTTCTAATAATTCTAAATTTACTAATTTTAAATCCTAATTTTCTAATTGTTCAAAGTGATTGCCGTTTTTCACAATACAACGATCGATTTTTCTTCAAATTTTGGCGACAGCCCTTTCAACCGATCTTCTCTCTTTATCCTACCAAATGCAACCTGTATGCATTCTTTCAGTTTTTCCATGGTATCTACGTCATTTTTATAAATAACATTTTTTTAATGTCCCCCATAAAAAGAAGTCCAGTTTTTAATTAATATTGTGATTCGTTGCCAGGACCGGACTGACGAGAAGTGTAAAAAACATGAATTTAAAAAAATAAGCAAGGACAATTCATTTATGAGAATGTAATATAGCAATTACATTTTGAGGGTAGGAGGGTTTAAAAATCGGTTAAAAAAAATCCAGGTCTGTATTTCAAAAAGTAAAGTTGGTGATGGCCACTCGGAGACAAAACGGGAAATCTTTAGTTTAATAACGTCATTTTGTAGAGGAGAAAAAGTGGCAATGACAAAGTGTCATTTATTTTTAAATAGCTAGTCAAATGAGCTCAGGAAAAAATAAAAACCATTTTGCAAAATTTCGATTTTTTTCGAATAAAATCGGAAGTATTCGGAATTTGAAAACTTTTAAAGCGGCATTGAAATTAGCACCAAATTGCACAACTTTGCCCCCATTTAACCGTTTCTCTAACTCCTATGGTTTCCGAGATTCCAATGCTGGTATGTCGAATTTTGTAACACCCTGTATAGGACGTTCCATTTAAAATAAAAAGGTTAATATCCTTTATGACTAACGCTGTACAGCTACAAAACAGGTTTTATCTATACTAACTGTATGGATGTACCAAATTAAAAATATATATATTCAGTAGCTCTTAAAATATTTGCAATAGTCCAGACTTTTTTGACACCCTGTATGTATATCAAATTCCAGGCTTGCTAAAATGACATAAATTTACCCCATTGTTCCTTTGTAGGGCTTGAGACCTTAGGGCGACAGCTCGACATCATTGTTTGTTTACAACTAATAAATTAGAAGATCTAAACAAATTTAAAGCTAAAATGACGTAAGTAAAAATGTCGCCAGCTCTTAGACTATACTGGCGAATAGAGAAAACGGAAAATTTCAAATAAAAAATGTATAAATTCTATATACTATTCTAAATTGACCTATCAAATTTCACAGCGAATAAGAAAATAATATGGGCTGTAATTGATTACAGAATACTGTATATTTCACTTAAATGTATCGTTATAAATCCAACATACTTTAAGTCCTATTAATATAAAAGGAAACATAACAGTCTCAATCATATCAAGTACATGCATGCTATTTTATGCTAACATTAACAATTATGTTTTAATTATTAAAAAATACATTGTACCTTTCAAATAAATTGCATTAGTTCTTAGTATTCACTATTCTCAAAAAAACTTTAATTTAAATAATGGCTCATGGAATATGATTATGTATCCATAAAAAAATGTCCCCATCCTTTTCATTATTCATAATCATAATAGTCTACTTTATTATAATCTAAGGTATTATAATCCCCATGTCGAATATCGTTGTTGTTGACGTCACTTGACTTCCATCATAAACAATGAATTTAATGGAGCAATCCATAATATAATGATATTGGAGTTCTCCATTTCATGAAGCACAGACACAGGAATCAAGCTCTATTTATAGAGAATAGACATGTATGTGTGTTGGCAACTATGGCCGGCCTCCTAATAAAGAAAATAGGTAATATCACAGAATATATAGCTTTGTGTAGCTATATATCCTGTGATAATAGCTATATTGAATTTTTCTTTATATAAATCGTATTGATTTTCAATTTTACAAGGTCCACATTTGCGACAAATGACAAAAGAGCAAAAACTCCTTAAAATTATCAAATGTTAAAATATATTTATAAACTATTGTTGTTAATAGCTAAAGATATATACAGGGTGTCTGAAAAATACGTTCGTACAATGTTCCGGCCCTACCTGGCTCTTCACCGTTTCTCTCCTATAAATGATGATGTCAACCCATTTTAATGGCGTTTATGTATTACATGTCCTATCTACAGCGTCACCAGTAAAGTCCGCATCATATGGGATTTTTTTTTATTAATAGCTTTATTCAAAATTTGACTTTGGCACTAAGTTCTGCTTCGATCGAGATAGTAGAATAGTAGTCACGTGATTCGCATTATCTGTCAAATTTTAATTTTTTTTCAAAAAATAATTCGAACGTTATTTCTGAAAGTATCGAAAAAAGTTATAAAAAAAAGTTTTTTTAAATGCAGTTTCTAGCCCACATGCAAAATTTCAGCTGCATAAGATAATTTTGATTTTTTACCTATATTTTATAAATTGCCCAACTTTGGCAAAATAAGACTTAACGCAACCTACATAAAACTTCTTAGTTTTGACAATGCTTTATTTCAGATACATTTTCTTTAAAGTAGCACCATATTAAATGTGTGTTTTTCTACAAATTTTTTTGAAAACGTAGTTTGTGTCTGAAAGTAATACACGTTAACGTTATTATGACATAGATTTATAATAAATTATATAGGGGTTTTAAATTAAATCGTTGAAAATAGATTAACTTTACGTTGTTAAACTAAAATTAATTTTCCACTTAAAAAAACACTTTACTAAATACACTGTGTTCTTTTTGTCTTAATATTAAGGTGTATTACTTTCATACACAAACTACGTTATCAAAAATACTTATTTTATGAAGTTACCTTATACAGGGTCAAAAACCAATAAACTTTGCATCACATGCGACCAAATTTTAATAGCCCAATTTTGATTTTCTAGAAAAACACACATTTAATATGGCGCTACTTTAAAGAAAATATATCGAAACAAAGCATTGTCAAAACTAAGAAGTTTTATGTGGGTTGCGTTGAGTCTTATTTTGCTAAAGTGGTGCAATTTACAAAATATAGGTAAAAAATCTAAATTATCTTATGCAGCTGAAATTTTGCATGTGGGCTAGAAACTGCATTTAAAAAAAACTTTTTTTAATAACTTTTTTCGATACGTTTGAATTATTTTTTGAAAATAATTAAAATTTGACAGATAATGCGAATCACGTGACTACTATTTTTTTTGCTTAATTTTCATCTCGATCGAAGCAGAACTTGATGCCAAAGTCAAATTTTGAATAAAGCTATTAATAAAAAAAATCCCATATGATGCGGACTTTACTGGTGACACTTTATATAGGTACCATCAGATCATTGGTCTGTACGCCGAATATATTTACCATTACAAATCAGTATAGACGGCCACCTAAACTGCCTTATAAATAATCCGATTTTTTTTAAATTTCCATGGTAGCAAGGCCATACCTTTTTAATGTTACTGACACAACGGATTAGACGGCATCAAAATGGACGTCATTTGCTGCTTTTTTTACGGGAGAAATATTCCCGTATTTTCGATTTGGATCCTTTCCAACTCAAAATTCAATACCAATTTAATACGAGCTTAACAGAGTTTCGTACCGGAGAAAAGGGCTGATAAATGAATTTGTAGATTTCAACCAGCATACATTTATAGAGTGGCAAATACATCGTCTGGGAATTCGGAAATTAGATTTTCATGAAAAAATGTAGTTAGTGAATAAAGTGAAATATTATGCTTGTAAGATCATAACATGGTTGGGCAGTAAATACGTAGGTAGTTTGGAAATGGAAAAAATAAAAAGTAGTAAAAGAAATTACAGTCAAAAGCATGAATTAATTATATATTTGCTCATTTAAGTTTTTTTTTAATTCTCTACCTAAGCGTATCTATTGAGTTTGGGTTAAAAGTATAAAATACGTTTTTAATGTTGCCCCATCAAAAAAAAATCCAGTGGGTATAGATTGGGAGGTCTGGGTGGCCACACTATTGACACCCGTCTACCTATCCCCGGCCCTAGAAAACTTGTTTTTAATTACATGAGCACCATTTTGTTAAAACCACAAAGTTAAAGTTAGTAAATCAGGCAGTGGCGTAGCTAGGATATTGTCTTGGGGGGGGGCATATAGTAGTATAGAGGCGTAAAGCCCGCCGCAGGCGAAAATTTTTTTGGACCACGCCCTAATTTTGCTAAATTTTTCTATTATCTATAATTGTTACGTAATCGCCTAAGTACAATCCGCAACTGAAATAATCTAGAAGTCCTACAAACAAACCACAACCAAACGTAATTACCTAGGTTTTCCTACGATGTTTATATCTTACTTTGTCTTATTTACGTAAATAAAAGAGAGAAAAGGAAATTTACACCACCAGACACCGCGAATGTCACATAAAACAAGACGACGGGGATGTGATGACCAAAACAGACGCGTTGTTTCTCGAAGTAAGCCTACCTACGTTAAATTTAAAAGGGCAAAAAAATTAAATTTAAATATTGTTTTTGAAATATTGTTGATAATTACTTTTTTTCATGGCTCTTGGGGGGGGGGGCAAATGCCCCGATGCCCCCCCCCTAGCTACGCCGGTGAATCAGGATCATTATCAGCTAGA
The DNA here is from genome assembly GCA_963969555.1 of Polydrusus pterygomalis. Lineage (NCBI taxonomy): Eukaryota > Metazoa > Arthropoda > Insecta > Coleoptera > Curculionidae > Polydrusus > Polydrusus pterygomalis. Next base: position 60,162,726 of record OZ018379.1, read on the forward strand.
TATAGGATGGCAAGAGCTGGAACCAGATTATGTCGAAGGAAATTTGGATATCTTTATCCAGTGTGTGTGTCCATCTTTTAAAAACCGTCCAGTTAAAACTAATAACATGTTTGCTATACAAATTAAGTTCAGATCTTGAGGACCGGAGCCATGGCCAACGTTTGTTAAGAATTCACGAAATAAGAAATTTTGCATCAACAGGGACAAAAGGGGATTAATATTAAAACGATTTAAAAAAAAAAGAAAAAGATGAAATGTACAGCAAAAATAAGTTTTCTTTTTCTTTATTATACTTTTTAATATATTCCACTATTCTTGGTATCTGGGGGGGGGGGGGGGGGGCACCAAAAACACATTACAACAGCAAAATATGGGTAAAAAATCAAAATTATCAATGTAGCTGAAATTTTTTTTGCATGTGGGCTAGAATTTAAAAAAACTTTTTCTAATAACTCTTTTCGATATTTTCAGAAATAACCCCACTTTTGAATTATTTTTGGAAAAAATTAAAATTTGACAGATAATGCGAATCATGTGACTACTATTTTTTTGCTTAATTTTTATCTCGATTGAAGCAGAACTTAATGCCAAAGTCAAATTTCGAATAAAGCTATTAATAAAAAAAAATCCCATATGATGCGGACTTTACTGGTCACACTGTATAAAGTATTTTAGGATCGAGGAAAAAACCCGAACAAACCCCATTCATCCCCTCCCTTAGCTACGGCTTTCAATAATACACTGTCAGGTCAGCTGACCAGCACAATGACAAATTCGTAAAATTCCTCGTTGTGAAAATTTATTGTGATTTTCATTTATTATTAATATGTCATTAAAGAGGCGAACGCTCCTGTAGCCACTAGAGAAAAGTAATGAAAATTTCCTGGAAAAATGCATAAAGAAAACTCATCAAATTCTTATTTTCAAAGTGATCCCTAAGCATAAAGCAAAAATTACACAAAACTCTCGAGAATATTTCAGGATAGTAAAAAGACTTTATACTTTTTAATTTTATGACTCTATATTTCTTGGCATATTGAAAAGTTTTGGTTATTACACGGTAATTTTCATAAAGAAACTTTTAATGCATAGGCGCAACCACGATGCACTAATATACAGTGTGCTGTCAGTAGCGTAGCAATGGTGAGTGACCCGCTACCGACGTGACGTCACTTCTTCACTTTTCTTCAAATACATGGTACCACGAGCATACACGCATTATATCTGCCTCACTCAAGTATATTATCCGAGTAGAGTCGGAATTCCCTGTTACAACTAGGAATTTTGTGTTACAACTTGCAATTCCGTGTTACAACTCGAAATATGTTGTAATTTTTTGTTAATTGTGGACCTTCTAGGCTTTCGTACGCTTATGCGGTTGAGTAAAAAGCATTCATCAGGGCAAGTTATACAATATTACACGATTTTTAAACTGACAGCATTAGAACAGAATATTAATAACATAACAATAACTGAGAATTTCATGTTACAACTCGATTTTTCGAGATACAAGTCGGAATTCCGTGTTATAACTAGGAATTTTGTGTTACAATTTACAATTCCGTGTTACAACTCGTAATTTGTTGTAATTTGTTTTAACTGTGGCCCTTCTAGGCTTTCGTACGCTTATGCGGTTCAGTAAAAAACAATCATCAGGGCAAGTTATATAAAGGTGCCCACTCACACTCCGGAAATCCTCAGAGAAAAAACTGCACAGTTTTTCCTTAAGGATTTTACTGATATTGGCCTGAATACACCGGGCTTCACACACGCTCCGGTAATCCTTAAGGCCAGGCCTGTGCAATTTTTCCTCTGAGGATTTCCGGAGTGTGAGTGGGCCCCTTTATATTACACGATTTTTAAACTGACAGCATTAGAAGATAATATTAATAACATAACAACAACTCGGAATTTCGTGTTACTGATTCTAGTTGAAATTTGCATTTCCTTTCTCTCATCAGATCCTAGACTCACTGATGAGCCACGATATGCCAAAAACGCGTCCGGGGATCGATCTGACGAAATGAAAGGAAACACTCTTCTGATCAAATATTGAAAGGTAGAATGCATTTATACTGTAGCATATTTAATTAAAATAAAATTGTAATTCATTGAGTTAGTTAAAACATGCATCAAATACTTGGTAGCTAAGAGGAACAACATAATTTATTAATAAAATATTAAAATTTTGAATAAACTTTTATTTTTGAAACACGTTTTTAAAAGGTCTTGCACAAATCGCTGGGGATAAAATATAAATCTAGCCCAATTTACTTTAGTTCAAGAGTTGATAAGTAGTTATTATTTTTTAAAAGTTTTTGTATTATTTATCTTATATGATATGCACGAAATTTAAAAATCAGGGGTTTTTAGAATGAAAAATCAAGATCTGACATTTCTTGGCATCTTATGTCCAAAAAGGGTAGGTGTCGCTTCGAGCAGTCGTTTCTGAGATAATAGCCAGTGAAGGGTAAATGCTGCATTGTAAATGTGTACCATTAATCAGAGAAATTATTCATGAATTTTTTGAAATCAACTCTCTTTTAAATGGTACACAATTATAAAGCAGCCTTCACTGGCATCTTATATTAATAAGAAATTATTCAGTAAAGAGCCCATAGACATTGTAAAATAATAAATACAGGGTGTAACAAATTCGTTTATCACTACAGGGATCTCGTAAACCGTAAGAGATACGAAGATGGTTAAATGGGGGCAAAGTTGCACAATTTGATGCCTAATCATAATCCAAAAAGAAATTATTTAGATTCCGAGTACTTCCGGAGATATTCGAAAGAAACCGAAAAACTGTCAATAAGATTTTTTTGTTTTGCGCCCTTAATGTAGGAGATAAAAGAAAACCAATCACACCTTTTCAGGGCCACTTTTAATCCTTTCTTAGAATATGTAATTAGTTTTGCCATAAAACGTTTTATTTTCCTGAAAACATCATTAATTTCACTATTTTAAATACGGACCTGGATTTTTTCCATTTTTCAATAAAATACCTAGGACATCTTTATTCAAAGCCTAGGTTAAATATTAATTTTAAAAAAGAATTAATGCTCTAATGTAGATTTTATTAAGATTTTTCTAATCCGACCCTGTGTTACACAATACCATTTCGTTTTAATAACGACATGAAAATGTATCGCTATCCAGGGAACCATTTTTGAACACGTAATTAATAATTAATTTTTATATGGCAACTTCTTTTATTCAGGAGTATTTTTCTTTATTTGGCTAATATTGCTTATAATGTTTTTCGTAAAGTTTTACTTCATTTTATTAATATTATAAAATATTGTTAATTAAATAAAATCTAATATCATTAGCAAGAATTTGTATTACGATTATTGTCAATTTTACGAATTTTATAGTATTTTTTGAAGGAGCTACCTAGTTTAAATTGTTACACAAAAGATGACGTGGGTAATAAAACGAATGGGTATTGTGTAACACAGGGTCGGATTAGAAAAATCTTAATAAAGTCTACATTAGAGCGTTAATTCTTTTTTAAAATTAATATTTAGCCTAGGCTTTAAATAAAGATGTCCTAGGTATTTTATTGAAAAATGGAAAAAATCCAGGTCCGTATTTAAAATAGTGAAATTAATGATGGTTTCAGGAAAATGAAACGTTGTATGGCAAAACTAATTACATATTCTAAGAAAGGATTAAAAGTGGCCTTGAAAAGGTGTGATTGGTTTTCTTTTATCTCCTACATTAAGGGCGCAAAACAAAAAAATCTTATTGACAGTTTTTCGGTTTCTTTCGAATATCTCCGAAAGTACTCGGAATCTAAATAATTACTTTTTGGATTATGATTAGGCATCAAATTGTGCAACTTTGCTCCCATTTAACCATCTTCGTATCTCTTACGGTTTACGAGATCCCTGTAGTGATAAACGAATTTGTTACACCCTGTATAGTTTAAAAAAAGTAAAAAACACGCTTTAATAATAAATCAAACTTAAAAGCGAAAAATAAATATAGTTTAAAATAATTCTTGAAATTCGTAATATAGGCAGAAAATAATAATGAACGATAAACATTAGTATTATTGTGAAAAAAGCGTGGGGTGCTCGATACTTATACGAAAAATATAGCGCCCCACGCTTTTTTTCACTATAATACTAATGTTTATCGTTCATTATTATTTTCTGCCTATATTAAGAATTTCAAGAATTTTTTTAAACTATGTATATTTATTTTCGGCTTTTTAGTTTGATTAATTTATTAAAGCGTGTTTTTTAGTTTTTTTAACTATATTTATTTTTCATTTTTTAGTTTGAGTTATTGTTAAGAAAATTTTTTTCTTTGAGTTGATTGAGCTAGATTAGTAGATTAATATTGTATTGTCAGCGGTTCTTGATAAGTCTACAAAATTTAAATTAAATCTGACCGTTTAAAGTGGATCAAAATCGGGTTCAAAGAAGTCGGTTACAAACAAACATACATACAAACCCGAACAAACCACAAAAATTTTAAAAATAAAATGTCAAAATTTTATTTTGACGGGTAGAATTTTTTTTTTAATTTTTCTCTATTCTTAGCGACAATATCTATACGACCCCACGTTTGTTTCATTACTATCGGTTATTGTAATAATTCTGACATATTGACAGGTGTCCAATTTTGACAAGAGAATTTTTTGCGTATTTTTTTCAACTTTTCACCGTCAATATACATACAACCTTATATTTTTTTCATTAATATAATTTTTTTTTAAACGATTTGACATATTGACAGCTGTCAAATTTTGACAGGAGAATTTTTTGCTTATTTTTTCCCGAAGTCTTCGCATCAAATACTGTACGACCCCATAATTTGTTTTGTCAAAATCGCTTCTTCGTTTTATACCTGACAGCTGTCAAAATTTGACAGGAGAATTTTTTGGGTGTAGATTATTGTATTGTCAGCGGGTCTTGATAAGTCTACAAAATTTAAATTAAATCTGACCGTTTAAAGTGGGTCAAAATCGGGTTCAAAGAAGTCGGTTACAAACATACATACAAACAAACATACAGGTGAAGCTAAGAAAAGCATGTTAAAAATAAAAAAAACCGTTTAGTGTTCCAATATACCTTAAAAAGATAATCTTTTACACAGAGGGTATCATCTGCATCGCCCTGAGCATGACCTCATACTCATAGAGGTCGAAACGGCAATATACAAATCAAGATCTTCTAAGCCGTTTTATTGACCTCAACCACAGAATATGTATTCAGTTCCTCAACCCAACTAATTTGCCGTTTAAATATAGTAATAATTGATTTTCACTTTTTATTTATTGTTATAAATCCTGCAGGTAAATTTAACCATATACGAAGAGTGACCCTGAAACAGATTTCTTTAAACAGTCGATATATTTTATTTCGGTATACCTATCATCCAATCAACGAGATCATTAATTAAAAAATGTTAATTATTGTAATTCATTGTTAAATCGATTTATTTCTTTCAATAGCTGTCAAATATAATGGGACTTCCAATTTATTTGTACCCATTTTTCAAATACTGCCCAATGATCTAAAATTGTTCTGTTTGATAATACTACTAAGTAGGGGACAGTAGGGCACTAAGGTTAAAATACTTAACACTTTGATTTTAAAAGAAAGTTACAAAACAATTTTCAAATTTATCTCGAAATTGCATTGCCCGTTTTGGCCATGCCAAATATTGACTCTCCAATTAATTTTACCTGAAAATTGTAGGAGACTTTTTTAGAGGTCCTTGTTTCAGGGGCTAGCACGCCAATATTTGCAGTTAACGTGGAACCGTTAACTGCATTAATTACTATGTAAAATGTTTCAAATATGTTTTTAAAAGTCTAAATTGTCAAGGGAATATCCGATGTTCTTGCAGTGAAGTTGCAATAAAATCGATTAATACTTTACAGAAACATAATTAATTATGAATCTACAGGGCGAAAGTTTCTGTTCTTCTTTGTCCTTATTACCAGGACAGCCAAGCTGCCCTAAAGGCTCTGAACTCCTTCCGATTTACATCAAAAATCACAATGGAGTGCCTTAACGACCTAAAAGACCTGGCAGCCAGAAACAACAGGGTTGAACTCCTATGGGTTCCTGGCCATTCAGGGATAAAAGGCAACGAAAAAGCAGATGAACTGGCAAGAACCGGATCTGCTCAAAATTTCAGGGGCCCAGAACCCGCCCTTGGAATATCAAAAAAGGCAACCAAAACAACATTAGACAGGTGGGCACAAAAACAACATCTATCTCGATGGAATGGTACACTTGGCCAGGCACACGCACGGGCCGTCATCGATAGGCCCTCGAAGAAGCTATCAGTTGGAATGCTGCTCTTGACGCGTACCCAGCTAATGCAAGTGACAGGCCTACTAACAGGCCATTGTCACTTAAGAAAGCACCTTCAACGAATGGGAGTCTATAATGGACCCATTGAATGTAGACTTTGCGGCGAAGAGGATGAAACCGCCTCCCATATCATATACAGCTGCGAAGCGCTAAACCGTAAAAGATTTAAAATCTTCGGAAACATTCGACGTGGCGATAACCTCCCGCACGACAAACTTGGAAGAAAACTACTGGACCTCATAGAAGGAACAACTCTTTTCTAACAAGACTGGGGCGCACAATAAGCCAGAAGGCTGCAGTGTAAGAAGCTTGGGCCACACGTCGAACGTCGAACCCGACCCCCGCCTTTAACCAACCAACCAACCAACCTTATTACCACAGAATCCCCTATAACGTTTTAAAATATTTTTCAAATATATTATCGCTTTATCTGGAGTAATATTTTTCCACCTAGACAGACAGGTGAATTTTAATTTTTTAATTGCATAACTTGTGAATTAACAAGATTTATGTACATGATGTTATTAAAATGCCATTCATCGTCTTTTCCATAAAAGGCAGAACGTTATGAATAATTTCAATATAATCAATTAATTCTCAAACAGGAAGTTGTTAAAAATGAAAACATTTATTTAAAGTTCTTTTCCGGAATTAAGAATTATTAGTTTCAAAACTAGGTAAGGTCAAAATATAAATTCGAAATAATCAAATGGGTACTTTTTAAAGCAATTCTAATACAACGGGAGGATGACAAATTGGATATTTATTACCTACCGCACGAAAGACTAAAAGAATAAAATACATTTAGCAGAATAAAATGAAACAAACCCGAACAAACCCGTAATCACTAAAGAGTTTTCAATTTACTCCATCAAAATATTTAGACTTTACAGTGTTTTCACGGTATCATTGTTTTAATACGTCATAATGTGATATTTTCCTGTTTATTTGATTTTTTTGCAATTAAATCGTTTTGTTGACAAATAATTTTACCTGGAAACAGGACGAGTCTAAACAATCAGGAAATTGGTATTATGTGTTTTATTAAATTATTTTACTAGTAAATATAATTAATTTAACTTATAAATACACCTTATAATATTTTTTAATCGTCTTTCGTAATCAAATCCGGGCATTGGGTTGACTCTGGAATTGACCTTATGGGTTTAGAGCTTGGCGGAACTACCCGAAGATTTCACAACGACCGAGAGGTAGAAGAACGTTTAAATGACGCAAATTGAATTTAATAACGCGGGTCGGGTTATCAGCCGCTGCACTCCGCAGCCAGCGTAGAAATAGTTCAGAGGTTGGTCGATGATATTGTTTTAATTTAATATTTTCATTGATCAAAATCGATTTTGTTTACTGTTTTTTTTTAATAATTTAATAATTTTCTATTTTTGTGGTCCGTGTGCGAATTAAAGTAGCGGTAGTGCAGAAAATTAAACAAGCAATGTACCAAATTTGAGTATTTATATTATTAAATACTCGAAATATTAAAAAAAAATTAGCTTTTCATTTTAAACTTTGACGCCTGCAAACGCGAGCAAAAATTATTTGCATCAAATAGGGCCCTGCATCTAAGGACGTAATGCTTAGCCGTAGAGCTTAATACCTGTTGGGTATCAGTAACTACCTAAATTAACAATCAAACAGTTATTCCGTCATATTTGACAGTCGTTACAAGTAATTTGATTCATCGCTAATTTTTCCAATTTCTTGAACAATTCACACAATGGGCTTTACGGAACAGCACAAAACATTCATGGTTGAAGCGTATTTTTGATACGGAGTTTAAATGGTGAGTGACAATACAATCCGGGTTTGTGCATGAACGATTTTCACGAACGTTTTCCTCACGTTGCTTTTAATGCTGGGGATTTTTATCATTGCCTGAAAAGATCCGGCAAGGCTGTATTTAGGGAAACAGGTTCTATACAACACAAAAAAGGAGCAGGAAGACATCTGTAAAAACAGAAGAACTTGTTGCAAACGTTCGTGAAATAATGCAAAATACGCCAACAAATTGTATAGGACGCCTGTCCTAAGAAGTGGGAAGATCTTATGGAACATGCAGGACTATTCTTAAGAAGCAGCTAAATTTATTTCCTTATAAAGTGTAAGTATTCCAAGAAATACAAGCCGCAAATTTTGAAAGACGCAGGAATTACTCTCAATGGTTTACCCAAAATTTATTGGAAAGAAATGATTTATTAGACCTGACATTTTTTTCGGATGAAGCTTGGTTCCACCTCTCCGGTTATATGTGAATTCTCAGAATACACGCATGTGGAGTAGTGAAAATCCCCATTTTTTTGTAGAGTCCACATTGCACCCTTAAAAAATTGGTGTCTGGTTAGCTGTTTCCCGAAGAAGAATTGTTGGTCCTATTTTTTTCCATGACATAGTTACAGCACAGCGGTATAGAGACAATATTTTGAATCCATTTGTGGAGCAGTTACTTAACGACGAACTACGTTTTGGATATTTTCAACAGGACGGTGCAACCGCCCATACAGCCGCCGAAACTATTAACTACTTACGCAATTTTTTCGACGACAGATTGATCAGTTTTCGATCGAACAGTGAATTCCCACCTAGATCACTTTGTTTAACGGTTATGGATTATTTCGTTTTTCCTCATTTAAAGAACACTATTTTTAAAACACCAGTTGCAAATTTAAAACAATTACAAGAAATGAATATCCAAGAATGTGGTAACATTTCTCCAGAGATGCTGGTCAACACTTTCGAAAATATGAAGAGACGTGTAAATTTATGCTTGGAGCATGGCGGTGGCCAATTTCAGCAATTTATTATGTATATTCTTACTTTGTTAATTTTGTAAACAACAAACATAAATTTGTGTTTGTCTACTTATTTTATTACTCATTCGTTTGGCATATTATGTCATAATATGAATTTGACAAAATTTTAACCTGGATTTGGTTAGATATATCGTGTCCATATCATTGTGATCTAAACCAAGCTCTACGTTTTTTAATCCAAGCCCAAGGAATATATGGTAAACGGATTGGCCTCCTTTTTCCGGACACCCTGTATATATCCTCGCTTATTGTACTCGTTAAATAATATATTCACCATAATTGAATATTGTATGGAATTAATAAATTTGTTGGAATTTTTGTTATTACAGCACTTGTTTTAAATTTTAAGTTCTTTTTGTGCCAAATAAAATCGTTAATCACGAAAATCAACGTTGATCGATCGTTGCGGTTACGACACACGTACTCGCTTAGACGAAAGGTCAGCAGGAAATCGACTTTAATGGCATTAGAAATATTATCCATCATTTGGAAGCCATAAAAATAAAGTAGAACGATTCTAGGTTTTAATATAACAGTGATTTTTTTAAAAGTATTTTTCTATGAATATAAATATGACGACGTTAAAATGTCAATGATTTAGTGTCCAATGCGATGGAAGAACAAAAAAACGTTAGATTTGCGTTATTGGTAAAACGTGCTGTTATAGTCAAATTTCTCTAAGAATACGCCGCATCATGGCTAAGTCACCCGTCATTTATGGCACCCTGTTGACGTCTGGTCTATTTTACGTTAAGATTTTGGCGACAGAGGCAGGACTGGGCTAGGTCTTAAACCATCGCATTTACATATTTTAAACTTGTACGAGTTCATGAATGGTTTGTTAGCATAATGACTTGCAAAAACACGTTAATTTTATTTACAATTGAAACATCGAACTCAACGTGCGATATATTACAAGTTATGGCGTTATTCATTGGTAAAACATGAAAATACATTTGATATGCACTAAACTTACCAATGGAAAACGCTATGAACAACCCTGACAACATACAAGAGTTTCGTCGCACAAATATTGTAGAAGAGCCGAACAAGCGGCAAGCGGTGCGCCTGCGCATGTTTCGCGTTCAATGATGCGTCGCCATAATACAGTTTACGTTTGCGGCGTAGTACAAGGCCGCCATGTGTTTTTAAATACAAACAGCTGGATTAGCTCTCAGTGAGCGCAAGGTTTAGCAACCTATTGCACAGTGATTAAAATGGATAAACTGATAATATCACATTAATAATAGCTAATGATGATTAATGAAATGTTTGTTATTGGAAATAGGAGAGTTAATTAACCTAAACTGGTTTATTCTACACACCGTTCAACTTAAATAATAAACATCAAGAAAATTTAATTTCTGAAACCTGAGCCTGGCCCACCACTGAACTGGGAACTTTTAGGAAGAAACCAGTATTAGCTGTTAATGTCACATGTAAGTTTTCCAATTTTCGGGATCGGGATCCCGTTTTGTGATCCCGGGATTAAAAATTAAATCCCGGGATCCCGGTATCCCGGGATCAACCCTAATAATTAATAATATTTAATATTACAAAATTCAAGACCAGCAAGTAGCAACAGAAATAATAAAAATGCAGACTTATGGCACAAAATTTTTTATTAAAAAACTCAAAAATAAAAACAATTTTTATAGATTTACGTTTTGTAAATGAAAAAAATTAAGTTATGCGAACGCACGTAAAACAAAGGAAAAAACTTTTTAAGCGCAAACAAAAAAATTGTTAAACATTTACGATCTGCTTAGTAAAAATAAAATATGCTCCCAAAAACACCAACGTGTCTAAAGTTGAGTCACAAGTGCGATCTAAGTTTGGTCGCAAATGTCACTGCTGAAGAAAAGGCTCTTTCGCAGCTTCCACACTTGTAGGTGGTACTGTCAGTAAATATTTGTAACACTTTTGCAAATGTAAACCTCTTAATCCTCCATTTTCAAAATGAGACATTTCTTTTTTAATTACGTTCAGACTTTTAAGAGGAACTTTTGGATTTTCCGATATTTGCCGCCAAGTAGTTCTAGTGGTAACAGAGCCAATGGCTTCTTAAAGTTTTTGCTTTAAAGTTAAAATCCCAGTCGGCTTTTCTCTTATTTCAGCAGAGGCATATTATTGTCTTCATCGTCCGATTCCAAATTTGAAGTAATATATTTTTTAAAATGTTCTGAAATATTTTTGGCAAATTGTTTTAATTTAAGTGTCTAAATTAATTGCTTCCATGATGGGTGCTAGGATTTTGACGGTATGAGGTAACCTCAGACATTATAGTTCGACGTTCATTTATTCGATTTGAAAGCGCTTGTTGAAAGTTGGGCGAAAGTGAATCACCGTTTGTTTCATCTTATAATAATATAATAATTAACAATAGTTCCATAAATAACTTGGGTAAAACGAAATAAAAAGCCAAGAAAGAACAAATAAATACATATTAACCGAGAACTATCGAGAGCAGATTGAAATTTGTTCGTTTAAAAAAAATCGGGATTTTCGGGATTGCTATACTTCAATCCCGGAATTTTCGGGGACAAAAATCTTCCGGAATCCCGGGATTTTCGAGATCTGGGATCCCGGGATGCAAACGCTAGTCACACGTGAGTGTCAACTATCGAAACGTTGTTTTTAGAAAAAGTTGACTCTAGTAATTTTTTAATGTGCCTCCTTGTATTATTTAACTTAAAATTTATGGAGCGTTGCAATCACTTTTAAGGCTTTATAAAAGATACTAACAGGTATCCGCGGCTTCGCTCGCGCAATTCATATGTAAATAAAATATTAATTAAATCTTAATATTACATCTAAACAATATCTTCGACCAACCTCTGAACTATTTCTACGCTGGCTGCGAAGTGCAGCGGCCGATGACCCGACCCGCATTATTAAAAAATTCAATTTACGTCATTTAAACGTTCTTCTACCTTTCGGTCGTTGTGTTCGGGTAATTCGCTATCGAAACAAAGCAACGGGTACCATACATACTACCCAATAGAACCATTATGAGGTACCCAATAGTACCCATATTACTTTACTTTATTTGGTGTTTTCTTACATTATTTTTTTTTTCTCTTTTAATAAAAATGTCATTTATATCTCTTTATAAACACTTAAGGGGTGGAATTTATTGAAATGTTGAAAAATACGTCAAGAACGTCCGACAAAAAATATTAATTTCAATATAATATTAAATAAAAAAATAACTTTAATAACCCATTTTCATCCCTTTAGGAAAAAAAAGTATTTCATTACTTGTCTTTAGAGTGCCTATTTATGCTTAGTTTCAAAATATTCGGACAAAGTATATAACTTTTCCACCCCGATTTCTAAAAAAATAAGAAATACGTGTCTAATTATTTCCCAGGTAGCAGGATGACGTCTTTATGACGTCGAATATTGGGGATTTTTAGTCACTTGACGTCTTTTGGTCGCAAGATGACGTCAAAATAACGTAGTTTTTAACACGTGTATTATACGTCATAATTTTACTTAATAAAAACGTCCATTTTTAGTAATTTTATTGAATTGTTCGTATAATTAAAAAGAATCTAAGTGACCAAGTTTAGTGGGACAGACTTTTAAAAGTAAAACGCCTGAGAATAGCTTTTTCTTATAGTTAAAGGCACGTACGTATCATAAAACTTTTAAAATATTACCATTTCAAATTAACCATTCATGTATGTAAAATTTGCAAAAGCGAATATTTTGTCATTAAAAGTCTGCGAATATCTAATTTAAATTACCCGCTCTCCGTTTTATGACATTGGCAGTCTGACTTGTCTGACAGAACGCAGAACGCATTGGTATTCTGTTGTTGGCGCTTAGCAGTCAGGCAGTCGACAGTTCGGGAAAAGTGAAAGTGAAAAGTTTATGGTGATTTTGATTTAGTTTCTATCATGGTTTCTATATATTTTGTGCTATAAACGAATATAAATGTACCAGGTTATCGAGTTCGAGGCAATTGACGGCGGGGGAGTAGCCGTTGTGCACTAAAACTGGATGACGCCCAGAAAAAAAGAAGTATTTTGGCCGCCATTAAAGGATTCCCTAGCGTTATTCCAATTTTGCATACACATGAAAAATGTAATAGTTAATTTATTATCATTAAAAGGATTTTTTACATAAAATTGTATATGTATTTTTTACCCCTATTATGTATTATTTTAGGAAGTTTTTAGTAAATGTTCGTTTTTCGTAAATTATGACGTTTATTGACGTTTTGTACACCTAGAAATACGTCCTAAGATGACGTATTTTTTACGTCAAAAAAGACGTTATTGGTCTGTGACTTAAGCACGTCTTTTTAACGTTTCATTTACGTAATATATGACGTCGCTGATGATCAATAATCGACGTCTTAAATACGTCACCTAGCTACCTGGGTTGTATGTGGTTTAAAAAAAAAAACAGAAAATAATATTTTTTTAAATAGAAACTCTTATACTTACACCCATTCCCCTCCTTTCACCCCATTAGAGACATATTTTCAAAAAAATGTAGATTAGAGTACCTATTTATGCTGAGTTTTAAGAAACTCGTACCAAAAATACCGGGTCTTTCTCAAAAGACGTTCACCCCTAAAACTTTTCTGTATTTAAAGATACTAAAAAGAAATTTTGTGATTATGCATAAGAGATAAGTCTGCATTTATTGGCATAATTTTCAATTTGTTAGCACTTCCGGTTTGACCGGAAGTGACCTTGACTTTGATATTTTAAATGGGACATCTTGTATATTTTTACTTATTGGAATTCAGCTTAACATTCTGAGTAAAATGACACCTCACTTCACATCCCTATTTCTGTTTGGTCCAGCGGTCTGAAATTATCTTCAGTTGATCGGTTTTGTGTAATAATTGCCGTGTTTTTAGTATTTTGCGATATTTTTAGAAAACTAAGATAAGTCGCATATTGGGTCAAGTAAGCGAGAATTCGGAAAATAATAAATCTGCAGTTACCTACTTGAAACTATAGTAGCAAGGTCACATTCAAAGGTAAATCCACCGTAATCCCTACTCCCTGTCCCATCCAGCCCTTCACCGCCTCTCTCCTACAAACGATGTTGTCTACACACTTTAATAGCGTTTATGAATGACATGTGCCATCTATAGGTACCAAATCTTATCAATAATTACGATAATAATTAAGCCAATTATTAGACATCCATTGAAATCTAAAAATATCAGTCCAGCGTGTTAAAAAAATTTCTAGCACCTACTAGATTTAAAATAAATTCAAAAACAATTTTTTTATATTGTATTAAGTATAATGAAAATAATTAAATATAAGAAATAATCTTTTGATGACTTTTAGGATTATTTATTGCAATACAATTTCACGGATAAAACATGATTACTTTTACCTATTGTGTTTATTAATTAATTTATTATTAATATACCACGAATTAAACATGGGTTTTGATTTGATAACGCGTTTAGATAAATGAGGCGCCGAATTTTTTTTTTATCAAAGATAATCTAATTATATGAAAAAAAATTGGTATTTTTACTAAAAATTAGTTCCCCCAATAAGTAAATTCTGAAATAAATTCGCTATGTTTAAGGAGTCGCGAGTAAAAGCAATGGTCGAGGGGGAAATCACTGGGGTATTTTAGTGTACAAAGTAAGAAATTGCAGGGGCATTTCGAGGTATTTTGGGGAATTTAGAGGTATTTCGTCGAATTTCAAGGTATTTCGGGGAATTTCGGGGGAATTTAAAGGTATTTCGGGGTATTTCGAGGCACAAACGTATTTTTCATAATATTTAATAATATCTTCTACAATTTGGCAACGTTGTTGTAAATGTAATCGGCCGAATTTTGCTGGGAATTTTAAGAGCGCTTTAGGGAATTGCAGGGAATTTCGGGAAATTGCGGGGAATTTCGGGGAACTTTTGGGGAATTGCAGAAAAATTAAAGGAATTTCCAAGGTATTAAAATTTAGGGTATTTCGGGGAATTTCAAAAAATTTTGGGTAATATCGAGGAATTTTTTCTGAAAGGGGAATTTCAGTGTACAAATTTTTTTAGTGATTTCCCCCTCGGCAATGGTCGACTCTGAAGTAAGATAATTTCTAATTTATGTCGATAATAATTGTCTAATTTTTCTCGTTTGTGATTGTGCTAGTAAAAAGACCGACATAACTGGTCCCCTCAATTTTTATGAATTTGATATGCACAAATGAGAGATATGCCTTTTTATCTTTTCATGTTCACATTAAGAGCTAAGTTGTAATCTAAAAGTTGTTTATCAAAATATAACAAAGATATTTGCACCGTTACGACAATAATTTTTAAAAGTAAAAAAGAAAATATGGCTCTAAATTAAAAAAAAAACAGAGGGGATCTAGTTGTGCCCATATCCATCTTCTTGTAAGGTTATTTTATCCTTTTATTAATTCGCAACAGCTCAGTTATTAATCCATTTAACTTCTATAAGCTCCGGATATGAAGTACTGAGGTAGTGAAAGGAAAATATTATTTATTTTCATTAAAGATACCTACTAAAATTTTACAGGCCATTATAGTACCTACTGACCACACAGTGCATATGTACAGGGTCATCCAACCAGGACTGAACAGGGGCCTATTTTTTGAGTTTCCCTGTATTTTTATTTAAACCAATATAGCCATTTAGTTTATGCTTTGCCATAGAATCTAAAATAACCATTTAAAAAGCGATCTGACTTAAAACAAAGGAACTGTGGCGTAAAGTTGTTGTTTTTTCAATGGAACACCCTGTATATTATTTATTTTTATGAAACGCCCTTCTTTCCTGATTCCATAAATATATAGTTTGTCCATATTAGCTCAAACCGTTTTTAAGATATGAGCAATCAAACATTTAAAAAGCTGTATTTTAATGCATCGCTATTAAGGGGATTTTCTTTTCCAAGGCATTCTAGACGTATTAAGCTCAAATGAATACAGCTTTTTAAATGTTTGATTGCTCATATCTTAAAAACGGTTTGAGCTAATATGGGCAAACTATATATTTATGGAATCAGGAAAGAAGGGCGTTTCATAAAAATAAATAATATACAGGGTGTTCCATTGAAAAAACAACAACTTTACGCCACAGTTCCTTTGTTTTAAGTCAGATCGCTATTTAATTGGTAATTTTAGATTCTACGGCAAAGCAATCGCTATATTGGTTTAAATAAAAATACAGGGAACTCAAAAAATAAGCCCCTGTTCAGTCCTGGTTGGATGACCCTGTACATATATTTACGGCCACCCCTTTTCTCAGGAGGGAGTTCCCCAAATTTAATTTCAATATTAAAAAGAGATATCTCAAAAACGGCAAGGCTCTTTTACAAACGTATACAAGTGTGTACAAACTCGTACACGTTTGTACAAACGTGTACAAACCCGGAAAAAACGTGTACAAGTGAATACAAACTTCTGCCAAAGCGTATAAACTTGTAGAAACCTTTACTTGTACAAAAGCTAACCTAGCCACTTTAATTGTGAGTAAATTATATTTATTAATGTCATTACTGTCACAGTCAAAGTAGCCTGCTTGTTAATTATTGGTAAACACATTTGTGCAATGCAACATAAGTGTCTGCACAATTTCAGCTTCCTGGGCCTTACCGTTTTTGAGATATCGCTTTTTAATAATGACATTACATGCTCTTATACCCCCGGTGGAAGAACGGTTATGCTCTTTCGGGTAGGTACTAATTGCCCGTCAAATTTTAATTTCTTTAATAATAAAAATTATAGAGTCCTCATGCCAACTCTGGTTTACGGTCAATTCACTACCTGACATCCAGACTCTATTTATAAGCTAAAAAACAATTTAGATAGGTATTTTTAAGGTTTTAGGTAAATATTTTTATTTTCTAGGAGTTCTTGGACTTTTTTTTAAGTGCCAATGCACCAAAATGTATTGCTTCGATTTTAAGTTTGATAAATTGTGTTGTTCCTCTTAACTATTCAACAGCATGCACAAAAACATACACGACAACATACACATCCACATCAATCTCGAACAGGCCCAAATACAAATCACGACACTCACCGACATCTTCCTGCCGATAATTCTGGATGAGCTCGGCGAGCTCCATATTTCCAGCTATCACAGCAACTTGACATGGGGTCTGATTGGCGAAATTCAACGCTTGCCGGTCAGCTCCTCGGAAAAGGAGCTGGCGCGCGCAGGATTCCTGGCCGTTGACTGCGCAGACATGGAGGGGGGTGTTTCCAGACGCGTTACGCGCGTTCATGTCTGCGCCGTAGAACAGGAGGTGCTCGAGGTGCTTCAGAAGGCCGTTCTTGCATGCCTGGAATTTAAAAATTATTTTTATTAACATCAAAAACTTTAGATTCATGAGTTAAATTTTACAAGGTAGAAACTATACCAAAGTACAAATTATAAAATTTTGATAAATAGGTACAGCACTAATTACCTATATGTTTACGATTCCTTTAATTTCGTCAGATCTATCCTTAAAATAAGCGTTTCTACTACTGAAATGTAGTAAATTATATGAAGCCATAAAACGTAAAGTTGCGTTGTTTTTTTAATAGTCAGTCGGTTGAAGCGCGAAAAGTATTCTAGTTTTTGAGTTAAAAAAAACTAGATATAACCAGATCTTCACCGTATGATAAAGCAAACTTTTTTTTATATATATAAATGGAAATTGACGATACTTTCCATTGGTCGAGACCCAAGATAAAGGTAAAAAAAAGAAAGAAAAAAGCAATACCGCTACCTTATTATGAAAACGAAAACTTGTTTACCTAATTTTCTTTTATATTGCATAGTTTTTCTCTGAAAATTGAAATTACTTTTTAGACTTCTTTGTCACTTTCCGGGTTTTCGAATGAATCATTTAAGACTAAGAGGTATAGATTTAAAGTGTACAATCTCCATGTTTCAATAAAAATGAGATAGATGACGTTTTACATAGTAATTGTAGCTCTGAATCGAAATACCTAACTCATAATTTCTTGTCAAAACGGGCAAACTCCAAATTCAAAATGTACAAGCTTTGACATTTAAGTTTCGATCTGTACAATCTCCTGTTAAATTTTAAAATCAAAGTGTACAATCTTCAATGGATGTTTTGATGTTATTGTTTAGTATTGTTTTTAAGAGCAGTTATCACTTGCCGCATTTAGGTAAAAAGGAGTGACAAACTACAAGAAAACTATTGGATAGAATTGGTTCAAATTTGGAATTTAGCTCCGAAATTTGATATTACATGACTATATCGCCTTCAATCTTTTTAAATTAGAAAACAAATTTTCAAAATTTTTTTTGTACAAAATTGATAAAATGAAGATGATACAGTCATGTAGTATCAAATTTCGAAGCTAAATTTCAAATTTTAACCAATTCTATCCAACAGTTTTCCTGTAGTTTGTCACTCCTTTTTACCTAAATGCGGCAAGTGATAACTGCTCTTAAGATTAAAAATCTTGTGAAAAATGATCTTTAAATTATTTTCAAAGTGTATTTAATGAATTATAAGTTTTTTTCGTCTACTGATAATTTAGGAAACATGGAGATTGTACACTTTGAATCTATACTATTTGTAGTGCATGAGTGAAACACATCTTTTAAAATTATATTATCCTTTACAGCCGAAACTATTAACATCCAGTCATATATTAACAAGTATAGTATAACATCTCTTTAGTTGACCCTACAGATCGAAGATTCAATTAATTTGTATGAAATTTAAAATTATGTAAATTCAGATAAGAAATTCTGAATACATAAATCATTTTTATAAATTGATTTTATATGATGGATCATTATCATTACAAAACACCATTGAAAAAAACTTTCTCAATGAATAATATCATCTTTCCTACAATAAACGCTTACGTAATTATTTTTATATGTTGAAAAAAGTAGGCAAATGACATTTTAAATTAAAAAATTAAGAATAAATGCGTAAATGCCGTTTGGTTATTACTATTATTTCATATAACCAGTGGCGTACTCAGGATAAATCCCGGGAGGGGCACAATAACAATGGCGGTACCATATAGGTGAAAAAACTACAGCAAGCAAAAATTTTTGGACTACGCCCAAATTGCTAAATGTCAATAACTTATGGTAAATATATATTAATAAGTCGTTAAATGCAACCTTTCATAAATCATATATTAAAAATACAGAATCCTAATATTTACTTAGGACGTAATGCTTAGCCGTAGAGCTTAATACCTGTTGGGTGTCAGTAACTACCTGAATTAAGAATCAATCAGTTATTCCGTCACAACCCCGAACAAACTCGAACATTTTCCTAACGTTGCTTTTATTGCTGGGGATTTTTATCATTGCCTGAAAAGAACTGTGGCTGTGTTAAAGGAAACAGGTTCTATACAACACAAAAAAGAAACAGGAAGACCATCTGTAAGAACAGAAGAACTTGTTGCAAACGTTCGTGAAATAATGCAAAATACGCCAACAAATTGTATAAGACGCCTGTCCCAAGAAGTGGGAAGATCTTATGGAACATGCAGGACTATTAATTCTTAAGAAGCAGCTAAATTTATTTCCTTATACAGTGCAAGTATACTTTATTAATTTTGTAAACAACAAAAATAAATTTGTATTTGTCTACTTATTTTATTGCTCATTAGTTTGGCATATCATGTCATAATATGGATTTGACAAAATTTTAACCTAGATTTGATTAGATATATCGTCCCTAAATGATTGTGATCTAAACCAAGCCCTACGTTTTTTAATCCGAGCCTTCTTTGATGCAAATAATTTTTGCTCGCACGGTATATAGAATCTAGCTGAATTATTTTTTTTTAAATGAAAGTCATAAATTAGAAATGTGACCAACTACTTTGAAACCTTTAGCTACCCAGTCATATTAGACTTATACTTATTTTAATTAAGTGGCTGTCACCTACTTCCAACCCGATAAAACATTTATTCTCTTAATTCTGACTGAGTAGGGGAAATTGGTATAATACGGCATACTAGGATAAAATGGCACACTACCTGTATAATAAATTACGCGCATTTCTTAAATCACGCAGTGTTGCCATTGCTGGGGAAATTTCCCTAAATCTGGGGAAAATCTGCAATCAGTAGGGAAAAAGGGAAATTTTTTATAATTTAGGGAATTTTTGTCCGATTTACTACTAGCAACTCAGAATCTTAGGCAGGTCGAATTTACTAGAAACCTTACTCTGAAGATATAAACAACAAGAAACTCGGTAAATCCCAGGCCTCCGTTCTCTGGTAGGAGCCGCATGGCATTCATAAATGACCAATCACTCATTGCGGATATACAAACTAGTGCTTTACGGAACTGGCGACCTTTTTTTTTTTTAGAAGCGTAAAAAATATTGAAGTCAATAAAAAAAAAAACCCGGTTTTTTACTACTTTGCCGAATTTTTTACTCGAATGCTCGGAAGTCGATTAATAAAATTTTCCCATCACTACTTTTTTCTTCAAATTAAAAGATCTGGGGAAAATCTGGGGAATCTGGGGAATTTTTAAGAAATTATCTAGGGAAAAAAAATTTTGGACCTGGCAACACTGAAATCACGTCATGCGATTTTCGACACTGGTGGGGAGCATACGACAACTGGAGATTAAAACGTAGAATATGTCAGTGAATGTTTAGCGGTGGTAGATGTTAGTTTGTTTTCGTGTATGTTTGAAATTGTTTGGAGATTAAGAGAACGTGCATGGAACTCATAACCTACAACTTATTGAACAATTATTTATAACTTGACAGGTAAGTAGGATACTGAAGCATGTTTTTGTATTATTTGTATATTTTAAAAGTTATTTTATAAATATTTAATAACAAACAAAATTGACCTAGCCGTTTTGGATAAAATGGCACAGGGGTGATATGTTTAAAATGGTACTGTGCCGTTTTATCGAAGATTATAAAATAATATTATTTTGTGTTTTAGATAATGCGCGTTATTGCCTAAACTGCAACAATTACAGAATAAAATAAAACGAAAGAGCCAGGGACCAAATGTTTTAAACTCAACTTCAAATTTAATAGAGATGAAACAAAAAGCAGAAGAAAAAAAATTGAGAAGAAAGATCTCAAAGAAAACGAAAAGCGAAAGTAGACCTTACAGATCAGTTCCCCAAATTTGATTCCGAAAACGAAGCCATTTCATCAGGATGATGATAAAGCATCTTATATGTATTGTAATGAACTTTTTTCAATGTCTAAGCCTAAGGAGATTTGGATTTGCTGTCAAAGTTGTAGAAAATGGAGCCACTGTGATGAGTGTGCAGGACTTTCTTCAAAAACCAAAATGTTTATTTGTGAACTTTGCCAACCATAATTAACCCTATTTTACCTTAAAAATATTTTTATTTCAACATACATTATACGAGCAGATATGTATGCCATTTTACCCAACTGGTTGGATAAAACGGCACACCTAACACCTGTGCATAAAGAACGTATATTCAAGGTTTTTGTTCCTGATACGCAGTATTTATATTGTTTTACCCAAAGATAAAGCCAAAACAAATGTTATGTTTTCTTTGCAGTTTTGTACCTTTATATTTAAAATATATATTTTCAGTTTTGTAAAAAGTATGCCGTATTATACCAATTTCCCCTACAACAATTCATGATATTGGCTACTACCAACACCTTCTATATGCAAACACTAGAATTTTACAGAAAAAGCAAAATACTGGAAATGAAATATTTCCTATCTAACATGCTAATTATCAGAGGGAAACAAAATGAGAGATATAATAATTGTCCTGCGTGGTAAATTTATTTGAACCAGGCTCTGAATGAAAATTACTTTCTTTTAAAAAAATGTTTTGAACAAAAAGTTATCCGGTTAAGTACACTTAACTACTTATTTGTGACAAATAATGTCAAAATGTATTGTGATTGTTAATTCTGATTGTTTTTTCATGGTCGCTAGCTATTTTGTTTATAACACGTTATTACAGATAGCGACATTTATGTTTTTTGAAAAATTATGAAGACGGTTTTAAATTTAAAAAACAATTTTTTTTTATTTGAAATTTTTCATAAAATAGAAAAATAATATATATGTATACCTAATTCCATTTCAAAAATTTGAGAACAATAATTAGTTTAAAAGGTGACGATTTTGAAACCTTTTTTTTAACACTCTGTATAAAGTAGATAAAATCTATTTAATTTATAATATCTCTTGACCCCTTGCCATTAATCGCACACAATGCCGTAATTAAGAACATACTTTTAGATTATTTATTTGATTATTTTTTCCATGGCTGCAATTTTTTTTTTTGTTTTCAATTTGTTTTTTCTAAACTACTACATCAAATTTAATATAATAACCTAAAAATACAAAAAAAATACAGGGTATCTCATTAAAAAAAATACAACTTCATGTTATCACACCTTTTTGGGAATAATTTCCTGAAATACACGATGTGTATAAGTCAACATAGGAATGAAGTTCCTAACTTAATTCATATATTATGAGCTATGGAAGCCCGACACACTATTGCAGGACCCTGTGTAGATTAGATTTCCTAATATGGTATTTTAATATAAAATAAAGAAAACACCATTTTTGTGTTAAAATTTTTCGAATTTGAAAAATTGAAAATATTATACAGTAGCTTCTTTAAGAGTACTAAATCTAACAGAGGCTCCGCTCAGTTTTTTTTAATCTTCTATAAAAATTGTAAGCCTAGCTACTAGATAAAACAAATAAAAAATCATATTTCCATTACCTGATGAACCTCTTGCCATCCCTGAGTATCCGCCGCCCCTGGAGTGGCATGATCGTGTAGTAACGTTTCCGAGAAAACAGGATCTACATTGGGATGCACGGTAAAATACAACGGAGTAAGCCCTTTATTGTCCTTGTAATTAGGGGAAGCCCCTAATTCCAAAACCGTTTTAAGGGACTCCAAACTTTTGTGTTCAACAGCCCTGTGTAGCGCTGTCGAACCGTCTTTGGTTCTGTAGTCTAAGATGGCGCCGCCGTTTACTAGGGCCATGAGAACTTTGGCGGGCTTTTTGATGCCGGTGGCGATAGTCAGTGGCGTTTCTGAAACAAAAGATGCAATTTTAGGCGATATAAAAAATGTTAAAGGGGTATTTCTCCAGTCGCCACGAAACCTGTTTCTTAACATAGTATAAAACAAAGTCGCTATCGCCCGTCTGTCCCTATATCCCTATATGTGCTTAAAACTTTAAAACTACGCAACGGATTTTGAAGCGGTTTTTTTAAATTGATAGAGTGATTCAAGAGGAAGGTTTTTATGTATAATTAGCGACCCGCCCGGATTCGCACGGGTGCAATTTCAGAAAGTGGCATGCCGGGTACTAATATATCGGGTTTGTTCGGGTTTGTAGCAAGGCAATATGACATACTATCTTTTGAAAATCAATTTTTACTAAACCAAAAGGTATAATAGGTTTTATTATTTTAACTTAACGTTTTAAGTAAATTAAAATATTTTACTTGTAAGAATTGCAACATTTAGGAAAAATTTCAAAAAATAACAAGCATTACAAAAACCATTTATCCTTATAGAGTAAGGCAAATTGACATACCAAATTTTTCCCTTAAAGGCATAATGACATGGTTGTATGAAATTAACTTTCCAGTGAGTAAAAAAAATAACAATGTAAGTGTAAAATGTAGTTTCTATTGTTTATATGTTATGTTTGTTGTACATTAACGAAATTTAAAAAAAATATTGAAACAAAATATGAATAAATTAAGAACGACATACTGCTATACAGGCAAAACGACACACTGCTATGTCATTTTGCCCAATGTGCAATATAAAGAATAAATATATTTTCTAGTTTATAATTTTATTCAATCATTTAAATGTTAGTGTAATATTAAAACTAGAGGGCTAATAGTTGTGGGTTAACACTAAAACATTGGCAGCGACCTTATATATTTTAACCACAAATATTTAAACTATCACTTATCTTGATATTTTACATAGGAAAATACACAAACTCTCTAGAAAACAACAAACGATCGACTATGCTATTTTATTACGACTGACGATCTTAGCGGTATTAAGATGTTTTGTAGTAGAGAACTCAACACGAATGTAATCGAACTGGGCCGAAAACAGGTAATATGTCATTTTGCCTGCTATGCCATTATGCCTTGCTCTCCCCTACTGTTGTACCTTTTGAAAAGGAGAGTCGGTTGTACTCCGTATTTTAACAAACGAAACATTCTTATGTAAATTCAGCGTAATTTATTTAATATCGCCTAGCGCTTTCGGCCTATTATGAGGCCATCATCAGGGCTTGGGTTTCGTCAAATTATGTCCAGGAGACAAGGAGCATACTAAAAAGATATTTGAAAATTTGTTTAGAAATACACAAAAGAATGTTTCATTTGTTGTACCTTTCTTTTTTAATTTTTAAATTCTTCTTGAAATTCTAGACCTCCCTTTCAAATAACATGTCATATTTATTTAAAGTCGTAAATAATAACATGTTACTTAATGGTCAATATTTATTATCAACGTCAAAGTTTCCTATCAAAATGCGTTTAACAGAAGCAGAAATAATTTTGGGTATAGATAGTAGGAACCTTATTTAATCAACGTTCGTTCGCTTCCCGATTACCCTCTGCACAGCGCGATACAACGCAGGTAACCATTACATAAACATAATATATGTGCGATTCTTCAGTTTGGTCGTTTGTTGTTCCAATTATTTATTATTAAGATCTTTATTTTTTCAATTAAAAAAACCGTTAAGTGAAAATGTATTTAAAACCAATTAATCTGCAATCTATGAATAATTATATGCTGTGAATAAGGTGTCCTTAGGATATTTTATTTTTTAATAATATACCTAAACCCCGTCATTATTTGTCATCTTAGTCGACAAGTTGCTTGTAACCTTGCTGTCACATATATAGTATTAAACAGTTGTATAAAGAGTATGTGAATTCTTATAAGAAATAGAAGGCTTTTTTCGCAGTCTGACCCTAAATTCGGTTACAGTGAAATAGCCCAGGTACGAAACTTACTTAACTTGATTTATTTAAACTTACCTCCAGATTCCTGACAATGGAAGTTCGGATCCAAACCCTTTGAGCACATTTTCGTAACTTTTTCCACCTGCCCATTTTGTACATAATCCAAGAACCTTCGTAAGTTGGCTCTTGTGTGCAAACTTTTCAGTTGTTTTTCATCTAAGGAGATCATTTTATATACTCTTCTTTTGTACTTTAGCTGAAACAAGAAAAAATTGTGAATGGTAATAAAAAATAGGAATGAAAGTGTTGGACGATGGTAGATGTAGTGTGGTAATGGCAAAAAGAGGTACTTTTAAAAAAGTGCCCATAAAGACAACGTAAATGAAAACTTAAGAAATATTTTTTAATCAGATGCTCGGTCTTCCGTTTACTGTCAAGCAATATCCTTACGGTAATAAAATTCAGTTCTTTTATTTTTATAAATAATACTTTTAAGGTAACCTACAGGTAAAATATTAACTAGGAAACCTAGCTGGCCAATTTATGGTTTAATTCAATCCTATTGTGTGTTCATCGAAAACGTTTTGAACATATTTCCTTACTGCCTCTATCTCGTGGATAGTGTGCATTACAATCGTCCATTTGAAACCTTCATTTTCAGAAGCAACTTCTTCCAATTTAGATTCAATTTAATTTTGTAAAAGTCAGAAGAAATCTTCTTTTCCCAAATTTAGTTCCAAAAAATAAATCCAATAATCCGATGTCCAAATATGCCCCTTTGAAGGTATTGAGTCCTTGTTCTTTCTCTTAGAAAGGTAATATTACGAGCAAACGACAATGTTATCAAATAGGCTAATGGAGTGGGCATTTCGTTTAGTCGATAATTATTGTTCATCGAGCCTTTTTATTAAAAATATACCCAAGAAAATGTTAAAGAAAATAAATATTCTCTCTACTATTTTGAATACCTTTAATCCTAATTTTACCTTTCTAACAGGAAATTTTGCCATTCTGTCCTAATATAAAAAATAACTTTCAAATGATCTTTTTATCAGAATAAGTTTATAAATAAAAATCTTTCTCTGATTTTTTAAAAATTTACACTTAGATGTAGGTATAGTCAAATTTCTCTACACACGCCTCGCCGGCGTTTACCCCTTTACGCTCTTTGCTAATATGCTTTTATTTTTCCTGATGATGGATATAGATACATCTCAATTATGTAGAGAACCCCTCACTTAACCCTATTGAACTTTCTGTATTTTAATTTTTTTAATATACAGTGTGACCAGTAAAGTCCGCATCATATGGGATTTTTTTTATTAATTACTTCATTCGAAATTGGACTTTGGCATCAAGTTTTGCTTCGATCGAGATGAAAATTAAGCAAAAAAATAGTAGTCACGTTATTCGCATTATCTGTCAAATTTTAATTTTTTTCAAAAAATAATTCAAAAGTGGGGTTATTTCTGAAAGTTTTTTAAATGCAGTTTCTAGCCCATATGCAAAATTTCAGCTGTATTAGATAATTTTGATTTTTTACCCACCACTAAAATTTATTTTCCACTTTACTGCTAACACTGTGTTTTTTTTGTCTTAATATTAAGGTGTACCAATTACTTTCAGACACAATCTACGTTTTCAAAACTACTTATTTTATGAAGTTACCTTATACAGGGTTAAAAATAAATAAACTTTGCATCACATGCGACCAAATTTTAATAGCCCAATTTTGATTTTGTAGAAAAACACACATTTAATATGGCTCTACTTTAAAGAAAATGTATCTGAAATAAAGCATTGTCAAAACTAAGAAGTTTTATGTAGGTTGCGTTGAGTCTTATTTTGCAAAACTGGTGCAATTTACAAAATATGGTTAAAAAATCAAAAGTATCTTATGCAGCTAAAATTTTCATGTGGGCTAGAAACTGCATTTAAAAAACTTTTTCAAATAACTTTTTTCGATATTTTCAGAAATAACCCCACAGATAATGCAAATCACATGACTAATATGTTTTTGCTTATTTTTTTTATCTCGATCGAAGCAGAACTTGATGCCAAAGTCAAATTTCGAATAAAGTTATTAATAAAAAAAATCCCATATGATGCGGACTTTACTGGTCACACTGTATTGGAGGAAAACTAATATGTTTCTAACCGGGTCACTTTGATTGTGAGAAAATCATTTCTGCCAATGACCTTTATGTCACAGTCAAAGTATCTAGTTAGTTAATTTGTGTTTGAAATCATTGTGCTACCTGACATTGATATTTCTTGGGGCAGTTTTAATTTAACTAAAACATTTGAAAAACCGTTTTATTTCCAAAGAAAACATAACCGCTAAGGTTATGTTAACCCTATAAATATGATGCGTATGTATTTAGTTAAATATTGCCTATTAACTTTAGCAATTTTCTTTAATATATTTTTTTTAGGTATTCTAGTTTCCTAATTAATAATTTAAAAGCTGGTTTTATGCTTGAACACGCATTATTTAAAGTTTACAAATTCCGCCCAGTTCTACGAAACCATTCTCTTGGTGCAAATATTTTCGTTAAGCATAGAAGGGCAATTTCCCGGGAAAACTATAGTAAAAAGTACAATCTAGTTTCAGTGGCGTTACCAATTTATAAAATAGGTATTTGAAAAATATATATTTTAAGGATACAGATGTCGGCATGCATAAATATTTGAAACAATAATTAACTAACCAGGCAACACTGTAATAGAAATAACATTAGCAAAAATGGGTTTTCCAAGGATCTGGTACCTATGGATGAAACGATAACAAATGAACCTATTGGCATAAATAGTATTCCATTCTGAAGTAAATCAACATACAAATTTCGCCCCTCCACTTTGTTGGCCAAAAGTACGCTGTTAAAAGTGTTATTTAAATCTTTGTCTAAAACCTTATAAGACGTCTGCAGTATGGTAACGTAGCAATAAGAGATCTGCCCTCAAAGATGTGACCACCACGACATTGGTCTAAGGACAAGATGACGTTGTTTCATTCATTTCCGTTTAGGGATTTCCTTAGAAACATCGATATTTGCGATGCATTGAAAATTTTTTTTAATAGAATTAGAATTACAAAACAAATCACAAATCTAATTATTCTAAGCTGACACCTTAACTGAAACCAAAGGTAAAAGGTATAGGTACTAAAGATCGAGAGGCAACGGTAAAGTAGGCAATTATCTTTCTTATAAATAAAATTAAGGCCTAATACATCGATTAAAATATATCAATACATCGGCAAATATCAAATGATATTTAGTGTTTATTTATACTTATATATTTTTATATTATATTTCAGCCAGTAAAGTAGACATATGCAAAGTAATCATTTTGCCCCGCTACTTGGGGCAAAATGATTCCATTTCGATGATTCGGCTTTAAAAAAGTTTATTATTAATAATATATTGATTAATATAAAAACATCAAGTATAAAAAATATAACTACAAATACCTATATTATTGTGTGTAATAATAGTGCACGTGACATCTACTTCTACTACATATACTTTTAAGCAGTTAGGTTATTGTTAGGTAATAGATATTTTTTAACATACATACAGGGTTAGGAAAAATTACCAGAACGGTCGATTATTTCAAAATATACAGAGGTTATCAAAAAACGTCTTATATAAGAAATGTAGGGCTGTTAAAAATCTACATATCTGTGATAAATTGAAATATACAGGGTCGCCCACAAAGTTTTGGAGAATGATAGTTATATTTTTTTTAAATAGAACACCCTGTATATTTTTACATTTTTAAATTCCACATAAAATTATATGATTTTTTAATAAATGCACTATTAGTCTATACTTCATAGTTTCCGAGATATTGACTCTCGAAAAGTGACATTTTTGAATTTTGACGGCTTATAACTTTTTAACAATACGTCTTAGAGCAAAACGGCTTACATGTCCCTACCTTCAATTTTTATTATCTTCCCAAAAAAATCAACTTTCGGTTAAACCGGATGTAACTCGAAAGCAGGCAATATAGTTGTTCTGGTTTAACTGGAAGTTAATTTTTCTTGGGAAGATAATAAAAATTGAAGATAGGGACATGTAAGCCGTTTTGCTCTAAGACGTACTGTTAGAAAGTTATAAACTGTCAAAGTTCAAAAATGTCACTTTTCGAGAGTCAATATCTCGGAAACTATGAAGTATAGACTAATAGTGCATTTAATAAAAAATTATTATAATTTTATGTGGAATTTAAAAATGTAAAAATATACGGGGTGTTCCATTTAAAAAAATATAACTATCATTCTCCACAACTTTGTGGGCAACCCTGTATATTTCAATTTATCACCGATATGTAGATTTTTAACAGCCCTACATTATTTATATAAGACGTTTTTTGATAACGCCTGTATATTTTGAAATAATCGACAGTTCTGGTATTTTTTCCTAACCCTGTATGTGGGTGAGCTAAGCATTTTTATTTAATTTTTCAAATTTGAATCTAATTACCATATAAATAAATATACAAAAAGTATTATCCTTTAAATTCTTATATTTTTATACCAAATACGGTCGAACTGATGTTAATTTAAAAACAATTTGCTCTAAGCAGAAAGAGCTTTTCAAATAAGCTCTCCTACAGTCCATGTCATCTCGGAGTATTACTGTAGGTGGTAAACGAAAATCATCTCTCCACTGGAGCTGACGAAGCGAGAGAGATGCTATAATCATAATTGTTTAATGATAATCTTCTAAAATAGTGATATATACTGTCATCCAAAAGAATTCAAAATTCTTATTCAATTTTAGTTAAAAAAATCGCTTTGGTTAGTATCAGACGATGCAACACAATGACGATAAATAGTCAGGTTTTGCATTTTGTCGGTAAAGTAGTTATTTCTAATAGGTAGCTTAAATGATTTAAGGGTACTTAAGCTACCGAGAGTAGTTTGGGCTAGCTACCGATATAAGCTTAAGCTACCGATAGTACAGCTTAAGTAGCTTTTTTGAGTAACTAGTTACTTTTTAAAGCAGCTAAAATAAAAAATAATCTAAAAGCTACAAGCTCGGAAGTAGCTTGAATAATGCTATTAGCTACCAAAAAAGAAGCTATCTACTGCCTAGCTCTGGTAAGAAACTATCGGTTTATCATAAAAGATTAATAACTGTTTATAAAATATAACCTACGCCTATGCTTTTTCTGTTGCGATATTTTCTTACTATTTGTAGACGCTTTCAGGACAAAATCCGCTTACAAACAAGAAAAATGCTTTTACTATTTTGACAAAGCTTTAGGGGGATTTTTTCTTGTTTGGCGTTAGTTCAAAGACATTATTTGTATTCTATGCATTATGTTTGTGCATTGTAGAGACCGCGAAATATATGTTCTTATTAGATTTTTGTTCGCCTGTATATATACATTTATGAAGCATGCATTTTAGATATAAATTTACGTACATGTACATTGTTTACATAGCATAATATTCTTAATATTTCTTATACCATAGTAGCGACTATGATACACATTTTTTGTTGTCGCTATTAGTTTCTTCTTTAGTTGACTATTGACAGTACAATAGCTACGTTGTTACTTCAAATATCCAAAAAAAGTTATTATACCCTCTAAAAGATGAGAAAAAAAAATGCTACCACAAATTCCTGAGAATTAAATATGACGATCTAACCCAACTTACTTCAGTCCAAAAGTTCGGAGATACAGAATGTCAAAAGGTCAATTTGGTTTTAGTTTTTTATAAATAATGTTTTTAATAATTGGTGCATTGTCACATTATTCGGCTAGGGGGGGTTTTGGGGCTGCGATAACTTGCACATATTTAAAACGAAATAACTTTTTTGAGCCACTCTTTATTGATCATTTAAATAATATCAAATAATAATAAATGTATTTTGTATAATTGTTTTTATTTCAAATTCACAAAAAACAAATTATAAACATAATGTTTTATAGACGGCGAGATCTAGCAACGCTACTCTATCTAACCGTCTTCTAACATTATTATTCTCCAACATCTTTTATTTAAAAAACGTAAACATGGTAAGAGTTGATTTGAGCAGCCGTTTTTGAGATATGGATTTAAAATAGCCAGGCCTAAATTATTATAATCATAGAACACGATTTAAAGCGAAGGCGTTAAACGAATCGTGAAATTATTTTTCAGATGAAGCTATGTTTTCTTTAAATTGTGAAGTTATAAAGTTAATAGACAAAACTAAACATATTGGGCACGGTTCATGGTTCATGTAAGTGTAAAGAAGGGATGAGAATTAAAATGAATAACACCGTTTTAATATGTTTAATAAAAATGTAAACCGTACAAGTACAGGGCCGATTCAATACTAACTGTTCTCTCTCGGCCATATCTTAATATCCAAATATAATAATAATAATAAATGCCTAAACCCAAAAACAAACAATATTCACACTATAAGCAGATGATGTCATCCATCCTGTGCTGCTTGGATGTTTATACTTCAGCCATAGGTATTGATAACAACATTGGCGATTATGCATAGACGTAACAGTCGGCCATCCTGCAAGAATTCGCGTCCTCGTGAATCAGCTCGGCGCTGTACGGTGGTTAACTTAGTAACTTAACTCTGAAACAATGTAAATGCACCTTACAGTATCAATATCTTAATTTTATGACATTAACCATGGCACTCGCAACTTCTGAATTGTCATAAAACGTGCTATGTATTAGGTTCGATGTAATTTCAATATCAACCCATCATTTGACATATCCGATACCAGTGACGTAGAATAGACATAAGTACAGGTTCACAGTGTTTGGCCAGAACACCAAAATCTGCACCCATGCACATTCCGACACTACTTTTATCAACCATGTATATTGTATAAGCTTAATAACTCATGGAACCAGCAGACATCTGCCCTATTTTCATCGTAATCAGCAGCACTCTGCCTTAATAACTAACAATGCAATCTCTATACACAGCAGTAATCTGCCCATGATTTAGTATTTACAGACGACAGCATCCTGTCCACTCCCTTTTTTTTTTTTTTCTTCAGAAATTGCGATTTCCTTGGACAGCTAGGAATACAACAATAATGAAAAAACAAAAACAACAATTCAGTTACTCAATATCAGATTCTGAATCACATTCGGAATCACTACTAGAATCACCTGGAGTACTGTAGTATCGCCTCAAACTATCGGCGGCTACTATCGTTTTAAAATTTTTATACCTTTTCCGCGGCGCTTGTTACCCTGCTAAAATAAGCTACAGGTTTCTTATCTCCGTTCTTTTGTTTTTGTATTAAAATTCCACCCAATCCCTTACTACTCGCGTCAGTGTGTACTTCGGTTTCCAAATTTACATCAAATGAGGCTAATACCGGCTTGTTCATAAGTTTTGTTTTTAAAATATGAAATGCGTTTTGCTGAGTTTCGCCCCAGTCCCATTTTATATTTTTTTTTGTTAAATTTGTTAGCGGACTAGCAATAATTGCGAAATTCTCAATAAATTTTCTGAAATATCCGCATAAGCCTATGAATTGGCGAATTTCATGAACGTTACCCGGCACTGGAAAATTCTCTACAGCCGATATTTTGCGACTTCCCGGAGAGATACCGGCAGCACTTACAGTATGACCCAAATAGTCGACTTCCGATTTTAAAAACGAACATTTCTGTAAATGATTATACTTATCAATGGCTGAGAATAATTTATCTAGTAACTGTAAACATTCCTCGATAGTAGCTGATGGAAATAAAATATCGTCCATATAAGCAAGAATATTTTCATAACGTAAATTACCGATAACTTTTGTTTATTAATTTTAAGAAAAACCGAATGGACATCTGATATTTGAAGCGACCTTCAGTCGTAATAAAGAATAAAGGCGGTTTTGTTTATTGAATCAGCGGCGACCGGAATTTGATGAAATCCCGGACTGCAATCTAAAGTAGAAAAAAAAATGTTTTGTCAGCTAAACTATTCAATTACTCTTCTATAGTAGACATTGGAATAACATTTTTTTACAGTATGTTTATTTAATGCACACGATAATCAACACATAGGCGTAGATCACCATTTTTCTTTTTTACTACAATTCAAGCAAATCTTTTATCTTACTCTGCACAATTTCTCTTTCTTTAAATGACAATCTATAAGGTCTAAAACACACGGGCTTAGGGTCTTTTAGCATTATATTCATTTCAACATCTTTTACAATTCTCAACTCTTTTGTGGTATTGGCAAAACAATGTTTCCACTTTCTCAACAATTTACTCAACTTTTCTTTTACTTCAAAATCTAGTGACTCATTCAGATATACACTACTCAAATCAAAATTTTTTTATCACCTGTAAGGTTACATTTACTCACCGCTAAACTTAATTTTTCCACATCCTCAGTGATCACTTCTATGTATTCCTCACCACGGGCTAACAGCTGTCCCCTTGGAAAAGTAACTTCACTGCTTTTAATGTTTGTAATCATCATTTGAGATTCTGGCGCTTGCTGAACGCTGGCTGGCATGCATATAGTGGACTAACCAATTGGAAAACATTTTGCTGTATTGTAAACACTGGTTCCTTTTGATACGCCACTGATTAACACAGAAACTAATTTGGTTTCGCCCGACGGAATTGTCACAGTTTCTGCCAATATTGTCGTCGGACGTTCTTCGTTTTCGGCAATCGTAATACCTTTCAAAAAAATCACAGATACCCTCTACAATGCTTGCGACACTATCATTAATCAGCACCGACA
The DNA here is from genome assembly GCA_963969555.1 of Polydrusus pterygomalis. Taxonomy (NCBI): domain Eukaryota; kingdom Metazoa; phylum Arthropoda; class Insecta; order Coleoptera; family Curculionidae; genus Polydrusus; species Polydrusus pterygomalis. The sequence continues at coordinate 60,196,578 of OZ018379.1, forward strand.
CACCGACCGACTTTAGTATGGGTTGTCCTATAATATTAATTTTGGTTTCGTTCACAACTGTTTTTACATTTTCTCGTTTTTGGTTTTTGCGGAAGTAACATAACATTCAGAACTCAGATGCCCTCTTCTATTACACGTAAAACACCTTGCACTACGCCGCTGGCAATCTCGAGAAATGTGCCCACTTTTTCCACAAGTGTAGCATCGCACAACATTAAAACTATTAAAATTACTTCGACTTTTCTGCACGGGTAATTCAATTCTTGGTCTTTTTGCAGAACTGGATGAATTAGGCGACTGATAATTGTCCATCGGTGCTATAAACCCAGCGTACAACTCATCAGGTGTGGCACACTTAAATGCCCGAGCATTTGCTTGTAACTCTAAGGGCAAACCCTTGATAACGCAAGATATGATAGCGTTATTATCAAGTCGGCACTGCTGAGCCAAGGCAATTTTGGAATGATAATAATGGGTCATAGTTTCTTCCGGACGTTTAAACCTTGCAACCAGTTCTTCTAACAAAGTAGCGTAATCAGTATGACGTGGAAAAGCTTGCGTCAGGGCAGTTTTCCATTGTACCCAGTTCTTATCATAATCATCCAACCGATTGTACCAATCACGGGCTGATCCTTTCAGTTTATTTTGCATATAGCACGATTTTTCATAATCAGTCCATTTGTGGAGCTGGCCAAGCTGTTCTATTTTTTGCAACCAGGATGTCACCGTCATTGTTTTTTGATCGGGGTCGAATTGAGGTAAAATGTCTCCTTTGATGATATTTGACCCCGATGGTCCGCTTTCTGCATCACCCCCACGATCCGTTGAACCAGCAGTACCACTTAATGCTTTGTGGATGGCCGCATTGATTTTTCTTTCAATTTCATCTTTTAATAAACGTTGATATAAATGATCAGGACTTGGACTTCTGGATCGCTCCATTTCATTTTCCGGGTCCGACATCTTATCAGTCACTTCACTTTTACACCAGTTGGTTACACACTATGCGGTCGCGCCACCCTATTACACACTCTCAGGTAGGCACAGGTACACTATCCCACTTCTGATTGTAAAGAAGGGATGAGAATTAAAATGAATAACACCGTTTTAATATGTTTAATAAAAATGTAAACCGTACAAGTACAGGGCCGATTCAATACTAACTGTTCTCTCTCGGCCATATCTTAATATCCAAATATAATAATAATAATAAATGCCTAAACCCAAAAACAAACAATATTCACACTATAAGCAGATGATGTCATCCATCCTGTGCTGCTTGGATGTTTATACTTCAGCCATAGGTATTGATAACAACATTGGCGATTATGCATAGACGTAACATAAGGGAGTTAGGTACTTCTACTTCCTTAAATAGGAAGGGGGTCAATAGGTAGCCACCCCGATCGCCCGATCTTAATCCACCGGACACTCGGTAGATAAAATTAAGAAGGCCATCGACGAGTACCTAATATGAGAAATCTCTAAACAAGTAGTACAAAATGTACAACTGGAATTTTTAGATAGACTGATTTACTGCAGAACAGTTGGTGCAGGACATTTTCAACATTTTATAAAATATTTTCTTTTCGTACTTTGTCGTTTGTCTATTTTGTTTTAACAGTTAATATTTCGTAAACGACTGAAGATAGGTCTATATCCTATGATATTATTTTACAATGTAAAAATATGTTTCATTAAAAAAATAATAGTTGACGAGTAGCATTTTTATGATTAAATTTTTCCTATGAAAAATAGATGCACTTATTAAATTACGTACTACAAAAACAATGGTATTTCGATAAATAATGCTTATTTCTGAGAAGACTAAACCGCATTTTGTTATTAATAATTATAATAGTTCTTAATAGGTATCTATTATACTATGTATAGATATAATTCCTACTTTTACTAAGTATCAATTTGCGGACTTTCTGTAAAAGAAAACTAGAATTTAATATTTCAGGTCCCAGGAAATATTAATTTCTTTGTGTTATAGTTTTTGTTGTTTTGGGTACTCTTAGTGCGTCAGTTTTTTGACGCGTGTTATAATCGTGGTCCACGGAAAGAGAACAATTCCTATTGGAGTGCTGCTTAATCAAAATAGACAGGCAGAAATATTGCCTAACATTCAGCATTCCAGAATCTCTGTAATGTGTTTCTGTAGGATATTATGTTAACTCTTTAGCAAAAATAATTTGCAAAATATATTTTTGAGTTTTTTTTTCAAGTAGCCTCGTTTAACTATTAGTTACTCCCCCCCCCCCCCCCATGCAAGTATACCATATGTTAGGTGACGCTCTATGAGCGCAAAATAAAATATCTTAAGGTGTGATCCAGAGAAAATGTCTTTAAAACATTTAAATTTATTTAAAATAATTTAATTTATAAATAATTATAAATACAAATTAATTAATAAATATGACATTTGCTGGTATTAGTTTCATCTGTGACAATTAAAATAGAGATAAACTTTTAAGATGGTCGAATGAAAAAAAAAGTATGGAGTGTTGTTTTACTACAGCCGAAGAACCATTCCATTCAACTTTATTAAATTATTTTAACACCCTGTATGCAACAATTTGCTTAAAAAAAATGTGTGAGCTGGTTGGCGCCTAACTACTTTCACAACTGTTACGAATACGACATACATTTTATTTATTAAAACTATTTAAACTAATATATTATACGGATTTAACAAGGTTATTGACCAGGTTTTTTTCTTATGTAAAATAATGGTTATTTATGCAACTAGTGCGTGAAATGCATCTTTAAAGAACGAGATCGCAGTCATGGATCGAGGCTTGGCAGGGATCAATAAATTATTTAATTCATCATTTCATGCACCTATAGTAAGATAATATTTTTTCTACAATTATTCTCAAAATATAACAGAAGCATAATCCGTTTTTAAAAATTTAATTTTCTTTATTTTTCAAAATGACCGCCGAAAAATTACCAAAACCTATATCCGCACGAGATAGAATTTATTATATTCTTTTCTAGATGATTTAGATGTAAAAAATTCAAAGAAAAGAATTGAAGACCATTCCACCATGTTTAACCTCAAAACAACTGATTTAAATGTAAAATATTAAATATCGCGTCATTTTCTTTCAAAAATATTTTTAGATGGCACGGTGAAGTTATCGATTTAAATATGCAAAAAAAGAGATTTGAAATATGTCGAAAAAACTTTATTACATCCTAATCCTTCTTTATAGGTTCTAAAATATTCCGGTAAAAATAGTTAAAATTTGAGAAAAAAGTTCAACTTAAATAACTGAATGCAATAAAGTATGTACTGATAATTTAATTTAAATTTTTCTAAAGACCTTAATTTAACATGACTGATCTCAAATAAATATAGTGTAAAAAAACTAAAAAACACGCTTTAATAAATTAATCACTAAAAAGCGGAAAATAAATAAATAGTTTAAAATAATTCTTGAAATTCTTAATATAGGCAGAAAATAATAATGAACGATAAACATTAGTATTATTGTGAAAAAAGCGTGGGGTGCTCGATATACGAAAAATATGGCACAAAGCGCCCCACGCTTTTTTTTTCACTAAAATACTAATGTTTATCGTTCATTATTATTTTCTGCCTATACAGTGAGGACCTAAAGTCCGCCCCCCCCCTCTGACTTCTAAACCGTTCGGTATATTTTAATGAAATTTTGAACGGTAATATTTGAGCAAGTCTTGCACTTTTTGACATACCAATGACAGCTTTAAATGTCAAGATGTTAGCTGGGTCCTCTTTTGGGATATTTTTTTTAAATGGAACACCCTGTATATTTTTACATTCCACATAAAATTATAATTATTTTTTATTAAATGCATTATTAGTCTATACTTTATAGTTTCCGAGATATTGACTCTCGAAAAGTGACATTTTTGAACTTTGACAGCTTATAACCTTCTAAGAGTACGCCTTAGAGCAAAACGGCTTACATGTCCCTATCTTCAATTTTTATTATCTTCCCAAGAAAATCAACTTCCAGTTAGACCGGAACAACTATATTTCCTGCTTTCGAGTTACATCCGGTTTAACCGGAAGTTAATTTTTTTGGGAAGATAATAAAAATTGAAGATAGGGACATGTAAGCCCTTTTGCTCTAAGACGTACTGTTAGAAGGTTATAAGCTGTCAAAGTTCAAAAATGTCACTTTTCGAGAGTCAATATCTCGGAAAATATGAAGTATAGACTAATAATGCATTTAATAAAAAATAATTATAATTTTATGCGGAATTTAAAAGTGTCAAAATATACAGGGTGTTCCATTTAAAAAAAATATTCCAAAAGCGGACCCAGCTGTCATCTTGACATTTAAAGCTGTCATTGGTATGTCAGAAAGTGCAAGACTTGCTCAAATATTATCGTTCAAAATTTCATTAAAATATACCGAACGGTTTAGAAGTTAGAGGGGGGGGGGACGGACTTTAGGTCCTCTCACTGTATTAAGAATTTCAAGAATTATTTTAAACAATAATTATTTTGCGCTTTTTAGTTTGATTAATTATTAAAGCGTGTTTTTTAGTTTAACTATATTTATTTTTCATTTTTTAGTTTGAGTTATTGTTAAGAAAAAAAAATGTTTGAGTAGATTGAGCTAGATTAGTAGATTATTGTATTGTCAACGGTTCTTGATAAGTCTACAAAATTTAAATTAAATCTGACCGTACTTGCAACAAGTTTCATGAAACTTATTTCTCCAGTGTGTCACCCACCTGAAGCTTAGAAGTCCCTAAAAACGTATTTAAAATTCCAGGTCTGTATTTAAAAAAATTGACTTTGTGGTAGTAACTAAGAAACGAAAGATCGAATTTTAAAACTAATAGCGCCATCTTGTATACCTACATAACATATGGAAGGATTGGAAGGTCTATCGATTCTAAAGTTTTGTTAGTAAACTGAAACGCCCCAGATCCGGAGCTATTTTTCGCGTTAAAATTTCCATAAAATTTCTTAAGGGTAAAATAAAAAAAACTAATATTATATTATTTTGTTAGTTGTTAGTACAACTAATCTCAGTTAAGTACTTAGATTTTTCTATTTTCTAGCCTTTACTTGTAAGTACACATATGAAGTATCCTAAGTGTGTTTGTAAAGTGAACAATAAATAAATAAATAAATATTTTTAGGTTTGGTAATATGGGCAGTTTTAGGGCATGTTTTAAAAGAGCTTAAAGCCACAAAAGGTGTAAAAATGTTAACCTATTATCGACAAAACGGTTCAGGACAGGTCAGATTTTTGAGTTTAGAAAAACAGATGGCCACATACGCGACGCTTTACTAAGCTGAAAGAGGGGGCGAGTTTATAAAAGGGAGAAAAAACGACGCCCAAAGGAGAATCGATATTTCCCAATCACAAGTCAAGGTCGTTACGCTGCCAGTAGGTAACTTATAAAGATGTTGTTTGGTCTCCCTGGGTTATTTTTATTTTGTGGTACTTGAGAACAAAGGGTGGTAGTAGTATGCAATAATAATACCATCTTATAAAAGCAGGGTTGGCAAATATCATGATATTTATATAAATATCCAAATATCCGATATATATCGATATTTATCCGATATATATCCAAATTTGGATATTTATTTATATTTTTAATTATTTTTAAATTATTTCATCCGTTTTCTGTAAAGATATATTTTAAAAATTCAAAATCACTTAATTTAATATAAACATGTTATAAACCTGTAATTTGTATTCCAATTCTATTCAATAATAGTTGTTGCTATCACAATAATAAGTTTTTTTTAGTACTCCTATGTTAGGAATGTAAAATGTAGGTAAAAAATACAAGTTTATGAATATGAACACATCATATATTTTTGCTTTTAACTATGGTTCAACTTAAAACCCAGACAGGCACGTATCTGGAGTTGATCTTTGTGGGGGGTAATGATTCTGGTGGGGGGTTATGAAATTTTTTTTTAATGATAGTTTTTTTTAAAGAAAATCAATCAAAATTTACTGCTCTCGATTTTCACCTGTCCAATTAAAAAAAAAAGGTAAGCAAAAAAAAATGGCTCATGAGGGGGGGGGTACCCCCATTACCCCCCTCAAATACGAGCCTGAACCCAGAATAACTGGGCTTGTTAATTAAATTAAAAAGAACCCAAACTGGATTTTTTATTTTTGGCATTGTAAAATTTCTATTTCCTAAAACAAACAGCAAAATATTGTTCCGTTCAATCAGAAATCGGAATAAAAATGCCACGCGGCAAAGAACAACAGGTGGTCAACGTCTAGGAAAGACGGGGAATCACCGCATCGTAAGCAGCATAATACAGTGTTGCCTGCTCAGCAGCAGCGGGCCATATTTTTATACTGATGAATAGAATTTTAGAAAAAAAAAATATTGATATATATCAGGATAAATATCGTCGCATAAATATCATGATATTTATCAAGATATATATCAGGATATTTATCACGGATATATATCCTGCCAACCCTGTATAAAAGTAAATAATAATCTGCAATGCTAGGTAAAGAAATGGGAGAGGGTTAAGGGCAAGATATTTTATTGACAATATACAAGTTATCAGAATTATTTGGTATGATGTTGCCTGTAGAACGTTAATTTATAATTGGTGTACTTACATAAAACGGTGTGATGGGTTTTTCCTAAAAATAATGTCTGACAGCAGGAATTACTCCACTGCTGAGACAGTTGCGTTCGGTTTTCTGGTAATATTGTCGGATATGGATTGGTATCCTTAAAAGCGACAATATGAAAAACAACGTCCACTTTAGAAGAAAAATGACACATGCGGAAAGTGGGCGAGCTCCTAACTTTTATTGCACTTTTATAAATTATATGTTTAAAATGTCCGACAGTAGGAATGACTTGAGTGTCCACTACTGAAGAGCGTTGTCGCTCGGCCTTTCACCAAACTACGTAGTACCTTTACATCAAACGTGTACGTAAACCTATAAAAATATTCTGTAACTAAAATGATAAATAATTTTAATAATCATAAGTACACGAAAATGGGGCGACATGTAAGATTATATACCTCAATCCGATTCTGACCAATTAAACGCTGTTTTGCGACCAATCAGATGCATATTATACTGAATATACCCCGCATAAGTGGATATACCCCGGTCCACCTGCCATAACAATGCCAATGCATAACAACATCATAACAAGTTTAAAATATTTGATGGTTGCTATAGACCGTTTCTATAATAACAAAAATCCCTTTCAACAAATCAAGTTTTTGATGTTGTCAGATTCATGTCACATTTTTTTAAAAATGGAATCTTGCCGATTCGGTAATGTTTCAGTCGAACATATAAGAAAAAACGCTGAAAAGACTATCCCAGAAAATACAACAAAAACAAAAAAGTATATATGGACCCAATTCGAGAAATTCTGCGAAACACGGCAGTATATATTGACCAAAAATACAACTATAATACAGCTTGCCGCTATATTGGAAGACTGGAGTTTTAATATGAAGAAAAAAGATGGTTCTGACCAAAGACTTCTAATATATAAGGAGACAAAACATTTCATTCATGAAACGAGATTTGTTTACAATCAGACATAATTCTACAGTTTGAAATGAGTTAGAAGGAGATAGCTTTAAAAAATGGCAACACTGTAGCTGCGCCTATATTTACAGCGTCGTCGCATGTGGTTTTTTTAGGGTTATAAAAAATTAACTTATTTTAATCAAAATTTTTATTTATCTATGGATGCTGTCTTACAAAAAAAAACACGTGACCTTTTTGTAGATTTCGAAGAAAGGCGTTGTTTAATCACTTTATTTTTATAGTAATTTTAACTAAAAATGAATTGTACAATTTGCTCTAAAACATGTATTGTTATTTGTTGGTTACATAACTAAGAATGGTAAGGCATCGTTAACTTGTCGTTTATAACAAATAATATACAGGATGTTAAAATGTGGAATATTGCAAATATTTGAAAAAAATAATATATTTAGAACGATGAAACCGTTGTAGTTTCAAATCTCCAACTTCTGAGAGAGTGGATGAAGAGGACTGTGGCTCTACTATGCTGTAAACAAAAGAATATAATGAAATTCAGGCTGCTACAAAATATCAAATATAAGTATCAGCTTTTTTCAATAATTTTAATATTTTTAGAGTAAAACAAAATATTTTGATACAAAAATTCAACATAAACAGCATGAAGAAGCTGTAAAACTATAAAGCAAAAGACAGAACATTATAGCTTTGATAAAAGTGTGTAGGTACCTATATCAGAGTACATATTTTCTTTATTCTACCGTGCCTATATAATATAGTGTGGTCGAATAACTATACCGTACAAGTCTTATGATTAGATTTTGTATTTTTAAGCTAGTTTTAAGACAGGTGTTCTTGTGACTGGTTATTTCTTTAGGTTAAGTTTGACTTTTCGATGTCTATCAACAATCGCTACCATGTAGTCTTAAAAGTATATGCCAAAAATGGAAAAGAACTTACTACGTACACCACAGATCTGTAATATGTGACTTATGTGTGACTTCCACCATGACAAATTAGGTGTACGGTTTTTAATGTACAGAACTGTAGTTTATTTAAGGTGGGAAAAGTAACTTAATCATATCAGCTTTAAAAAATATCAATTTTGTGTAACTATGTATAAAAAAGCACATACCGGTTAATTTCTACCTTGGTTTCTGAAGCAGTTTCTGTAGTTTGTATGTATAAAATAGAGTCATTCTTACAAATTTAAAGGACCAGTATAATTTTGCTCTTCAGTGGCATCAGGCAGATTAGAACATTCTGGATTTTTAAACGAGTCTTCAAAATCAACATCTGATTCTACAGATCTAAAAGTTATGCATAAATATGTTATTTACAACAAACATCAATATAAGTTTTCTTAATAAACGTGTAAACGTAGTAAAGTGTTGTGTTGAGATATGCAACGCAGAAAAATGTTTTAAATTGTTGGTTTTCCTAAAAGTATTTTTTAGTTCCTGAAAAGAGTTCCCATTATATCCTATGTTGCATGCCCAAGTGAAAAAATTGTAGAATATATTATTACTAATTATACAATAAGATCAGTACAATATTTTATTGCCACCCAATACTTTATTGCTTGTGTAGCAATAAAAACACTTATATTTATGAAGGAGTCTAAAAAAATGCAATATCTTAAAATTTGCTTACATAATAGATTTTCTTCCAGATGTGACACTAATGGTCCAGTCCTGGGTTCAGTCTGAACTAAAAAATAAATAAATATAGATATGTAGGTACCTAGCAGGTAAATCTAAATTTAATAATTAGTAAAATTACAATATTCAACTGGCAATATGTTTATTGTTTTACCTAAAAGACGAATGCTGAATAAAAAAAAACTGGTTTAAATTGTGGATCAGCATTAGGTCTTATTTATCTTTGACCAGTTAGTCGAGTGCATATAATATTGCTCGGCTTAAAATGATCTGAACCAATTTGTGCATATTTTATATCATGCTGATTCTCCAAATCCAAAATTGATATCCATCTTTGCCTACGTTCAGAGTTTACAGGAAAGCTACAACAATAATTTATTATTACATAGTTATAAATAAATTGATTAGTTATTAATTGTATGTAGATATTTAAATTTTTTAAAAATGTTGAGGGCGAACAGTTGACCTGAGGCCCCTGAGGAAAAATCCAGATTTATTGTTTCTGCATTTTAAATAGGTGCAACAATTGTATATACGTACCGAGGTGAAAAGTGTTTCATTACTGTCGAGAGATGAAATACTTTCTCTCAACACAGCATAACGTAATGAAACTTTTCACTTAGGTTTGTATACTCTTTTATTGGCATTCATCAATTTTTGTGATAAAAATCAGATTAATTTAGTGTTGACAGGTTCTAATCAGAAAATTTCATGTGTAGCATGACGTTTTGACACCAACACATTTACTTTTTTTGACTGTTACCTACTTTCCAAACGGTTGAAAAGTGCTTATATACAATAAGATCTATGGATGACCAGGTAATAACATTTCACCCATTGTCAGAAAGTGCTTTCTTTCTGACCGGTTGAAAAGTTAATTAGATAATTTGGATCTACAAATAGACATAAAAACAGAGGAGAAGATTTAAAACATTTAGATATAAAAACAAATCCATGTAGTTTGCAATATATACTGAAAATATACAATTAGCTACTCCACTGCTTAAATTTAAAATAAAATATAACCTCACTTACCGCCGATATATTAATCCGCGGTTAGAATAATCCATTTTTTTACACACTACGCACTGGTGAACCATTATTGTGAGTTAATAAATAGCACTAAATTGTTATATTTTCACAAAAAGACACTATGTTACATAAAAAAATATTTATCACAATCACCAGTAGAGCAACACTGCAACGTTTCAAAATGAATGAACCGGCGTCACGATGGTCGCTACAAGGCCACTGGAGTAATAATGTGCGTAAAACGGTCCTACGGTGTTGTCACATGATTTCCGTAAAACAAACGGATAACACAATATAATTCGATGTAACTTAAAAATAAATAATTTTACGAGTAGTACATTTTAAAAAACGCACACATATATTTAGTATGTTATTTTGACTTAAGGTACGCATCACAAATGAATCTAATATAATCAATATAACCTTTGTTTTCAAACACAGGCGGTAGATCTAGGTAAATCAGCGTAAATTTGTCATCATTGATTTATGTTAAAACGTTTTCTGATCGGGATCAAACGTAAACACTGGGGTCTCCTTGTATTAGAAGTCGTTGGTTCTGACTACAAGGAAGGGGTTATCAAGACAATGTGGAACCAAACAGCCCAACTGCTTCAAGAAAGGTACGTCAATAAATACAACATTAAATTTGATCCTTTTAAAGATCCTGAATTCCAAAAAGCACGTATGGCTAGAAATTCTAAAAGAAAACTGCTTCAGGCTGATCCAAAAAATCACCGGAAAAGTGCAAGAGCACTAACCTACGACGAGTACAAAAAGATGGTAAAAAAATTTTTGACGAAAATAACCCCGAGGATTTACAGAAAAAGTTCTATCAAATAGCGGCTGTGGAATAAGCATGGAGAGGAGGAGAAGCCGAGACATGCCTAAATACGTATTTCAGAGAAGAATATTATAGCGATGGTACAAAAAGTAATAGAATGGAATATAACCCAATCTTTTCAAAAACATCCCAAGGCGCAGACAAGAAGCTTTCAAATTCAAAATGGTTAGTGGCAAACACAAAAGATGCCGATTTATGTCCAGTTCGCCTTTACAGAAAACTAATTTCAAAAAGAGGGCAAAATATAACTACCCAAAGACTATTCCTGACAGTAAATCCAAATTGGAAAATGGGAAATTGGTACAAAAACTGTCCCATTGGAAAAAATACTCTTTCTAATTGGACAAAACAAGCAGCACAAATAATTGGACTAGATACTGAGAAAGAAAATATCATAAACCATTCCAATCGAGCCACAGCTGTCTCTACATTAAGCAAAGCAGGTGTGAGCGAACAAACTCTTATAAAAATAACTGGACATAGTAGTGCTGCATCCATAAAGCCATACTTGCAGATGGACAAAACTCATCACGAAAACACTATTCAAGGTTTAAGAGGTCACCCTCCAACTAATGGGTTGGACCAACACGAAGCTCCAGTCTCTTGCAGCTCGAAGAGTTTCCAGCAACACCAGCAAGCCACTACTGTTTATTATAATAACTGTGTGTTTAACAATAATACTTATAACTAATTTTCTGTTAGTTTTATTACTTTGTCAATTGTTTAGGTTTTGTTTCGTTTTGTCCGTTTTTCTAGTAGCTACATAAATCATTTTAAAAATCTTGCATTTCGTTGTATTTTTTTTTTTTGGTACATATAATCTCAACATATACCACTCGAGGTATAGTATATTAAAGTATAAGTGGATATTAAGGTCTTTAAAACACGCGCGATTTTGCAAGCCCGACGGCGCAGCCGGAGTGCTTGAAATAGAGCAAGTGTTTTAAAGACCAGTTATCCACGAATACTTTACATTATTTTTTTTTATTGGTATTTATATTACAAAAAATGGAAATAATAACTTAGTAAGTAAGTGAAATGGTCGAATTCGCGATGTGATATACCTGTCGTTGTCATGAAAATGGGGAGAACAAAAAATACCTTCCAATCTGTCACATAAGATTCATTGTTGTCACCGTTGACATTGGTTGTGTATTGCTTAGAAAAATATTTTATTTGACGTTAAAAGGTTATTCTGTCAAATCAATAATTTAAAAGTTGACATATTTAGACGTCACGTTTCACGGGTTGTTGATGTTGCCATGGTAACTTTAAAACACGCGCGTTTTTGAAAGTGGGATTTAAACACGCTGAGGCGTACTTTAAATAAGCGAAATAGGGTATCAATAAAAAAAAATATTTTATTTAGAATATTTTTTGACATTTTTCCACAAAATTTCTATAAAAATTGCCCTCGACAACAATTCTTTTAAAAAAATATCCCTCCAGCTTCGCTGTCGGGATATTTTTGAAGAATTTTTGTCTCGCGAATTTTTGACAGAAATTTTGCACAAAAATGTCAAAAAATATTCAAAAAAATATTCACCTCTTGTGATATAACTTATGACTATAATAACTAGGGATTTTATTCTGTATGTTATTTAAGGGATATCTGATTTAATTGTTCATAAACTGTATATGGTCAAAATGCTGTATAATAGATAGCGTCGTTGATCGTGAAATACCTCCTATGTGGCATTTAAACCGATTTTCAGGTTATACGCGCATTTGGTTCGTTTTTGAATGTTTTATCGACTTGTAAAGCCTTCTATGTGGTTAATATTATGTCTACAGAAAAAAAAACAAATTTATAAAACCTTCCATGTGCATATACAAAAAATTCATTCTCAAATATCTCCTATGTGAATAAAATTATGTTGCAATAAGAACAAAAGTTAATGTTTTTTTTTAAAGTATAGAATCGATAATTTATGGTTTTATCCTAAAATTTAAATCTAAAAAAAATTCAGAATTTATCCGTAATGTTTTTTTGTTAGTTAAATAAAGTTTACAATTTTTTATTTTCCGTTACATCGTCCCCAAAATGCTACTATGTGCCTGTTTTTTCTTTGAAAATTATCTTATGTGTCAACTCGAGATGGTTGAAACCTCCTATGTAGTAAAATATCACGTTTATCAATAATTACAGTTTAACGCGATGTTCTATTATGTTAATTTTTGTTTCAAAAGATTTTCCATACTGTTCCCAGTTTTCCTACGGTATGCACAAATTTAATCCAAAATTACAGAAATTGGATGTTTTTTCTTCCTCCTGTAAAATTTATAATTTTACACATAGTAGGTATTTCACGATCAACGACGATAGATTGTTTCTTAAAAAACTCTTTAATTTTCATTTACTGGCAGCGGAATATACCGCATCATAGGGAAACCGTCAGATTAAGATTGAATCTAAAAAATCTTAAAACCTGACAAACTTTTACCGTTGTAAACAGTGTACGATCTCAGTTGAGACAGATAAAAAAACTAAAAAAATTTGATGACAGACTTGTCAAGACCACGTGGACTATCTTCGAACATCTGTATAGGGAGCAATCAATACAAATTTTGTTATATTTGTATTGTAGTTTCAGTGTGTGATGCAGTAAATTGATCGTACCCCCAATATTTACTTTGTCTCAACTGACTTCGTATGAAGTATACCAAACTTTAAAATAACCTAAATATAAACACAACGTAGACAGGGTCGTACCACAAGATTTGACGATTACAGCCAGAGTGACGGATTTCTCCAAGTGATGAACACACCGGGGGTAGGTCAGTTTCAAAACTAGTTGCTAGTCTGTTGGAAGTTGGATCGTATAAAGGTTTGAAATAATAATTAACTAACCAGACAACTTTTACTGTGACAAAAGTTACATTGGCAGACTTCATTTACTCACAATCAAAGTTGCCTGATTAATAATCATACGTAATTATTATTAAACAACCGAGCCATTCCGATTGTTTGTTCCATTTTGATTGTATTTATTTATTTATGTCATTTATGAAAAAGGTCTGGCTAGTTAATTTTGGTTTAAAATCTTTGTGTAACCAGATTTAATAAATTTTAATAATATATTTTATGTTATGTTCTTTTGAAGTGCAGAAATTCTGGCCATTAAAAGTTTGTATCTCACCCGGTGTAGATGTACTAAATATAGTCGACTAATTCAGGGCACGTAGCTTACCTCGAGATAGCCTACAGGTCCATTAAACGGGTAGTCCCCAAGGCGTCGTTCCTCATCCAGAAACTTTCCGGCACGGCCATTTTCCGGCGGACAAAACAGGCCGTAGTTAAAGCTCTCTTTCAGTTCCTAAAGGAAAAAAGAGTTATTAAAGAGTCTGCAAGGAGCAAAAAGTTTGCAAATATAGTAAGAGAATATAAAGTATGTATTATAACAAACCAAAATTAAAATGCTGGTTGAAGCTTAAAGGACAAAGAGGTACTGCAGTTTTTCCTGTGAAATGGGTCATGAAAAACGTGAAGAAAAATCTTACAAACATGCGGAAAAGTATTTATGTATGTACTTAAGAAATTTGAAATTGATTCCACCTTCAAAATTACTTTATACTTAGTCTGCCATGTTTTTGTTTGTATGTTCTCCTATTATTTGATTTATTTATAGAATAAAACTTTACTACAACGTCTAAAAATATATTTATACAACTAACTAATCGTATAAAATAATATAATAAATTACTATGTTGCATTAATATTCACAACTTCTTTCGTGAAAAAAGATACTTTCTTATTTTTTATAATAGTGGTGGCTACGAGACTATCAATTAGCAGACACAGTATAAAAGTATGCAGAATCACAATTAGTCCTAATATAAATGGGATGAGATCAGGGTCTAAAATTGTACCTTGGTTCTCTTGCTAGAATCCAACGTCAAAAAGTTAGATCTTGGTAACAAATGGACTATCAACAAAACCTATTTACATATTTTTTGATTGTACATTGAAACTGATTCCTTTTGAACTACAGTGTCTACAGTACATAAATAAACTAGAACTAGAAAAATAAACTAAATGGTATCATGTCTCATTCAGTATCGTATACCAAAAAATAGAAATGCAATACAATAATATATTCTTCAAGATGGAATTCTCAACGTCATTCAATCTATTGCGAACCTATAACCTATTTCGTCTTGTTTTTTTGTTTATTATTCTAGTAGATAACAAACATTTAAATAAAATCAATATCGTCGCACATTATTTAGGTAATATTAGGTACATATTACAAAAATATCAATTTGTTTCTTTGCTAATTTTGGGAGAATTGTATAGTGAGAGAACAATGACATGATAATGTTAAAAAAAATCTTACCCTTACATTTTTCGCTATACAATTCCCCTAAAATAATTTATGAAATTCCTTGATATTTATTTAATATTATGTCAATTATTACGTATAGAATATGCAGTCCATAACGATTTTATTTAAATTTTGTGCAAAAGCCAGAAAAAATAAATATATCTACGTGAAATAGGTAATCGGTTGGCAAACATATTGATATTTCCACCCTAAGGTCTATGGCAGGTAATGCTGAAGCAAGATGCTGCAAGCGAACAATAATAAAGTTTAACTTTGCGCACTATAGCAATATAGTGTAATGCTAAAAGTTTTAGGTTCAGAAAACCTTTCGGCAACTTAACTATACCCTGTCCATTATATTTTGAGAAATATGATGGAAACCCATTTTTACATCGTGCACCATTATAACCCCTATAAAACCATTATTAAATATAATTAATAGTTGTATCTTGGATAATACTTTTCCTGTGGTGTGGAAAAAGGCCATCATAAAACCATTAGGTAAAATTGCTGATCCTAAAGAACTTAAAGATTTAAGACCTATTAGCATTTTGCCCGTTGTATATATCTAAAATTATTCCCGATTGTGAATGGGGCTTTCGTAAAAGTTTTAGTACAACTACAAGCCTTGTTTACCTTTTTAACGAAGTACGAACGAATATAGAAAATAAACAGATTACTTGCCTGGGTTTGTTGGATTTTAGTAAAACGTTCGATACTTTAAACCACACAATGTTGTTAGCTAAACTTCATTATTTTGGACTGTCGGAGAATGCTGTTAAATTTTTTGAATCATATCTTAGTGATAGGGCCCACTGTGTTCTTCTTAAGCAAGAATGCAAATCGCAAAAGTCAAATTACATACCCATGGGTACTGGGGTTCCACAGGGGCCTATTTTAGGACCGTTGTTATTTTCTTTGTAGGTCGCGGATATGTTTAACATTTTAAAATTTACAAAACTTCAACAATATGCTGATGACTCATAGGTTTATCTAGCCTTTTTATTTGAAAACTTACAGGTTGCTCTAGAGCATTTTAATACCGATTTAGAAATTATTAATTCTTATGCTCAAGACCATAACTTAAAGCTAAATGCTGATAAATAATAATAATAATAATAATAATAGTCTTTATTAAGAATATAAATTATAAATTACAATTCTTAAAGGGCGAAGTCTAGCTGATAAATATCAGCTACTCAACATTAACCCTTTTAAAACAAAATAAATTATTAATATTGCGTAATCCGACAATATAATATATAGTAAATATAGTGAGTCACAAATTATATAACAAAAATAATAATAATAAAATGAGCCATAATAGTAATAATATGCACAGTTGGCACACATAATGTGCACCACAATACGTTCTAGTAAAAAACAGCAGTTCTAGATTTAGGTAGATATATAGGTAATTGAAACTGTCAATGAAAATCAAAATCACAGAAACTAGCCCTCAGCGTTAGGATTAACCTGCTTCGCCAGAAGTAAGTTTCTTATTTTATTACGAAACAACATTAAAGAGGGGCAAGTGAAGTAATTATTAAAAATATTAAAATATTTTACCGCGTTGTAGGTAAATCCTCGCTGAAAAATAGTTTTTTTATGTTGGGGCATCGTGAGTGTATTTGATCGAACTGAAACATTGTGAATATCTTTTCGAAAAACTAACTCAGATCTTAAGTACATAGGTGTTGATGTTTTTAATAATTTGTATACAAATGTCAATAATAAAAGTTGAAATATATTGGCCATATTCAACCAATTGAGTTCACATATTTTTAGCGAAATATGGTCATATTTTTTTAAATTAAATATAAATCTGCAGCAATTATTCTGCATTATTTGTAGATGTTGCTTGTCCTCTTGAGTTAAACAAGGATAATATAAGATAATACAATATGAAATCATAGACAATATATAGGCTTCACATAACTTTTTACGCACTGTAAAGTTAAGAATATGTTTATTTGCATATAGTATTTTTAACACCATGTAAGTCCTTTTACGTAAGTTTGATATATGTCTACTAAACCTTAATTTGTCATCAAACAGCACCCCTAAATTTTTGGCAGTATCCGTGAAGTGAAGACGCTCCCCATTACATTGTACATTGATGTACTGTTTCAAAAAGTCATAACACCCTTCAGGTGCAAAAAGTAAAACCTGTGTCTTTTGACCATTTAATCTAAGGTTGTGTTTACTGCTATATTCAGAAATTCGCTGCAAGTCTGTGTTAATGTTTGCTTCGATATCGTTATAATTTGACGGATGAAAAGTGCAGACAAGCTGTGTATCATCGGCATAAGTGTGGACTTTGGAAAATGATGGTATTTTACCGATATCGAAAGTATACAATATAAAGAGAAGGGGTCCCAAGATGGAGCCCTGTGGTACCCCAGACGATACATTACCGATGTCTGACACTTCTGAGCGCGATCTTACAAGTTGCCGTCTACCCTCCAGGTAATTTTTAAAAAAGGAGATTGCTTGATCTGACAATCCAAAGTAATGCAGCTTTGCAAGCATAAGGGTATGGTCCACGCAATCAAACGCTTTTGAATAGTCAAGCAGTGTTAAGAGCGTTGCCATCCCCCTATCCAGGTTCCCAATAATAATATCATTAATATGCAAAAGAGCTGTCGTCGTACCGTGGCCAGGGCGAAATCCAGACTGGTGAGCCGGTATTATCCCATTTTCAGTTACAAAAGTAAGAAGTTGTTGGTACACAACCCTTTCAAGAACCTTGCTTAGTACCGGTAAGAGACTTATTGGTCTTACGTCATTTAACGTTGCCGGGGAATTTACTTTAGGTATTGGACATACCATTGCCGTTTTCCAAACCTCGGGAAAATAACCCTGCTCTAGACAAATATTTATTATATGTGTATAGTGATTAAGTAATATAGGTAAACCTAATTTTAGCATAATTAATGATATCTCATCCAAACCAGCAGCATTAGACTTCAGTCTATGAACTACTGCATTTATTTCCTCTGGAGAGGGTAAGTGAAACACTAGTTGAGCATTACTGTATATATTTGATTGAAAATATTCAATAAGCTCTGCATCGGCGTTTGAATTAGAAAAGGCAGAAAGAAAGTGGTCATTAAGACTATTGGGGTTTTGCAAAATGTCAGGCAACTCGGGTCTTGGTTTGGAGAGTATATCGGCAACCTTAAGCCGTTTCCACAGAGTTGCAGCATCCTGCGAGTTAACGAACTTTAAATAGGCTGCCTTTTCACGTCTTACAGATGCTAATGCGAAATTACGTAATTGTTTGTAGTTATTCCAACTTTCCACCGTTTTATTTTTTTTGTATTTACGAAAAGCCTTATCGCGTTCTTTCAAAATTGCCTTTAGCGCATCCGTAAGCCATGGTGCCGGAGCCCTACTCAAACGAACGGTCCGTATAGGTGCGTGAGTGTTAAATATGTTTAGTAAATTCTCAGTTAAAAAGGTAATTTTATTATCTATATTGTTCATATAATAAATATCATCCCAACTTACCCGGCGCATATCCTCAATGAAAGCTTGTTCGTTAAAGTGTTTAAAACACCTATATGTATACATTTTCTGAGCAGATCCAGACGATGTCAATGATAGTGTACAAAACACGAGACTATGATCAGAGATAAAATCAGTATTTATAACACCCTGTTGTTGAACCATCTCCGGATTATTAATAAAAATGGGATCTAATAGTGTGGCTGTCGTCTGAGTAACCCTAGTTGGCTCATTAATGACCTGCGCCAGGCCGAAAGAATTAAAACATTCACTTACAGAGTTTCCTGGGTTCAACATATTAACATTCACATCACCTGTAATTATTACACAATCAAAAACTGGAGCAACCTCGGCCAATATAGCATTAAACTGAGTAACAGTCTCCACAACAGAGTATGTGGGGGGTCGATAAACAATGCCTATAAAAACCGTTACTTTTTTTATCACTAAGTTTATCCACAATCCTTCAAGCAAACCACCATCACAGGTTGATAGGGAATAATTATTTACGTTATATTCACTGCGGATGTAAATTGCAACCCCACCCCCAACTCTGTCAATCCGATCTTTTCTTATTAATTTATAGCCCTGTATTTCGATCAACGAGGACGGAATTTCGGGTTTTAACCAACTTTCTGTTATACACAGTACATCAAACGCATTTGCCCGTACTATATGACTGACATCCGCGAAATGAGGCACCAAGGATCTTACATTAAGATTGCCAAACTTAAATTTTTTACTGTTACCTGCCATTGTAGATTTTTTTTATTATCAAACACTATGTCAATAGTTTTTTCTTTAATCCTGGATACTCATAAGTATTTCTTTAAGATGATCGCTGTTCGTTATAAATCATGTGTGCTACTTTTTAGTAGCAACAAAGGTATACTTCCTATTATTGTCTATGATAATTTTAAAGTAAACATTAACAGTACTCCTGTCCCAGTGGTTAGGGAGGCAAAAAAGTTGGGTATTTATCTTGACGTAGGCCTTACATTCGAAACGCACATAAAAAATAAACTTAAATTCGCCTATATGCGTTTAAAAAAACTTTACCATCTAAAAAAATGTTTACCCGCTAAAACTAAATACTACTTATGTCTTGTCTTTGTTTGATTATGGAGATGTAGTATAATATAGTGATTCTTTAAAACCTACGCTTTCTTATTTTATTTCATTCCCTTCAGGAACCACGTAACTCCGTATTTAAATAATAATAATATTTTAAATATGACGAATCGAAGAAAATATCATATGTACTATTTTGTGTATAAAGTACTGAATATCGGGGAACCTCAGTATTTAAGAGTAAATTTTCACTCTTATGCGCATCCTCATCTTACAAGAAATCTAAATTGTTTCAGACTACCTCAACATCGTAAATCTAATTTTCACAGGTCATGCAGTTTCATAGCCGTTCAAATGTGAAATAATTTACCTAATAATGTTAAGGAATTTTCAATTAACAAATTTAATAATTATATCAAGCAATTTCTTTTAAATATGCAAAGGGGGGAAGTTTAGCATATCTGTATTTGGTCTTATTATTTTATTTTTCTTCTTCTTTTAGCCATAATTGCGCTATCTGCATTGGTTGGTTTTGACCTGGAAACTGCACGAACTTTCTTTATCTTTTTCTGTCGTTTTTAAGTTTTGTCTACCTGTCCTCTCTGTCCTTCTCTCTCGTGCGCCTGGGACGGTTGTTACCTTGCTGAATCTTTGATTGAATTAAATATAGGTTTCAGTAATTCACATATTATAGTTTGTTTTAGTTATTAATATCATTTTGAGATATACCACACAGACACAATTTATTTGTGCTCTGTGATATCGGTTCTATATTATATAATGGCGGTATAGTCCAATTTATCTATGACTAAAAATCACATCGCTCACTGGGTGCAATAGTGGCACATCTCAATAATTGGTCATATTGAGTAAGTGATACCATATTACCTTGAATACCTTATTTGTCACACTAACAATAGTGGCATAAAGTTATCTCTAGTGGAACTCGCTAGATGGCACTAGTGTCACTATTGAATTTCGCGCTTTTTTGATCGAGTACGTAGACAACAGTGGCACTTGAATTTTAATACGATAAGTTGGAACAAATTTTACACTTTTAATAATGCAACAGTGGCATAATACAGGTGGTGTCAATATTGCATGTTATTATTTTATATTTTATTGCTAATTTTTGTGGAATAAGTTTAGTTGTGCCAGTATTGCCTTTTCAATTGTAAATTTTTTATTTATGTCTCGTTATTTATTGTTAAAGGCTAGACTATTAGTTCATGTTCAAACTAAATAAACAACATGTTTTATTTTTTAACCTGTTTCTGTTCCTTTTTGCAATAAAATATTGTTAAAACAGAAACACATATTCTTAATCAAAATTAATTATTTAAACAGACCATTATATTTAATGAAGTGACGTATGTACGTAAAAGTCAACAATGGCACAACTTAATATTTTCCAATTTAATAAAAATATATACGGTTTGAATAAAAAAAATAAAGTGCAATACCATTGGACCTTAAATATTCAACATAATTTATTATTAGTTTTCTAATTAAACAAGACAGCTTCTTTAAAACTCAAAATATTTAATTGCCAGATTACAAATTGTTGATTTTCTCAAAACTTACAATTTGTTAATGTGCCATTATTGCACCCAGTGAGCGACATGTTGTATTATTTTTATTGTATTTTCTTGATAAATAAATAATTGTGTTTGAATTTGAATTTTACACGTCGTTCTGTGACGTCATTTTATCACGTCAGATAATAAACAATGAATCTTTTGAGGTTAAGTAAAAAGGTGCAATGCTTCCAACAAGTACGTGATCTGTGGGCTACTTAAAACATGTTCTGTGCGTTGTTTTTGTTCGAATAGAATGTTCGTTGAGTAAAGCAGCCAGTAAAACCGCGATCTGTGGGCGCCTTTATAGTTTGCGTCTTTTATACGGGTCTGTATTTCGTTGCAAATAATATGCATGAAATCAAGACGAAAAAATAAGTTTTTCGTTTATCTTTATTTTATGTGAAAATGGCTAAAATTATATTATTTTATACTTGATATTTCTACCCATCAAAAATAAACTAAACAACTAAAATTCACGTACCTACATACCTTGAAATAAGTAGTTATCTAAATCGTCCCAAAGGACAATAGAATTTTTTTTTAGAACTTGTACAGAGACACACACAGAGCACGAAAGAGTCATTAAAATTTCGAAAAATAAGTATACCGTAGCGACAGGTGGCAATTATAACAATTTACATTTAAAATCTTGTTTGCAGAAGATTTATAAAACCAACAGTAATTTTATGGCCAAACGTGACGCTTTGAATATTTTTTCTTAAATTGCTTAATTACAAAGCGTTTTTGACAAATGTAATTTACAACCAACAATAACATGAGATTATCTGATAATTACATTTTAATCGTTTTTTTATATTTTTAAAATGCTGGTTAACAATGCTAGAATTTTGCATTCGTTTTGCCTAATATCTAGAAAAAATTAAAATATTTTAATCTAAATTTGTTGGTCACGATAGACTCATAGACCTTATATGGTTGCTGAGTTTAATGACATCTCCCCCCCTTTTCAAGAGTGGGAAACACGATGCCGCTAAAGCAGCGCCCTTTTTCAGTTTTGTCGGGTTGAGCTCGCGTGGGCTTGCTGAAAAGGTTTTTTTTTAAGTAGATTTAATTATTTTTGACTAGAATAATGCAAACAAAATGTGTAAAACTCATTTTTGCTCAAAATCAATGGAGATGTCGGTAAGATGGAGATCGGGTTAATAAGTATCTGGTAATTGTTTATGTATTGTACCGTGCGAGCAAAAATTATTTGCATCAAAGAGGGCCTTGCATCTAAGGACGTAATGCTTAGCCGTAAAGCTTAATACCTGTTGGGTGTCAGTAACGACCTGAATTGACAATCAATCAGTTATTCCGTCATCTTTGAAAGTCGCTAATTTTTCCAATTTATTGAACAATTCACACAATGGGCTTTACGGAGCAGCACAAAACATTCATGGTTGAAGCGTATTTTCCAAACGGGGTTAGAGTAAATGGTGAGTGGCAATACAATCCGGGTTTTGGTAATTCCTAACGTTGCTTTTATTGCTGGGGATTTTTATCATTTCCTGAAAAGAACCGTGGCTGTGTTTAGGGAAACATGTTCTATACAACACAAAAAAGGAGAAGGAAGACCATCTGTAAGAACAGAAGAACTTGTTGCTAACGTTCATGAAATAATGCAAAATACGCCAACAAATTGTATAAGACGCCTGTCCCAAGAAGTGGGAAGATCTTATGGAACATGCAGGATTATTCTTAAGAAGCAGCTAAATTTATTTCCTTATAAAGTGCAAGTATTCCAAGAAAGACAAGCCGCAGATTTTGAAAGACGCAGGAATTACTCTCAATGGTTTACCCAAAATTTATTGGAGAAATCATTTAGGTATTAGGCCTGACATTTTTTTCGGATAAAGCCTGGTTCCACCTCTCCGATTATGTGAATTTTCAGAATACACGCATGTGGAGTAGTGAAAATCCCCATTTTTTTGTAGAGTCCACATTGCACCCTCAAAAAATTGGTGTCTGGTTAGCTGTTTCCCGAAGAAGAATTGTTGGTCCTATTTTTTTCCATGACACAGTTACAGCACAGCGGTATAGAGACAATATTTTGAATCCATTTGTGAAGCAATTACTTGACGACGAACTACGTTTCGGATATTTTCAACAGGACGGTGCAACCGCCCATACAGCCGCCGAAACTATTAACTACTTACGCAATTTTTCCGACGACAGATTGATCAGTTTTCGATCAAACATTGAATTCCCACCTAGATCACCTTGTTTAACGGTTATGGATTATTTCGTTTTTCCTCATTTAAAGAACACTATTTTTAAAACACCAGTTGCAAATTTAAAACAATTACAAGAAAGGAATATCCAAGAATGTGGTAACATTTCTCCAGAGATGCTGGTAAACACTTTCGAAAATATGAAGAGATGAGTGAATTTATGCTTGGAGCATGGCGGTGGCCAATTTCAGCAATTTATGTAATTATTTTTATTTTTCTTTCTGTATATTTTTTCTATTTATCTACTTATTTTATTACTCATTAGTTTGACATATCATATCATAATATGAATTTGACAAAATCTTAACCTAGATTTGGTTAGATATATCGTCTCCATATATCATTGTGATCAAAACCAAGACCTACGTTTTTTAATCCAATCCCTCTTTGATGCAAATAATTTTTGCTCGCACGGTATATAAGACAAGTATTTTCTTTACATTTCTCCTACTTCCATACATTTTAAGTTTGCTAATAAGTATTTTCCTGTCTAGGCAATCATATGCTTCTGATAGATTAAGAAACATTCCAAGCGCCGACTCGCCCTTTTCATGGTGATCTGTAATGGCCCGAAATAATTGAAAAATAGCAGTTTGCGTTGATCTGCCTTCCGTAAAACCATGTTGACATTTATTAAATAAATTACGATCTTTCATAAAACTGACTAACCTTTTACTCATGGCTAATTCAAATAGTTTGGTAATAAGCTGATAGGCCTAGCTATAGTTTCTCAGGGTCTTCTTTTTCACAGAATGGTTTAATGAGCCTAATGAATAAAAATGTAGCAATTGCTTTTTCTTATAAAATCGAAGTAATTTCTTGAAAGCCAATGAATATAAGTAATTGCTTTTGCTTCCAGCAATTCCTTAAATATGAGGAAACTGCTTCTAGTCAATGCTTTTTCTTAAAAAATAGAAGCAATTATTGCTATCGTTTGCTTAAAATGTGATGAATAAATTAAGGAATTGCTTTTTCCAGTGTAGCAATCGCTTTCAACTTTTTAAAGTAGGTCGACCACTGCATCATTTGCTTGGTAGCAGTCAACTTTAGTTCTCCGCGGCATACACGTGCATTGCTCTTAATTTGTGTCTTCAATTATGGCTGAATATATGAACGTTCGTAAAAGGAAAATCTACAGTGTACGTAAAAATTTCCTGATAATTCCAGAAAGTTATATCGATTTGACTGCGAAAATGTTGAGTGGTTGGCAAATTATTTTTTGACTGATACTGGTAAAAGGCGAGGGGGTGCACTGTCGCCTTCAAATAAGATTAAAGTATTTCTGCGGAAATTGTCGCTTTCAAAATCCTATAGGTGAAGAACTCGGTGTTCACCAAACTACTGTCTGTAAGACATACACTTCTGTAATGGATGCAGTTTTGGAGAAGGCCAATATTTTTATTAAATTTCCTACAAGTGCTAAAGCTGTTGTGGAAGCTAAACGGTTGTGGTCAGAGAGATATATTTATGTTCCTTCAATTTGTGAACGAATATCAATTGCTGGTCTTTTATATTTCTTCATCACTACTATCACTTTCCTCATTTTCACTGAAATCTGCCATATCACAAATATAAGTTTCCTATTTTCCACAAAAACGTAACAGTTTAGTATTGTACTAAATAAATAGACCAACGTTGATGTATTTACGTCAACTCTTTTGCAAATTAGGCACCAAACTGAACATAAAATCTATAATCTGAACAAGCGGATAAGCCACGTCTGAACTTGTGTTGAATAAGCATTTGCTACAGAGGTGTAAGAAAAACAGCAATTGCTTCAAAATTTTATTCATCTCCAGATCTAGCAATTGCTTTTACTTATAGCATTTGCTAGTCAAGCAATCGCTTTTACTAAAAAGTAATTGCTTCAAGTAATTGCTTAATTTTTATTCATTAGGCTCAATAAGTGCTATTTTTAAATTATCTAGAAAAATGTCAAACTCAAATGAATTATTTACTAAATAGGAAAGTACATTTTTTAATTCAGAAACGGATACGTTTACAATGCTAGCTGAAATCTCATCCATACCAGAAAAATTTGTGGCCGGTTTAAAAAATATATATTTTAACAAAAACCAAAACGTAAAAAACACGAGGAAAAACATAAATATAGAAAAATGATACAATCACATGGATTTGTCTATAATAAGCTTGAAGTACCATTAGACACACTCATGTACATTATGCACTTACATTCTTACGTAAAAGACATACGTAAGCGAACAAATTGCAAAAGCAAGAATTGTATTATGTGCTATTAAAGTTGATTTATAATCGAAAGAAACTTTCCGAATATGTTTTTACCCTACGTGTATGTAGAGGAGATCGTAAAACTCGAAATAACAAAAGTTAGTGCTTAGTACGACCTGTTCAGCGTCCGGCGATAAACTTTTATTTAATGTCTGTACATTGAATTGTGGTGACATGTTTCGTATGTATGATTAAACTTAATAGCACTGAGATAAATTATTTAAATGACACATAATACAACACATCACAATTAACCCGATGTAATAAAATGCACTTTTATAACATCGGTAATAAAGTAGTCCAGAAGATCAATTATAAATATTAAACCTGTCAAGGTATTAGTCGTACGTTGGGGACCAAAAAAGTGTACATATCCATGATGGAAACAACTGCACCCTTCGTAGTCATTTAGTAGTGTCAACTGACAACCTTTTCACTTTTTTGTACACGTGTGTAAAACGTGAATTTTTTTCTTGTAGAAGGAACAAGCCTTACCTTATAAGACTGGAGCGCACAATAAGTCAGAAGGTTGCAGTGCAAGAAGCTTGGGCCACACATACGATCCTTTAATCAATCAAGCAACCATACGAGTATACCGTGCGAGCAAAAATTATTTGCATCAAAGAGGGCCTTGCATCTAAGGACGTAATGCTTAGCCGTAGAGCTTAATACCTGTTGGGTGTCAGTAACTACCTGAATTAACAATCAATCAGTTATTCCGTCATCTTTGACAGTCGTTACAAGTTACAAGTAATTTGATTCATCGCTAATTTTACCAATTTCTTGAACAATTCACACAATGGGCTTTACGGAACAGCACAAAACATTCATGGTTGAAGCGTATTTTCGAAACGGGGTTAGAGTAAATGGTGAGTTGCAATACAATCCGGGTTTGTGCATGGACGATTTTCAAGAACATTTTCCTAACGTTGCTTTTATTGCTGGGGATTTTTATCATTGCCTGAAAAGAACCGAAGCTGTGTTTAGGGAAAATCTGCACCCTCAAAAAATTGGTGTCTGGTTAGCTGTTTCCCGAAGAAGAATTGTTGGTCCTATTTGTTTCCATGACACAGTTACAGCACAGCGGTATAAAGACAATATTTTGAATCCATTTGTGGAGCAATTTCTTGACGACGAACTACGTTTTGGATATTTTCAACAGGATGGTGCAACAGCCCATACAGCCGCCGAAACTATTAACTACTTACGCAATTTTTTCGACGACAGATTGATCAGTTTTCGATCAGACATCGAATTCCCACCTAGATTACCTTGTTTAAAGGTTATGGATTACTTCGTTTTTCCTCATTTAAAGAACACTATTTTTAAAACACCAGTTGAAAATTTAGAACAATTACAAGAAAGGATTATCCAAGAATGTGGTAACATTTCTCCAGAGATGCTGGTCAACACTTTCGAAAATATAAAGAGACGTGTGAATTTATACTTGGAGCATGGCGGTGGCCAATTTCAGCAATTTATGTAATTATTTTTCTTTCTGTATATTCTTACTTTGTTAATTTTGTAAACAACAAAATTTAAATTTGTGTTTGTCTACTTATTTTATTACTCATTAGTTTGGCACATCATGTCATAAAATGAATTTGACAGTATTTTAACCTAGATTTGGTTAGATATATCGTCCCCATATCATTGTGATCTAAACCAAGCCCTACGTTTTTTAATCCAAGCACTCTTTGATGCAAATAATTTTCGCTCGCACGGTACGTTGGGCACCAAAAAAGTGTACATATCCAGGATGGAAACAACTGCACCCTTCGTAGTCATTAAGTAGTGACAACTGACAACCTTTTCACTTTTTTATACACGTGTGTAAAACTTGATTTTTTTCTTGTAGAAGGAACAAACCTTACCTAATAAGACCTGAGCGCACAATAAGCCAGAAGGTTGCAGTGAAAGAAGCTTGGGCCACACACACGATCCTTTAATCAACTAAGCAACAATCTTTTATATCTAAACCAGTAACAATAGAAACATTTAAAAATGCGTCAAAGGTTATATAAATTTTTACGACCATATAGGAAAAGATATCTTTCGAATCCAATGAACATGCAGAGTTCGTCTCGAGTGACAAAATAATAATAATAACTTTCTATAGTGTAAGGTTGAACTCCTATGGGTTCCTGGTCATTCAGGGATAAAAGGCAACGAAAAAGCAGATGAACTGGCAAGAACCGGATCTGCCCAAAATTTCAGGGGCCCAGAACTCGCCCTTGGAATATCAAAAAAGGTAACCAAAACAACATTAGACAGATGGGCGGAAAAACAACATCTATCTCGATGGAACGGTACACCTGGCCAGCGGCGGTGGTAAACTCGTCGCCAACATTACCTGTCTCACTAATCCGATATGTAAATTGGTCGCCGGAATTTAAGGGTTCCTTTAATCCCTATAGGTAAATTGGTCGCCGGGTACATCATCAACAACCTATAAATAATTATTCCTTTTCTACAAATTTTCTAGGATGCGATAACTACAGGAACAAATTCCGTCTAAAAGGTATATTGGAAACTGGTTTGTTCGTTGTTACCGTGATAATTTTTTTTAATTCAACTAATATTATTTTATAAAAAAAAACTAAAAACAAATAGATTTCAGATTTGAGGTATATATGCCCAATAACCATTAACCTATTGTTCCGTACCTACCGATGCAGGTAGGTACTCAAGAAAACGCCGGCGACGAATTTACATGTCATTAGTAGCGACCCTTTTCGAAATGCAGGTGAAGGGATTACCTTGGCGACCAATTTACATCCGTCCCTGGCCAGGCACACGCACGGGCCGTTATCGATAGGCCCTCGAAGAACCTATCAGCTGGAATGCTGCTCTTGATGCGCACCCAGTTAAAACGAGTGACCGGCCTACTAACAGGCCATTGTCACTTCAGAAAACACCTTCAACAAATGGGAGTTTATAATGGACCCATTAAATGTAGACTTTGCGGTGAAGAGGACGAAACCGCCTCTCGTATCATATACAGCTGCGAAGCGCTAAACCGTAAAAGATTCAAAATCTTCGGAAACATTCGATGTGGCGAGAACCTCCCGCATGACAAACTTGGAAGAAAACTACTGGACCTCGTAGAAGGAACAAACCTTTTCTAACAACACGGGGGGCACAATAAGCCAGAAGGCTGCAGTGTAAGAAGCTTGGGCCACACGTCGAACCCGACCCCCGCATTTAACCAACCAACCAACCAACGTAAATAGTTTCAATTCCAGTCTCTCACACTGGCGTAGCTAAAAAGACCCAGAATAGACATCAGGATCTTCCTGGAAAACTACTTCACAGTATACTAAGAAGAAGCATGGTGGAAAATAATCCTTTAAAAGGGCTACCACGACCAAAAGATACAGATCCTATAAGACAGTCAAGTTGCCTTTAAGGCTCTGAACTCCAGTCTATTTATAAATTAAAAATGGCAACGGAGTGCCTTAAGGACCTTAAAGATCTGGCAGCCACTAACAAAAAGATTGAAGTTCTGCAGGTTCCTCAGGGATAAAATGCAATGACAATGCATGAACTGGTGAAAACCGGATCTCCTCAAAACAGGGAACAGAAATTAGACAGATGAGTCCATATCTATCATTATGGAATGGTACTCCTGGTCAAACTTACGCACGGGCAGTGGCGGCTCGTGACATTTAATAAGGTAGGGCCAAAAATCATTTACGGAGTAAAAAGCGCGTCGCAGGCAATTGGGTATACCAACCTAAGTTTAATTGTTAATTTTACATACGGAAATTAAAGATGTTGTGCATATGTACAGGGTCATCCAACTAGGGCCAATTTTTGAGTTTCTCTGTATTTTTATTAAAACCAATGTAGTCATATTATTTATGTTTTACCGTAGAATCTAAAATTGCCAATTAAAAACAACTTGGCTTAAAACAAAGGAACTGTGGCGTAAAGTAGTTGTTTTTCAATGTAACAACCTGTATATTTTTATTGAAGTGAAAACTTCTTTAGGCGCGTTTAGCACTTTTTGTGGGCACTGAATTAAACTGAGCCGTCACGCGTCACACTCGGCTGTGTAACGCTCGAATTCAACTGCTATATTCAATCCGAACTGACCCTGACCCGAATAAACGTTATATGCAAGAGCATGCCGCAAACAGTGTGCGTTGTATAGACACTCGTCTCAGGTATGTTCTGGCATTTCTTAAATTATATATTTACGTAGGGTGAAGTAAGGTTTACCGTAATTGCTTATTCCGTGGACCTAATTTATTATGATTTCTGACTTCTGTTGAAGATGTAAAAATTCAAGGGTTGTTCAATTTTAGGAAGTATCTTTTTTCGTATGCAGTAAAATTATCCCGTATTCCAAGTTTATGTTATTTTTATGATTGCTTACGAACCTAACCTAAAAGAAACAAAATTGAAAAATTGCATTTGATATTGTTAATTTCACCTTGTTGAAGTTTTAACTTCTGTCGTGTGGTCTTAAGCCTCGTTCTCAGAGCTACGTTGTGTCGCCAGCGACATCATCTTGACCAATCAGGACCGCCTTACGTCATTACCCCTAACCCCCACCTAAGTGTCGCCAGATCGGTGTCGTTGTCGCTCAATTATTTCAACTTCAACGGCGAGCCGTTTATTTGCAGCAGCTATTTTTGGATTTTGTTTGTGTTTTGAATATTGTTTTGTGAATTTTCAGTTTGATTTTAAAATTTAATGCCCCATATTGGTACTGACAGTTCTGGTATATACAGGTATCCAAGGTGTGTTCGAGAAAATGTGTTGTCATATTCCACAGAGCATGAATATACAGGCTTAAAGACATTTTTATTGACCCTTGAAAAAGTTTTAATATAAAACGAAACGTTGGGAGAAATACAATTGTGTCATTTCATTGCCTGTCCTCATTCCCGCTATACTTATTTAAAGTAAAATTTAATTTTGGAAAATACCTGTACCTCCTTCTCTTATCTGGTTTTCCTTAGTACTGAAGCGGTTGGCTTTTCGCCAAAGATAATACGCTATTAATAAGTTACGCCTTTCCATAATAAATTATTCAAAACAAGTTTATAATATTATATTACAAAATACAAACAAACAAATCAATTAGGGTTACGTTTTAATGTGACAGATAGCATAGCGACAGTTAGTGTTTCTGCTTCACCGTCGCCGCGACACCCAATTGATAAGAGTGGGGATGTGTCGCCAGCGACATTCGTAGCTCTGAGAACGAGGCTTTAAGCACACACAATTTTTTTTATTTTTTATGAGACGTTTTTCTTTCCTGATTCCATAAATACAGTAATGTTCGTTTATAACGAACTTCATGGGACAGACTAAAACGGTTCGTTATAAGCGAAGTTCGCAATAAACGATGAATGCTGATACATATAAAAAATGTGGTATTTTTATCAATATACATACAAACATACATATGTACATAATATATTGTACATGTGAAGGTACATAAAAAATGTTTTGTAATAAGTGAATACATTAACAACTGTTTTTAAGAGTCCAATTTAAAAAATGATTTTATTTTAGTTTGTTTTATTGTAAAATGAATAATATCATGAATGTGTAATTCTACTTCGGCTAATCGATTAAGAACACTTTGCTGAGTATTTTGTGACTGATGGAAATGACTAACGTTGCCAGTATGCTGAAGTGCCTCTGATGTGGTTGGAACTTGTCTTAGTTCTGTACTCACAGATTCTTCATCTTCTGCCTCCTCATCGTCATCAATACAAACTGAAGAAGACACAGAACCGGCAATGGCATCATCATCCAAGTATTCGACAGTTACAAGATTATCATCAATATAGACAAATTCATTGAACTCATTTTCAGAACAAGGAAGATTGTCTAGAATATTGTTATTATCTTCCTGTCCACATTTTTTCAGCCATTCGACTAATGGAAGGTCATCGTCTGAATCTCTGAACCACAGTCTTTAAAACAATTAAAAATTGTTTGTTTTAATACCTTCTGCAATGCCATATGAATGAAGTTTATTCCATCCAAATGATTACTGACGAAACGAACCGACGGCGGCCGCCCACAGGCCCATATATGCAATCGAAATAATTCGTTGAATCCCTTGGTTAAGCGAGCGGTAAAATACCGTTTTAGGTTCGTTATAAAAGAAAAATCGTACGATCATATCAAAATGTAAGGTCGTTTCGTTCGTCGTACCAAAACAACATTAGATAGATGGGCGCAAAAACAACATCTATCTCGATGGAACGGTATACCTGGTCAGGCACACGCACCAACCAACCAAGGTTCGTTTTAACCGAAAGTTCGTTATAAAAGGGTTCGTTATTTGCGAAAAAATTAACACACGTCTAGTGATACTGAAGTTCGTACTTATAGATTTGGTTCGTTATAAACGAAAGTTCGCAATCAGCGGGTTCGTTACAGGCGGACATTACTGTATATTATAGTTTATCTCTATTAGCTCAAACCGTTTATAAGATATGAGGGAATAATGAAAAGGTATATTCTTTGAATTTAATACGTCTAGAATGCACTGGAAAAGAAAAGCCCCGTAATGGCGATGCATGAAAATAACGTCACGGAGGCGTTGAAAATATTTTCTCGATAGCGCGGGTGTACCATAGGGTGGTATTCTGGGCCCACTTTTATATAGTCACACACTTGAAGCTTCGTGAAGTTTCTTTAATATTGTCTGTATCATCTTTATGCAGAAGATACCCAAATATAGTTATCATTTAAATCCATTGATGCTGCACACAATAATCAACTTAATAGGGACTTAGAAGCGCTTCTAAAAGTCTCCAATGGCCACCTACTTAAAATTAAGTCTAAATCTGTATCAATATTATTTTGTAATGAAGCTCAACGAGACGTATTAAATAACATTAAATTGAATCTTGGATAGGATGATATCCCTTTAAAAAAATCCTATAAAAATTTTGTTCTTGTACTCGACAGTTAACTCAAATTTAAAAAGGATGTTATCCTTTGCTCAAGGAGAGCTTTCTCTATGCTCAAAAGTCGGTACTGCCACAGGCACTATCTGAATCAGAAAATTTAAAAAATGCTGTGCGTCTCTTTGATCCTTTCTCACTTTAACTACTGTAATCATATTGACAGACCATTTCTGGACGCTAATGCCTGTGAGACGAATACAAACATGCAGAATGCCTGTATAAGGTTCACATGTCGTATACGACCAAGAAAGAGAGAGAGAGAGAGAGAGAAATAGTAAGCTGAGTGAATTGAGTTGGTTGAATATGTTATGCACTCACTGTGTTTCTTCTAGAAAGAAATTAAATTTAAAAATCCACCGTACCTTTTTAATAATCTTAAATTTCGCACCATGTTCTTATGAATGCAAATATCTGTAGATGTCATATTCTAACCAAGAAACAAACCTTTCCTAATAAGACTGGGTGCACAATAAGCCAGAAGGCTTCAGTGCAAGAAGTTTGGGCCACACACACGACTCTTTAACCAACCAATCAACCAAGCAACCATATAGCTAAACCAGGAATAATACACTGATAAAATTAATTATTTGAATTAAAAAAATTTGGCATTCACTCAAATAAATATTTGTTTCCTATTAGCCAAACAATTATGTATTTGAATTGTACCTAGAAATTATTTAAAGTTTTATTATTATTCGATTTGGTACAAATAATTTTTTATTTAGAAGTAATCACTTTTTACAAAATTTTAGCTAATATTTATTTTATTCAAATTTCTCCTAAGTTAAATGAAATGCGTTAATGATTTGAAATGAATAATTTTAAAGTTAAATTAAATAAATATTTATTTCAATGATATTTCTACATGTTTTATTAAAGTATTTATTTGTTTACTTTTGTTCAATATGTATTTGCCGTCACAACAACTTTTTTCATTGAAATACATATTTGTTTGATTTTTGTTAAGTATTTATTTGCGATCACAGTCGTTTATTTCCTATCAACAATTTAAGTTATTTGTTTTAAATACATCGTTGATTTCACTGAAACATATCCTTGATTTTACTGAAATAAATCCCTCTACCCCTATGCTATCCAATAAACAAAAAAAACCTAAAGTTCTAATTTCAAACAACTAAATTTTAAAATAATATTGTGGCATGTTTGTATTTTATTGTTTTAGTATCGCAATGGCTTACTATACTAATTGGTTTTAATGCATTTATTACATAGTTAGAATAAAACATCAGAACAGAAAATCTAAATAAAATGGCTGAGCAACATCCGTCATAAAACTAGTAAAATAATGTAAAAAAGTATTTGCACAAACTATACTTATTTAAAAAAAAAACGATTACTAGTTGTTAGGCATAAGAGAGAACTAAGAACAAAATAGTTTAAGAAATAGGTACATGTTACATTACATTTTTTTAAATGTATTAACAAGCAGATAATTTAACATATCAATCTTCAAAATAAATTGATATACTACTGTATTAACTTAATGCTTAAAGATATGAATTTTAAAAAATACACAATACTTATTGATAATCAAAGAAATAAAATCATAATAATACAACCTTGCAAACCAAAAATTTAAGAATACTCGCTAGTTTTCGCCGTCAACTGGGGTTTATATTCCAGTCAATAACTAGAGAACCACTTTAAATTATAACAAAAACTAAAGAGAATTTAAAAGTTAAGGGATGCGGGCAAACTACTCTTGTTTTAGTTTTTTGAATAAGGCCAAAATGGCAATATCAAGACATTTTAAAAACTACAGTTTTATGGCCAACATTACAACTAAATTTATTTTTTGAAAAAAACAAAACTAGATCATTTTGCAAGGATCATTTATGTTTTAAATTTTTCTTTCGAAACTAATTATTTTGGTATTTTACGATAAGTTCTCAGTTGATTGGAATAACGTGGGTACGTGTTTTCACGATAAAAACGCAGTTTTAACGGCTCGATGGAGAGCTCTTAAGTGTTAGTTTAAAAATAAAAAATAAAACTATTTAGTT
Source organism: Polydrusus pterygomalis (assembly GCA_963969555.1). Classification (NCBI taxonomy): domain Eukaryota; kingdom Metazoa; phylum Arthropoda; class Insecta; order Coleoptera; family Curculionidae; genus Polydrusus; species Polydrusus pterygomalis. The sequence continues at coordinate 60,231,564 of OZ018379.1, forward strand.
AGGCAAATAACTACTACGTTAAGTAAGTATCATGGAATAACTAAAATATCCAAATCGTTTCCTACCTTGGAGTGGGCGATATCCCATTTGAGTAAGATACACATCAATGGCATGGTATTTGGCATTGCATCTTTCATATTGAAGTATATTAAATAAAGTTTATACACAAACACTGCAATTATCACACAACAAACACATAAGGCAGTATCAATAAACCACGCTAACTTTTTGATAGGTATTTTAATTCACTACTGGTTTTCATTTCTAAGATGCAACGAGGTGTACTGTGTAGCTATCTGGAAAAATGGCGACGAAAGACAAAACTTAAGGTCGACCAGGACAACAGGTCCAAACGACGCATCATTCCATTTGTGCGACCAATCATATTATTCAATGCGGGTGACGTCTTCCGATAACCGGGGTCGTTTTTAATAATTAAGGATTTGATTTTAATACCTAATTATTAAAGTTAAATAACCAAGTTGGTCAAATAGTTCGTTTTATAATGATTTAATTTGTGGTTAACGGTATTTAGTTCCTAATACGGGATTATTTCGCGTAAATATTAAATTATTTGGATTTTGTACTTTTGTAGTTTATTGCTTAGATATTTATTTTAAAGCTTGCGTTGTTTGACATAAATCCGCCAACAGTCAAATCATTTTATAAATAAAAACAAATACTCTGACATATTTTAATTAAATAAAATTGAGTTAATTCAAATCATATTTATTTGTCACCAATACTTTCTCGGCAAATAAATCAGTTTATTTGTTTAAAGGAAAACAGTTTTATCAGTGTAGAAAAATTAAAAAATAGCAGCGGATAGGGTTTACAATAGCACAAATGGATGAAAAATTTCATGTTTCGGGAAAAAGTCATTCTTGATAAAAAGTTTTGTTTGTAAAAAAAATGTAATTCACGAAGAGAAAATTTTGATTTTTTATACAGGGTTCGCAAAAACTTCAAAAACATGATTTTTCTCCAGGAGTAAACTACCTTTATTTTTCGTTTTCGACCAAAATGCCAATTAGAAAACTTATTTAGAGTAACATTTGTAATTTAAATCCGAGATTTAAAAAAAATCTTCGATTTTTTTAGTTTTTTTAATTTTTATAGGTATTAAATAGAAATTTTGCTGCTCAATTAAAATATTAATATAAAATTTTATTAGACTCTATTATTTTCATAATGGGTGGTGTGTATCTTATTTTAAAATTTTAAATGCATTTCTACCATCTTTTGTAAAAACAAGTAATTTTTTTAACTTTTTATTACCTAGTTTTACGTATGGGGCAAATTTGAAGTTGTCAAATAGATATTTGATGTGTTTTGAAAATGTTGACCTTAGAAAAAGGGTTTATTTAGTTCAATGTTACGGTGCGGTACTTTCAACAAGATGTATGCCCTGCGCATTTTGCAATTGAAGTGAGGAAATGGCTTAATAATACATTTGGCTACAGATGGATTGGTCGGAATGGTCCGGTTCTGTGGCCCCCAAGAAGTCCCGATTTACTTATTTCAGGTGCCTATCTTCAAACAATTAGTGTGTTCCCGTCCAATTGAGAACGAAAACAGCGAATTGTTGAAGCTGTTCAAACAATTTCCATTGAAGAAATTCGAAGAAGTTTTAATGTGTTGAATATGGAGAAGGAATGTTTGAATAGCAAATTATAAAATTATTATTGTTGTTACTTTAAGATCTTTTTGTGTTATTTCCGGGGTTATTTAATTTCATTTGTGAAATTAAAAACACATATTTCTGGTAACACCAAAAATCAGTTTTTGAAACTTTTTGATACCCCTTTGTCATTGATAATGTATGTATTTTGACCGCTAATGCTGCTATCCAAAAAAAAATTCCTTTAGCTCTAAAAATTAAAAAAAACTAAAAAAATCGAAGATTTATTTTAAATCTCGGATTTAAACTACAAACGTTATTCTAAATAAGTTTTCTAATTGGCATTTTGGTCGAAAATGAAAAATAAAGGTAGTTTACAATTAGAGAAAATAATGTTTTTGAAGTTTTTGCGAACACTGTATAAAAAGCAAAACTTTTTATCAAGAATAACCTTTCCCGAAAAATGAAATTTTTTATCCATTTGTGCCATTGTAAACCCTATCTGCGGACAGTCTGTATATATTAATTTCATTATTCCTATTTCCGTGAATAGAAAAATAAAATACGTCAGAATATAACACGCCACTGCGAAATATATCTCATGCAATTTCTAAGATTGACGCTACTCAATTTTTTGCTCTAGCCGCATAAAAATAAAGCGGTTTTGATTATAGCCACAGCTGGGTCGGGCTTATACATTCGTAAGTCCGGTAATAATATACGAGTTTGTTTCTGAACTTATCATTAAATAATTAGTCCAATTTAAATATTGAAATTCTGACGCCCACCCATTGTCTGCAAGGACTGCATTTTTATCTGAACTGAGCACGCACAGTGGTGGCAAGAAATGGAGAATGAGCTGAATGAGAAAATCGTAATCGTTAATTAGATTAGAAAAGGTTATTTTAATAACTAATTAATGCTACCGTGCGAGCAAAAATTATTTGCATCAAAGAGGGCTTGGATTAAAAAACGTAGGGCTTGGTTTAGATCACAATGATATTGTTACAAATTCATATTATGACATGAGATGCCAAACTAATGAGTAATAAAATATGTAGACAAATACAAATTTATTTTTGTTGTTTACAAAATTAACAAAGTAAGAATATCTACATATACAGAAAGAAAAATAAAAATAATTACATAAATAATTGCTGAAATTGACCACCGCCATGCTCCTAGCATAAATTCACACGTCTCTTTATATTTTCGAAAGTGTTGACCAGCATCTCTGGAGAAATGTTACCACATTCATGGATAATCCTTTCTTGTAATTGTTCTAAATTTGCAACTGGTGTTTTAAAAATATTGTTCTTTAAATAAGGAAAAACGAAGTTATCCATAACCGTTAAACAAGGTGATCTAGGTCGGAATTCAATGTCTGATCGACTGATCAATCTGTCGTCGAAAAAATTGCGTAAGTAGTAATAGTTTCGGCGGCTGTATGAGTGGTTGCACCGTCCTGTTGAAAATATCCAAAACGTAATTCGTCGTCAAGTAATTGCTCCACAAATGGATTCAAAATATGGTCTCTATACCGCTGTGCTGTAACTGTGCCATGGAAAAATAATAGGACCAACAATTCTTTTTCGGGAAACAGCTAACCAGACACCAATTTTTTGAGGGTGCAATGTGGACTCTACAAAAAAATGGGGATTTTCACTAGTCCACATGCGTGTATTCTGATAATTCACATAACCGGAGAGGTGGAACCAGGGTTCGTCCGAAAACAATGTCAGGTCTAATAAATCATTTCTTTCCAATAAATTTTGGATAAACCATTGAGAGTAATTCCTGCGTCTTTCAAAATCCGCGGCTTGTATTTCTTGGAATACTTGCACTTTATAAGGAAATAAATTTAGCTGCTTCTTAAGAATAGTCCTGCATGTTCCATAAGATCTTCCCACTTCTTGGGACAGGAGTCTTATACAATTTGTTGGCGTACTTCGCATTATTTCACGAACGTTAGCAACAAGTTTTTCTATTCTTACAGATGGTCTTCCTGCTCCCTTTTTGTGTTTTATAGAACCTGTTTCCTTAAACACAGCCACAATTATTTTCAGGCAATGATAAAAATCTCCAGCAATAAAAGCAACGTTGAGAAAATGTTCGAGAAAATCGTCCATGCATAAACCCGGATTGTATTGCCACTCACCGTTTACTATAACCCTTTTTCGAAAATATGCTTCAACCATGAATGTTTTGTGCTGTTCCGTAAAGCCCATTGTGTAAATTGTTCAAGAAATTGAAAAAATTATCGATGAATCAAATTACTTGTAACGACTGTCAAACATGACGGAATAACTGATTGGTTGTTAATTCAGGTAGTTACTGACACCCAACAAGGCCCTCTTTGATGCAAATAATTTTTGCTCGCACGGTATATACAAAATTTTCCGTTTTTAATCATCTTAAACCACTGTGAATTGTTTGTACCGATTGCAAGATCCAAGGATGAAAAATGATTTACATGCGTAATTTATAAATTTATGTTACCCATGTCGGCCGAAATTAATTTATGCTTTGCTAGGAAAGGTATAAGGCGGCAAGCTGTCAACTTTCAACGTAAAAGGCTTGCGCATTTTAAAAATAAATCGCTCGATATAAATGTTTGATAATGTTTTTATTGCAATGCTTACTGACAAAACCAACAATAATCCGTGATCATTGCTGGATCCCATATGCCTTGGTAGCGTTGCTCCTTTAGTAGGTCTTGGTGGAATATTTCTCCTTGTTCGTCACTAACCGCACCCAAATTTTCTGGGAAAAAATTGAAATGGTGGTACAAGAAGTGTATTTTAAGAGACATACGACAGCTTATTTTGCAGTAGTTTTGAAGTAGTTCTTCCACAAATTTTTTGTAGTTTTCTGCTTCTTTGTTTCCTAATAACTCGGAAACGATTATTTAAAAAAAAACCACCTAGCTAATTCAACATCAGTTAATTTTTCATGAAACTCTTGATTTAGGAAAAAATTGTTTAATGTATTTAAATGCATCTCCTTCTTTATCTGATGCTTTCAAGAAATTTTTCATTAATCCGAGTTTAATATCTAATGCAGGTAAAAGAACTTTTTTGGTATCAACGAGAAGCATATTTCTTCCGTAAGCTTGACCTGAATATATTGATCTCTCGGAAGCTATTCTTTTACTTGGTAATGACTCTCTGTTGCCCTACTATCCCAAAGACAAAGAAAACAGCAATACTTCATAAATCTACCCTGAATCCCCAATAATAGTCCTATGATTTTTAGGTCACCACATATTATTTGCCATTTATAGGTACTTATCATAGCTTATTTGCTTATTATATAAGGTAGACTTTATTCGCTTCAACTATAGCATTGATAACACATTCATTAAGCAGTGTGACACTTTAAGAGACCTTGGTGTGATTTTCAACCCAAAGCTTCCCTTTACTTTTCACATCAGTAATATAAACAGCAGTGCAATGAAGAAATGAACATGCTTGAATACATTATATAAGGAATTCGGCTGATTTTACAAATACTTAAACATTGACAACCCCCTGTATTACAGATTCGTGCGATCCAAACTATAGAATATGGTGCTATTATATGGCACCCCATCTTCCACAAATACATTAATCTTCTAGAAAACGTTCAAAGAAAGTTTGTCAAATGCCTTTCCTTTAAGGAAGATGGCACATATCCCCCTAGAGGCACTGATCAAAATGCCCTTTTAATAAGATTTCAGATACCATCGCTTCTCAATCGCAGATATTACCTGTTCATTCAGTTCTTGTTCAAAGTGTGCAGGTCGCTCATCGATTGCCCTATGCTACTATCCTGCATAAATAATGTAATGTTCCCTCACGCACTGTCAGATCCTCTCCCGTCTTCCATGTGCCTACTCCCTCAACAAACTTTTTAATTAAAACACTAATTTATCAATCAATGTTTATGTTCAATAATACTTGCAATGACATTGATGTATTTGGCTTGTCCTCCACTCAGTTTACAAATTCCACTAAAGTCAAACTATTACAACAACGTTACTTACTGAATTTCACCATTTTCTATTTCAGAATGATTTATTAATCTTTTTTAACCTATTATTATTTTTTTCTATGTCACATTGTCTTGTAATTGGAACCTGTTCTGTTAGACAATAAAGATTATTATTATTATTATTATTGCATTTAGAATAAGTGACATAATTTCGTATGTTTCCTTCATGTCAACTGCATGTGCAAGAGAAGTAAACGGTCGTAAACGCCATTCGTCCTGGTTATGTGCAAATTCTAATTTTTCCATAACACTATTTGGATTAACCCAAACATATTTTATCCTGCATAGTAAAAAATGGGGATAACTCCTGGTTACGGTTTCTAAGTATTGTAACTTTGGTTCCAGTGGCTAGTAAAAAAAATTATAACTCAAAAATCTTACGTGATAATTTAACGTGGTAATTTAAAGTTTTTAATTTTATCCTGCATAGTGAAAAACGAGGTAACGGTTTCTAAGTATTGTAACTTTGGTTCCAGTGGCTAGTAAATTCCATTGCTGTAATCTCGAACCTAATACTTCAGCATGCTCTCTGGACAAGCGGAGGTCCCGAACTAGATCATTTAATTCAGCTCGTTCGATTAAAGTGGGTGCTTTTCCTTTACTCTCGGAAAAATAAGCATCGTCCTTTTCTGATACATTACCGGGTTCTGCCTTATCATCATACATTTCTAAATCTTCCTTCCCAAATGCCGGGGGCGCTGGAATTGATAAACCTTCTCCATGAAGAACCGGTTGTAGCTAAGGGAACATCCGGATATTCAATATTATGTTTGCTCTTTCTTGAAAAATTAGACACTTTTGTCATGCAAAAGTAACAGTCGTTAAAATGATATTTGTTTCAGCTTACACCAGCCGCTTTAACTGGCACTTGCAAGCGCAACAAATTATATGCTGTTGCCAATTCTTCAAAATTTTCGGATTTGTAAGCACAATGTAAGTATATACGAGAAACAAGGGTTTGTTAATTAGTTGTTTTTAAACACTGAAAACACTTTTTGTCTTGATTTCAGTTATATTGTTTCTTAAGGACTAAAGAATGTATTATTATAACAATCAATGGCTTGTTATTTTTTTCTGTCACACTCAAAACTCCTCGGTTTAAAGTATATTTGCAAACTAGCTCTCAAATAAAGTTATTGACTAACAATAATTAAATACTGATATAAAAGAAACATTTTTAATAAAAAAACTTAAAGAATTGAAGAAGAAAGATCTGACAACCCTAGTTGTGAGGTCGGTCTCTTTGAGACTGTTTACCGCCGTTTTTATGCCGTATGGAATGATTGGAATGTCATCACGCTGACTTTGGATAAATTATATAAGACATGGAAGAGCGTTTGCCATTTAGTCAGTTACCTAGATTTGCTACACAGGCTTGACAACATATGAGGAGCCCAGTCTCGATGTTGACCGACAACCGACAACACATCCAAAATACTTAACGATAAGATACTTTGGTTATTTTGTTAATTGTACTTTTTTGCGATTTAGGGGTAAACTGACCACATATACAAAAACAAAAAAAAAAAGTATAACAAAAACTATCCGCGGGGATAACACAGCCACGTTTCAGTACTTTAGACATTTTTGTACCGTCGCGTACGTCGTAAGTTGTTAAGATCATTTTCGCATTTAGCCACCAAAAATGAACAAAAAACTGCCCTTTACATTGCAGTCGCATATTGGCTGTAAGCAACATGTCATTTTGCACAACTCTCCGTTAAGTTTTGAATCCGGAAATCCAATATTTTTATATAATTTTGATGTGATCACATAGCATATTATCGATAAAAGAATAAATACAAATCATACTGATCAAATCTTGTCATCTAATGCTGTAAATAAGTTTTTCCCCTCTACTGTAAAATTATGATTTTTGGAGTTATGCAGTTTTCACATTTGGCCGACGATATGTCGCCAACTTAAGTAGACACACATATGTCCGTTTCCTCTGTTCCTTTATCACACGTCTTAGTTTTAATAATAATTATTTATAATATTAATTTCATTAATGCTCCCATGATTATTTGCTTGCTTTGTATTACAATAGAAATAAATATTTATTTGTTTATTTTTTTCTTTAATTTAAAATACACTTCTCGTCAAAATTAGCGAATACTCTAAAATCTAGCAAAAGTTTGTTCTTAACTATCTTATGAACCGCTCATCCGATTTTGACGAAGTAATTTTTCTAGTGTAACCTAAGGTGTTACAAACCTTTTTAAGTTCCTAACGTTAATCTGTGAAACGATTTTACTGATATACAGGGTGTTATTAGTAGAGGCGATTTTGTGCCGTAAATTTAAAACATTCTGTAGAGTAAACTGGTAAAGTTAGAAATTTCCGGTATATGCCGTTAGTTAGATGACATCAATATCTCTAGACCTTTTTGCCAGTTTTTTGATAAGTGTCTTTTGGCAATAGATACACTATTTAACAAAAAATGTGTCAAATTTTGGTAGGAAAATCTTTACAATGCTGTATCTTGGCAATGGTTGAACAGATTTCGACCAGTATTCAAGATTTTAAAAGCTCTTTTCCTATAGATTTTCCGTGATATAATAGTGATTTTTAAAGATGGCTATTTTCTTATTATACAGGGGTTGAAAAAATCATAAATATAAAATTGCTAAAATTATGGTAACTGGGATTCATTAAAGCTATGCTAACCGGGCTATATGCTTCTGTTTTGTTTCAAAATTAGTCATTTAACACTTTTGGTCAATATTTCGGGACGTTTTTTTCCTATTTGATTAAGAGCTATTTGGGAAAAAATACAATATTAAACAAAAAATGTGTCAATTATTCGGGAAAAACTCTAAAAAGCTGTACCTTGACATTGGTTAAATAGATTTCGACCAGTATTATAGATTTTAAAATTTTAATAATAATAATAATTTATTTTAATGTATATAGGTATACTTTGGTATACTTACATGTTTTAGATGGACAAAAAAATTAAAACGTCATGTTTAAAGCCAAATTTTATTAAATAAATTCACAAAAACATTGCCACATAAAAAACATAAAAACACAAAAATAACTTTGTACTAATTATTAGTAACGGGTGTTTCCACCTCTTGCTGCAATAACAGAATGACATCGTCGTGGCATGCTCAAAATTAGCCGTTGAATCTCCCCTTGATCGATTTGATGCCAAATTCCATTTAATTATAATAATAATTTAAACTCACTGTTAGCTCATTTGACGCAAATCTGCTACATACTAAATGACACACGAATGACACATATTTTTTCGTACACAACATGCTAGATAAGTGATTAATTTGATTTTTTACACCTTCTAGATAGTTTCCTAAGAATAATTTGACAAATTTTTTGTTTAATAGTGTATCTTTTGCCTAATAGCTCTCAATCAAATTGGAAAAAAAACGTCCCGAAATATTGACCCAAAGTGTCAAATGACTAATTTTGAAACGAAACAAAAGCATATATCTTGGTTGGCATAGCTTTAATAAACCCAGTTACCATAATTTTAGTAATTTTATATTTATGATTTTCTCGACCCCCGTATAATAAGAAAATGGCCATCTTTAAAAAGCACTATTATATCACGGAAAATCTATAGAAAAAGAGCTTTCAAAATCGTGAATATTGGTCGAAATCTGTTTAAACATTGCCAAGATTTGTAATTGTAACATTGTAAAGATTTTCCTACCAAAATTTGACACATTTTTTGATTAATAGTGTATCTTTTGCCAAAAGACACTTATCAAAAAATTGGCAAAAATGTCTGGAGATATTGATGTCATCTAACTAACGGCATATACCGGGAATTTCTAACTTTGCCAGTTTACTCTACAGAATGTTTCAAATTTACGGCACAAAATCGTTTGTACTAATAACACCCTGTATAACAGTAAAATGGTTTTACCGATTAACGTTAGGAACTTAAAAAGGTTTGTAACACCTTAGGTTACACTGAAAAAATTAGTTCGTTAAAATCGGATGAGCGGTTCATAAGATAGTTAAGAACAAACTTTTGCTAGATTTTAGAGTATTCCCTAATTTTGACGAGAAGTGTACTTAACAGATATAGCTATATTTGTATATCAATATCCAAATGATAAACATCACGGGATCATCATGAAATTACTAATAAAAACAAATTACATCAGTCAATGATTAACCGGGCCAGAATGTTAAATTACACGTTTGGATGATTAAACGGGTCGAGATGGTAATTTATTACATGATTAAACGGATCAAAATGGTAATTCACATTGGTCGATAATAAAACACATCCGAATTGTAATTAAACGGGCTAGAATGATGGATTACTTACAAGTATCGATGAGTGGGTTCGTTGGATTGGTAGATTACACTGGATGTTGATTAAACGGGTCTGAACGGTATTTTACAATGGCCGATGACTATGGAATAAAATGGTAAATAACGTGTGGCGATGATTTGATCAGATCGATAATATGAACTGGCTTACAAATAAGCGGGCTGTTGGGATGGTAACATTTACAGGACGTCTATTCTCGAAATAGGCGAATGACCATTTCAAGAGAAGTGATTAGTTTTTCTCTTAAGAATGATTAAACTGTATTATTGAAACTTAAAATGACTATTCATTTCCATACGTTGTGAGCATATGATGTCAATTGTCCCTTTTCGCGAGAGAGCATTCACTTCTCTTAAATTGGAGAATAGACGTCTTGATGAGTAAATGATTCCGCATAATAACAATCGAATACTTCCACATAATTAAAGTGTAAGACTAAAATCTATACTGGCTTATTTTATTACACGGTTCCAAATAGTAACTTCCACGATGATTACATGCTTCATAGTGGTAACCAACACGTGTCGATGAATAAATGCGAAAGACTCCATTGCGGTTGGGAAGAGTAAGAAACGGTTTTGTCGGATCAAAAACAGCTAACAGTGTAGGCTATATATGGGGAGAAACCCAGAATAGGCATGAGTATTCCCGTGGGAAACTACGCCACAGTATACGGGTAGTTACAAGAATTTTGGCCAATTCGAGCTGTACTACATTAAAAACAAAATTATGATATATTGAACTTATTATTATATTTTTTAGAAAAGTCATTATATATTTATATAGTTTCATATGTGGCCATGAAACAAAGTATTTGAATTAGTAGAAGTAATAATATTTATAAAGTAGGTACGGTAAATTGTCAATTCCGCAACGATACTAAATTATGAAAGTATTTAACAAAAGAAGACAGTGGTCTTAATTTAAAAAAAAATGTAGTAAATACTTTGTTGTTTTATATAAGATTTAATAATAAGTCTAACTAATTTTTTTAAATTGAATATTTTATAAATATTCTCTACACGTGAACGCTATTCGGCTGATTCTGTATGTTGTAAATTTTTAACTCCATTGGAACATGCGTACATAGTACGCTCATTTTGACATTTAGTTTAATTATTTTTTAGTGATACCTACTCTTAATTTTTGTTTATTTACCGTGTTACTGAAATTAAGAAAAATGTTGCGGAAAAGACAATTTTCTGAAATTAATCAAAAACACCGTACTATATTTAGGTAAAGCGATTTATTGCAACTTAAAGTTCATTTGGGGAATCACATCTGTAGCTAGGTTGCAACACATACTGCCAGTCCCACCAGAAAAATGACTATCTATGTACATTTATGTCATTGCTGCAACGTAGTGTCATTTCCGCAACAAAACCCGTGTTGCCGAAATGACCGTTGCGAAAATGACAAAATCCGAATATAAATCACGTAACATACAGGGTGGCCCTTTAGTGTGGCAAAGTCCAATAGCTCCGTTACTATTTCAAATACATTAAAAATATTAATACAAAAGTTGAAGGGCAGTAAGTGACTTATAACGTAAAATTATTTTTAACTCTATAGGGTGGCTCAAAAAAGCGGAACAATAAAAAATGTACTTTTTTCAAATGGAACACCCTGTATATTTTTACATTTTTAAATTCCACATAAAATTATAATTATTTTTTATTAAATACATTATTAGAGTATACTTTATAGTTTCCGAGATATTGACTCTTGAAAAGTAACATTTTTGAACTTTGACAGCTTCTAACTTTCTAACAGCACGTCTTAGAGCAAAACGGCTTACATGTCCCTATCTATAATTTTTATTATATTCCCAAAAAAAATAACTTCCGGTTAAACCGGATGTTACTCGAAAGCAGGAAATATAGTTGTTCCGGTTTAACCGGAAGTTGATTTTTTTGGGAAGATAATAAAAATTGAAGATAGGGGCAGGAAAGCCGTTTTGCTCTAAGACGTACTGTTAGAAAGTTAGAAGCTGTCAAAGTTCAAAAATGTCACTTTTCGAGAGTCAATATCTCAGAAACTATAAAGTATAGACTAATAATGTATTTAATAAAAAATAATTATAATTTTATGTGGAATTTAAAAATTAAAAAATATACAGGGTGTTCCATTTGAAAAAAGTACATTTTTTATTGTTCCGCTTTTTTGAGCCACCCTATAGAGTTAAAAATAATTTTACGTTATAAGTCACTTACTGCCCTTCAACTTTTGTATTATTATTTTTAATGTATTTGAAATAGTAACGGAGCTATTGTACTTTGCCACACTAAAGGGCCACCCTGTATAAAATCTTCAAAATAATTACAAAAATTTTAGGTTAGAATAATAAGACATGACCACATTATCGAGTAATTGACACAACTGGCTTTTATAGTAAAACAGTTTTGCTTACCTAATGTTGCAGAACTGACACACAATAAAAACACACTTCAAATTCACGACTTAAATATGGAATTAACAAAAAATTTAGTCGATACAAGTTTCAGACTGGAAATCAGATTAGATTGCGCCATGACTTCACATTGTAAACTATTCTTAGGCAACCACACGTTACATTTAGTGATCTGCTGCAAAAATGACTGGTATTCTTAGGACAGACTTTACTCTGCGTTTAATAATGTAATAAAAATAATTGGACAAGTTTATTTATATTAATATAATAAATGCAGGTTTTTACTTTACCAATTGTCAAGAAAAATTGATATAGGATCTTAAGTGAAACAAGTTGTGGTTTATTAAATATAAATTCTTGATTGGGGACATGTTGCGGAAATGACATTCGTAGTACATAAATAATTCTGGAAGTATATCCTTGTTAAATATAAGCCATTTAGCATTTTTTAATAGTAATATGAAACCTTATTTATATCTTCCATTTAAAACCAATGGAATCCGAAGGACCCGAATATGTATAAAAAGCCAGGGACATATTTTGGCCAAAATTCTTGTAACTACCCATACTAAGCAGAAATTCATGCAATACAAGCATGCATACCAAAGAATCTTAAATACGACCAAACGATACACATCCTGTCAAATAGTTGAGCTGAGCTTTGAACTCCAACAAATTTACATTCACAATGGAGTGCCTTCACGACCTAAAAGAACTGGTAGCCAGGAACAATAAAGGGGAAGTCCTAAGGATTCCTGGTAACTCAGAGATAAAGGACAATAAAAAAGCAGATAAATAAGCGAGAGGGCCCCGAACCCACCCTTGGAATATCAAAACAGGCAACCAAAAGAACATTAGACAGATGGGCGCAAAAACAACATGGAATGACGTACCTACCTAGTCAAATACCCGCATGGACGGCAATTGAGAATCCTTTGAAGAACGGGTATCCAGATAAGGGAAGTGACTGGATTATTAACAGGCCATTGTCATTTTAAGAAAGCACCTTCAACGAATAGGAATTTACAATGGACCCATTAAATGCAGACTTTGTGGTGAAGAGGACGAAACTGCCTTTCATATCATTGACAGCTGCGAAGAACTAACTCGCAGATTCAGAATCTTCGGAAACATTTAACGCAGCGACAACCTCCCACATGACAAACTTGGAAGAAGGCTATATTGGACCCTACAGAAGTAATAAATCTCTTCTAATAAGACTTGGCTGCAAAATAAGCCAGAAGGCTGCAGTGTTAGAAACTTGGGCCCAACCCCCGCCTCGGCTGTGTGGTTTTTTATTTTTATCTTTTACAAAAAATTTTTTTGTTACGAAATTTGGTGAAAACTTACCTTTTTATGTCCCAAACAGACTGTAATTTTTTTTTGATTTAAAATATTTATTTTTTCACCTTATTTTGACTTAATATCCATAGTAATGTATATTTTTTTACACCATCAGAAAGTAGAGATTTCAACGAACAAAAAGCTCACCGACTTTTTTAAAAAAGCAGATATTTTGACGTGAAAATTTTCGATTGGCGCTTTTTCGATATTAAGTGAAAATAAGGTGAAAAAATAAATATTTTATATCAAAAAAATTACAGTCTGTTTAAGACATAAAAAGGTAAGTTTTCACCAAATTTCGTAAAAAAAAATTTTTTTTTGTAAAAGATAAAAATAAAAAACCGAAAACTTGGTTATTTGAATTTGTCACATACATTTTAAGGTTATGTGAAAAAAGTGTAAATACAAAATTTGTAGACCTTTTTATTACCTATAACTTAGCCATTTTCCGTTTTTCCATAGGTTGTGTAGTTTTGCCGGAAATCGAGATAAATCGTTTTCTACCCTTAAAAACTCACCCCCTTCCACTTCCCGACCTCGGATCGCCCGTAAATAATTTTTTCTTTTATTTTTGTTATGTTCTCTTCCTTTTCCAATGGGTTTCATCGTACTATTATTTTTTTTTTGGTTTCAAAAATTATCTACCCTGGTCTATGGAGCCGCCACTGTTTTTAACTAAATGTTATTTACGTTCATTGGCGGTCTAATATATCAAAAGGTTTTTTTTGCGTTCGGATCGTCATTTAATAGTAAAACATCTCCAAACGAAACAAAATTGCCAATGAATAGCGAAGAAAAGAAAGGCCTCGACCGGGGCCGCGTGACCGTTGACCCGTGAAGGAATCTCCCTCAAGTCACTCGTTCGCGCCCGTTGCACATTCGTTTTATCGTATGCAGTACGCTTGAAATTAGGCGTGGGCAAAAAGACTCTCTTTAATGAGTTGCCTCCCTAACTCCGGCTTACTTAAAATTGTCAGCTCACTGAAGTGACTCACTGACAAAAAATCTATTTTTTATAATATAAAAAAATTGTTTTGTTAATGTTTTCTTAGTGCTCCTTACGTCCCAACCTAAAAAAACTAGAAAATAAATAAAACCAAAAACCACAGCCACATTACGGCTCCGCTCGCTCACCAATAAAAATGTTTAGGCCTAAAGGCTCGTTCCCAGAGCTACGGACGTCGCTAGCGACACATCCCCACTTTTATAGATTGGGTGTCGCGGACTGTCGCGGCGACTGTGAAGCGGAAGCAACGACTGTCGCAAAGTGTCGCTATCTGTCACATGTTTTATTACATTAAACGGCATGATGTTGAACTTTAAATAATTGAGCGACAACGACACCGACCTTGCAACACTTAGGTGGCCCAAGCAACATTTTTCTGACTTCCAACTAACTTTTTACCAACCCCGACATTGCAATGTGTCCATATAGTAGTCACTATTTGTACAGGATGTAAACCGGTGTCAAACCATCGTCGTTTCAACGTTGTTTAGCAGTTACCAAAAATCAGAAGGCGGATCGACAATTTCACAACTCATCGAGTGCAACAAGTTTAATATTGAGTGCATGCACAACGTTGTACCGCCGTCGGAGATGACTACCATCTAAAAGTTGCCTAAAGTCCTAAAACACAACGTTGGTATGACGTTGGTTTTGGTATTTTTTACTACTTTATACTTTGACAGATGTCAGTACACGATCGTAAAGTTTTTACCTGAAAGTGAGGTTAGGGACTCTTATATTTTCTTATTTGTAAATTTGATATGGAAAAAACAGCTTTCGCCTTGTCGGCCCTTTAAATATTCAGCTACTTTTTATAGAAGACTGAAAATACAAAGGCACAAAAATAAAAAGTTTAAAAGCAGTACCTGTAGGCAGCACATTATCATACAATACATCAGATGAAGCCGGTCCATCTACATCTCGCCAGCACACCCCATCTGATGATTACAACACCGATAGTGATTCAGAAATGGAGCAGAAAACAACTCTGAAAATGACGCGTTGCAACGTTTGCAAACGAACCAAACGTTGATGATAAAAATAAATAAATGATATGTAAGAGACAACTCGCGAAGCTGTCGAAAAATGACAGCGTAGGCAACTGTTTTACCGATCGGAAAGTCGGTTGCGATATAAAAACAGTGCATTCTTTTCGACAACCGGTCGGCGATGGTATAAATATACGTAGTATCTCCAACCAAACTTGGAAAGAGTAACATGTGGGTAAAATTTTTGTAAGGTATGGACAGAAGTAGTACATTTAGTTAAACTAGTTGCAATTTTACGGCAAAAAAAGAGTGTTTTAGTCATTTTCCCGACGCCTTCATTTTTAGCAGTTTATAAGAGAGCCCATGACGACATCCATTTTGCTGCAATACATTTTCCGTTACAAATTTACTTACTTGTTTTTTTCGCAAAAACACAATAAAACTCTCTACCATATTTTTTTAAAACAAATAATATAATATGTATGTTTCGTATTTTTACGACAAAATATATTAATATTTCAAAAACTTGGTATGATGAATAAAAACTAATATTTTTTTATTAGTTTATTCTTTTTGTGGCCCCTTTTATTTTTAAAGCTCTCATATGCATATTTATCAAAAAACTGGATTGCGTTTAGTATTTAGACCCAGAGATGTCCCGAAAACTAATTTCGAAATATCTAGTTATCAAAGAGATATACACTCCATTTATCAAGTTTGCGTTATTCTTATAAGCCATATTTATCATCTGTTTAAAGATTTAATTCCACAGTACAGAGGTACTCCAATAACAGGTATTTGATTTTCACTTAAACTATCTACAACAAGAAAGTTTAGTGTAAACAATTGGCGCATATCCTACCAGGTTTGCCTTAACTAGGTGAATCATAGGTCGAGAATACCAACGTTGTCACGACTCCAAGGTTGGTCAATTTATTCTGACTGTATATAATCGGACCCGACGTCATAGCGACCCAAACTTGTGTGACCGATTTGGTGCACATGGGTCGTGGCGAAGTCGATTTGACGTTGCGCTCCAACGTCGTCTCGATTAAAGCAACGTTGTAACAACGTCGGATTGTTACTTGGCGGGGGGGGGGGGGTAGGGATAATGACGTAAAGATTCATAAACAGATTTGCAGCGGCAGCTGAAGTTAAGCATGACTCACCAAAAGACACGAGAGACGATGGCCGCAGACTCACAGACTGAGCGCGCGCAAGTGACCCATTCCGACCGACGACAAGTCATCAACAGACACAGATCAAAAATAGGCCGTCGTGGTCTGGCTCATAGTCGTTTGGCCAGTTCACAAAAAGAGCGAAGTCGACTCTTTGAGTCAACTTGCTCATGAGTTACACATCCCTACTTGAAATATGTACTGCGTTTAATGACGGGTTAATTCTCTGCGAAAAAAATATTCGAATAGGTCGACTTTTTAATGCAACAATGTTCGACGACTTTTTAATAAAGCCCAGGGGCTAGAGTTCGTTGGACTAATAATTTTTGATTCTGAGATTTGCCAAATTAGGTTTTTAATTAAGTAATTAAATAAAATCGTTAAATGGCATTTATAGCTGTCATTAAATTAGCCCAGGCTAAGTAAAACGTCGTGTTTTCGAGTCAAGCCTACCGGGTGAATAAAAGGGTGCAACAAAGATTAGATTATCAAATCTTTTCAATTGGCATGGTATGCAGGGTGTTTTATAATTGAATGCCCATGTTAAAGGAGGTTAATTAATCTGTGCATGATTTTAAAACGTACCTACAGTTTATACCGTGCGAGCACAAATTATTTGCATCAAAGGGGGCTTGGATTAAAAAACGTAGGGCTTGGTTTAGATCACAATGATATGGGGATGATATATCTAACCAAATCTAGGTTAACATTTTGTCAAATTCATATTATGACATGATATGCCAAAGTAATGAGTAATAAAATAAGTAGACAAATACAAATTTATTTTTGTTGTTTACAAAATTAACAAAGTAAGAATATACAAAAAGAATACTTGGAATACTTGCACTTTATAAGGAATTAAATTTAGCTGCTTCTTTAGAATAGCCCTGCATGTTCCATAAGATCTTCCCACTTCTCGGGACAGGCGTCTTATACAATTTGTTGGCGTATTTTTCATTATTTCACGAACGTTTGCAACAAGTTCTTCTGTTCTTACAGATGGTCTTGCTGCTCCTTTTTTGTGTTGTATAGAACCTGTTTCCCTAAACACAGTCACGGTTCTTTTCAGGTAATGATAAAAATCCCCAGCAATAAAAGCAACGTTAGGAAAATGTTCGTGAAAATCGTCCATGCACGAACCCGGATTGTATTGCCACTCACCATTTACTCTAACCCCGTTTCGAAAATACGCTCCAACTATTAATGTTTTGTGCTGTTCCGTAAAGCCCATTGTGTGAATTGTTCAAGAAATTGGAAAAATTAGCGATGAATCAAATTCCTTGTAACGACTGTCAAAGATGACGGAATAACTGATTGATTGTTAATTCAGGTAGTTACTGACACCCAACAGGTATTAAGCTCTACGGCTAAGCATTACGTCCTTACAGGCAAGGCCCTCTTTGATACAAATAATTTTTGCTCGCACGGTATAAACATTTACGGTGGCCCATTTGTGCGACAAAGTATTATATTGGATCTACTATTATAGAGTTACAAGAAAAATGTTTTTACAAAAGTTGTGAGTTTTAATAAAGTATATAATCCAAAATTATTTTGAAATGTACAGGGTGGTCCAGAAAAGCAGGACTATGAAAATAGATATTTTTTAAATAGAACACTCTACGTGTGGTTTTTTTAAGTGTGCAACATATGGGAATTTTTTTTATTAACGATTTCTCAGAAAATTTTATTCTTGATATAAGTTGGTGCATGTTCGATAATCATATTTGGTGCACTTGGAATGGTTGCAAGTCAAACGGTGTACAGGGTAGGCCAAAAAATATAAAACTTGTACAAGGATAAAGTACCCCTATTTCAAAAAATTTTATATTCACCATAAAGACCTTCATAAATTAATCAAAATCAAATCAATTTCGCATATTTTTGTTCAAGTTTAAGCATATTTGTAAAAGTTACTTGAATTTTTAATTTATTTAGGAATCACAAACTTCATGTTTGTTGCAACGATATTAAACACAACTTTAAAATATCCTAAAAATTAGTTTTAACAAGATAAAGCATTAGTAATGATAATATGCTAATTAAAAAACCATAATTTAAAGTGCAAATTTTTTATTTTAAATGTTTATTAAAAAATTTTATTCTTGTAAAAGTTTTATATTTTTTGGCCTACCCTGTACGCCGTTTGACTTGCAACTATTCCAAGTGCACCTAATATGATAATAGAACATGCACCAACTTTTATTAAGAAAAAATTTTTCTGAGAAATCGTTAATAAAAAAAATTCCCATATGTTGCACACTTAAAAAACCACACTGTATATATTATATATATATATTTTTACATTTCTGGTTTCATCATAAAATTATCCATGTGATGCCATATTTTGTTTTTCATTGTCTTCCAACGTTGCCAAACAGAATGGAAAATTCTTAAAATTTTGAAAAAAACATGTTAGTATAAAATTACTTGTGTCTCAATAAGAAAATCTAAAATATAGGGATAAAAAACAGTTTCTAATCATAAAATAGTTAAAAAAAAATTTACACGGTGTTTTTTGTTGACATTCGAATATAGAGAATTTTAAAGTAACTCGTTTTTTTCAAATAAAACAACCTATATTTATTAGGCTCGTCCTGTAGATACTTTAATTCCCTTTTATTTTTGGTAAGTAATCCCTATACCTAAATTCACTAGTTTTGCCAATATTTCCCTTTTTATTTAAATCTTCGTAAAAACTTGTAATTTTCATTTTTCTATTTAGCCGTGACCAGCAAAATAAAAACAAATCAAATTGAAATTTTTAATAACAAATTAAAATAAATTATTGCTTAACCCATTATTATTTATCTATAACTTGAAATAACTCGAATAATAATACATGCTATCAATAAATAAAAATAAGAATAAAAAATTACTATCACCTACTTCTTCTACAGTATTAACCAACGAACATGGTCTACGAAGAAAGTTTTTGATTTTTTTATACATAGTGCTCAAAAAATTGAAAAATATAAAACTGTTTCACGAGTAAAATACTTCAATTTTTTTTTTAATTGTTTTTATTATTATTAACCTTACTTTCTGTTCTGAATATATATTTTTTGTGTTACAAGTAATTTTTCTCGCTTGCTCCAAGAATGTAAATAATATAAAAATCATTTCAATATTTAAAAAATTAGTTTTTTAATGCTCAAATTAACTGCCAGAATCTAAAATACGACTAAATAAGTAGTTTTTGGATTTGACATTTGGCAAATGGCCACATTGGCGCATTTTTAAGAACCCCCTGTATGCAAAACATGAAACTTAAGTAATGTAGTCTAAAGATCTATGTTTTAATTAAAAGCCAACAAAATTTTAAATGTTTAGCATTATTAATTTCAAAATTACTGAACTTTCTTCTCAGTAAGGAAAAAATGCATTTTATAATTTATATCACAAAAATGGTTAGAGATAGGTATAAATCATTGGTAACAAAAGTTACTTAGGTTTCAATAAGGTATCCAAAAATATACAGGGTATTCCATTTGAAATACCAAAGTTGGCCATTACTTCTGGTATAATCGGAAGTGATACAAATGTCACAATATAATATTTTAAAAGTTTAAAGCCAATTAATGTCTGATACCAAATTTTTAGAATTATAATTTTACTTTTCCAAAATCTTCTAATGATGTATTCATTCATTAATTTTTATTACATATTAATTTTTTTTTGTAGTGTATTTATTTATTTATTTATTTTATTTTCTTTCTTTGGGGTACACACAGGATACGCTCCCATAAAGGTACCCGCCGTTTACAATTATAATTAAGTCATACATAATCATAATAATATACAATACTATATGTATTATATTACTATTGTAAGAAATTTGAGGATTTAATAATTTCAATGTCAAGATTTCTGAAAAGATCTATTCACACAAAAATCTGGAGAGCTGAAACATGTAAATATTCCCTATATTTCCATCTATATTAATATTTTTTAGGGAATACATTGTATGTAGTTCACTACTTGTTACTCAGTTTTGGATATTTATTATTAATGTCATTATATTATATTGGTATATTATTTGATATATTTTCATTGACGTCGATACATCTTGCTTTATACTTTAGCCTAAAGGTCTCATTAGAGTGTTTTTCAGTTGCTACTAAGTAATAAACATTTATAAGTTCTAAAGATGTGGCCTACAGCGGTCAGAATAAAAATATTAACTACCTAATAAATTAAAATGAAGTTTGTAATAATTTTCCGAAGTTATTTTATTTGAAAGCTTTCGGCCACAATTTAAACCATCATTAAAGCTAGAGCTAGTGCGCCCTGTTCAATTTTTAGTGCTCTAAGGTTGTTACGGATAAACTTAAAATGTGTTTTATATGCAAAAAGCGTATTTTGAAAAAACTTTAAGAGAAAAACACAAAAATATGCTATACTAAAATTTACTGTAATCTGTTAAAACAACAAATATCGTATTAAACTCCATTTTCCTCTTTTTGGTTATTCTAGACTTCTTTAAATGTCTTTTCCACATACCCTGAATGTTTTTGACTTACTTTCATTTTAATATCTTCACAAATGTAATTTTAACGTTACAACTTTTAACGCCATTAAAGCTCCATTAAGGTTTTACGCCTACCACTTATCATTTTCTCTTTTGCTACAACCATCTGTAACATACCTTCTGTCTCCTGATTATGATCGTTTCTACGTTCGAAACATGTAGACACCTTTAAACTAAGAATTCTTTATTACATATCGCGCGAACACGCGATATGTTATTCGTCGCCTTCACGCGGAATCACGGCAACCCCGACTGCTTCCCGAAAATTTTGCACTATATCGTCTGCTTCATTTGAAATATGTGCGTATGTTGTCCGTGTCGGCGGCGTCGGCGGCGGCGTCGTCAGTTTCGACATTTTCACATTTGCGATTTTTTTTCTCGGAAACGGTTAATGTGGGACAATTGAAACTTTTTGGGTTTACAAAGGAATAGTGGGGGTACGTTGTGTGAAAATTTCAAATATACAGGGTGTGCCGGAAAAAAGTTATTAATTTTTAAAGTCGAGAAATATCGGGATCTCGTTGGCATTCGATACAGGCAACAAAAATTAGTTTTTTCGATTTAAACTTTTTCGACGCGTAGACGACCGTGGGCTACAGAACCCTATTGTTTGTGAGCGCGATCGAAAGTTTGGAAGTAATTTTTTTGATTTTTTCAAAGTCAAAATTTGGTCGAAAATGGTACCTCTTGGATCGCTAATAAGTCGAATTGGGTGCATCCAATCGACATTCGGTTTGGATAATCGGTTAGGCCATCTCAAAATCTACCTTTTTCCAATATATCGTTCTATACCTAACTGGAATGGAAATTGCCGAAAATTGTAAGAAAGTGGAAATTATAAAGTTAGGCCTGATTTTTTCACGGTTTTTATTTTTTTTCGTACTGAAAACGACTTTTGATCGAAACGTTGTAAACGTTAGCGGATAGAGCTCGTCAGATTGTATTTAAGAGATATTTTTTCCTTTCTTTATCTTTAATACGGAAAAAACGGCAGCTTTTTTTTTACTATATCGACTGTAGCTTATTTAATTTTCAACAAAACCGTTTTATTTTTTTCTCAAAAAATGCGCTGATTACTTCGCAACACCTCTACATATTCAAAATCATTAAAATATATTCGCAAAATTGAGAAAAGTCGCTTTTTTGGGTGCGGAAACAGGCAAAATTTACAAATTCTAACACCATTCACTTTTGACTAAGAGTGCCTTGATATTGATGTATCTAAATTAATTATTAATTCTAAAAATCCGGCTGTCAAAAATGGCGAAAAATGGGTGTTTTCAGCGTGACTTGCTAGAATAATAAGAACATTTCCAGATTTTAAATCGGGTGGAATATCTACCTTGAACCTTCTTCTAATTTTACTGACCAAAATATTTGCCCAAAATGTTTCAGAAATGGTTGTAATCTCGATTTTAAAGATGGCGTTTCGACATTGATAATCCGTCGCCACGTGGTAGAAGGTTATTCGACATTTCGATATTCGCGAATTTTTTTTTCGGAAACGGTTAGAGCAAAACGATTCAAACTTTCTGGACGTAGAGAGGAATAGTCGGGGCACGTTCTGGGAATAATTTCAAATATACAGGGTGTACCGGAAAAAAGTTATTAAAGTCAAAGTTAAAAAATATGTTTTTTTTCGTTGTAGGGCGATACAGGTGGCAAAAATCATTTTAATCGATTTAAACTTTTTCGACATGTAGATGACGTTGGGCTACAAAACACTGTTGTTTGCGAACGCGATCGAAAGTTGGGAAGTAATTTTTTTGATTTTTTTAAAATCAATGTAGGGTCATATTGGATCGTTAATAAATCGAATTGGGTGCGTCCGATATACTTTTGGTTTGGATATTCGTTTAGGTCATCTCAAATACTATTTTTTTCAAATATATTGTTCTATACCTAAACAGCATAGAAATGGTAGCAAATTATAAAAAATAAGAATTACTATTTAAGTATATGTAATTTGACAGCTGTCGTATAGAACTTTGTTATTTTGGTACTGAAAAATTTTTTAATTTAGTTTTATTACAGCTTTAACCCTCGCTACGAAAAAAGTTAAAATAAATTGACACTTACCTCTCAAAATCTGACAGGTATCGTATAAAACTCTGTTATCTAGGTACTGAATTTTTTTTTAAATTTGGGATTCTTACAGCTATAACCGTCGCTACGAAAAAGCTAAAAAAAAATTGACACTTACCTGTCAAAATCTGACAGCCGTCGTATAGAACTTTGTTATTTAGGTACTGAATTTTTTTTAAATTTCGAATTCTTACAGCTATAATCCTAGATACAAGAAAAGCTTAAAAAAAACTTGCAATTTACCTGGCAAAATGACAGCTGTCGTATATAACTTTGTTATTTAGGAACTGAAAAATTTTTCATTTAGGATTCTTACAGCTATAAATCTCGCTACGAAAAATCTAAAAAAAAAATGTTAACTTACCTGTCAAAATCTGACAGCTGTCGTATAGAACTTTGTTATTTAGGTACTGAATTTTTTTTAAATTTCTAATTCTTACAGCTATAATCCTAGATACAAGAAAAGCTTAAAAAAGACTTGCAATTTACCTGTCAAAATGACAGCTGTCGTATATAACTTTGTTATTTAGGAACTGAAAAATTTTTCATTTAGGATTCTTACAGCTATAAATCTCGCTACGAAAAATCTAAAAAAAAAATTTAAACTTACCTGTCAAAATTTGACAGCTGTCGTATAGAACTTTGTTATTTAGGTACTGAATTTTTTTAAAATTTCTAATTCTTACAGCTATAATCCTAGATACAAGAAAAGCTTAAAAAAACTTGCAATTTACCTGTCAAAATGACAGCTGTCGTATATAACTTTGTTATTTAGGAACTGAAAAATTTTTCATTTAGGATTCTTACAGCTATAAATCTCGCTACGAAAAATCTAAAAAAATTTTTTAACTTACCTGTCAAAATTTGACAGCTGTCATATAGAACTTTGTTATTCAACTACTGAATTTTTTTTAAATTTTGGATTCTTACAGCTTTAATCCTAGATACAAGAAAAGCTTTAAAAAAATTGACATTTACCTGTCAAAATGACAGCTGTCGTATAGAACTTTGTTATTTAGGATCTGAAAAATTTTTCACTTTAGGATTTTTACAGCGATAACCCTCGCTACGAAAAGGATAAAAAAAACTGACTCCTACCTGTCAAAATTTGACAGCTATCGTATAAAACATTCTTATTTAGGTACCTGAAAATTTTTTAATTTCGAGTTCTTACAGCTTTAACCCTCGCTACAAAAAAGCTTAAAAAAATGACACTTACCTGTCAAAGTGACAGCTCTCGTATAATTAAACGAACGAACTAGAACAGTGCTGTGCCCGAAGGGCTCGGCACAATAATATTTCTACAAATTTATTAGCTGATAATTGATAGCTTCCATGTAAGAATAATTTTTTGCTTATGTTTTAATCGATTGAATACTTACATATTTTTATAGAGCAAATATGGAAAGTATATCCCACATTGCACAAAGGTGTGCGAGTTTAAAGAGCACCTATACGGCGCCGTCTCAGAAAACTACCTATATATACGAGAAAACGGAAATTTTGCACCATTGTGTAGTTTTGGTCAGTTGTTATAATGACAATTTGGCGATATGTTTTCCCTTCACGTTCCGCAGGAAGGTGAGGCAAAAAAAGCAATAGTAAATAGAAAAAAAGATAAGAAAAGTATTTTTTTATTGTAAATTTTTGTAAATCTTTTTAGTACTAATATTAGATGCACTCTCGGCTGACGATTAGCGATATGTACCCAGTCTAGTTATTACATATCGCGCTACACCGCGATATGTTATACGGCGCTTCGGTGAAAATAATGTATGTATGTTGTCGTCGTCACTTTCGACATTTTCACATTTGCGATTTTTTTTCTCGGAAACGGTTAGAGTGGGACGATTGAAACTTTTTGGGTTTACAGAGGAATAGTGGGGGTACGTTGTGTAAAAACTTGGAATATACAGGGTGTGCCGGAAAAAAGTTATTAAACGTCAAAGTCGAAAAAAGTCGGGTTTCACGCGGCCCACACCGTGGTCCCAGGAATGAACTTGATCGATTGAAACTTTTTGGACGTGTAGAGGACCGCGAGTTACAGAAGCCTATTGTTTGTGAGCACGATCAAGAGATTGAAAGTAATTTTTTTGATTTTTTCAAAGTCAAAATTTGGTCGAAAATGGTACCTCTTGGATCGCTAATAAGTCGAATTGGGTGCATCCAATCGACATGCGGTTTGGATAATCGGTTAGGCCATCTCAAAATCTACCTTTTTCCAATATATCGTTCTATACCTAACTGGAATGGAAATTGCCGAAAATTGTAAGAAAGTGGAAATCATAAAGTTAGGCCTGATTTTTTCACGGTTTTTATTTTTTTTCGTACTGAAAACGACTTTTGATCGAAACGTTGTAAACTTTAGCGGATAGAGCTCGTCAAATTGTATTTGAGAGATATTTTTTCGTTTCTTTATCTTTAATACGGAAAAAACGGCAGCTTTTTTTTTACTATATCGACTGTAGCTTATTCAATTTTTAACAAAACCGTTTTATTTTTTTCTCAAAAAATGCGCTGATTACTTGGCAACACCTCTACATATTCAAAATCATTAAAATATATTCGCAAAATTGAGAAAAGTCGCTTTTTTGGGTGCGGAAACAGGCAATCTTTACAAATTCTAACACCATTCGCTTTTGACTAAGAGTGCCTTGATATTGATGTATCTAAATATTCTAAATTAATTATTAATTCTAAAAATCTGGCTGTCAAAAATGGCAAAAAATGGGTGTTTTTAGCGTGACTTGCTAGAATAATAAGAACATTTCCAGATTTTAAATCGGGTGGAATATCTACCTTGAACCTTCTTCTAATTTTACTGACCAAAATATTTGCCCAAAATGTTTCAGAAATGGTTGTAATCTCGATTTTAAAGATGGCGTTTCGACATTGATAATCCGTCGCCACGTGGTAGAAGGTTATTCGACATTTCGATATTCTCGAATTTTTTTTTCGGAAACGGTTAGAGCAAAACGATTCAAACTTTCTAGACGTAGAGAGGAATAGTCGGGGCACGTTCTGGGAACAATTTCAAATATACAGGGTGTACCGGAAAAAAGTTATTAAAGTCAAAGTTAAAAAATATGTTTTTTTTCGTTGTAGGGCGATACAGGTGGCAAAAATAATTTTAATCGATTTAAACTTTTTCGACATGTAGACGACGTTGGGCTACAAAACACTGTTGTTTGCGAACGCGATCGAAAGTTGGGAAGTAATTTTTTTGATTTTTTTAAAATCAATGTAGGGTCATATTGGATCGTTAATAAATCGAATTGGGTGCGTCCGATATACTTTTGGTTTGGATATTCGTTTAGGTCATCTCAAATACTACTTTTTTCAAATATATTGTTCTATACCTAAACAGCATAGAAATGGTAGCAAATTATAAAAAATAAGAATTACTATTTAAGTATATATAATTTGACAGCTGTCGTATAGAACTTTGTTATTTAACTACTGATTTTTTTTAAATTTTGGATTCTTACAGCTTTAATCCTAGATACAAGAAAAGCTTAAAAAAAATTGACATTTACCTGTCAAAATGACAGCTGTCGTATAGAACTTTGTTATTTAGGATCTGAAAAATTTTTCACTTTAGGATTTTTACAGCCATAACCCTCGCTACGAAAAGGATAAAAAAAACTGACTCCTACCTATCAAAATTTGACAGCTATCGTATAAAACATTCTTATTTAGGTACCTGATAATTTTTTAATTTCGAATTCTTACAGCTATAACCCTCGCTACGAAAAAGCTAAAAAAAATTACACTTACCTGTCAAAGTGACAGCTCTCGTATAATTAAACGAACGAACTAGAACAGTGCCGTGCCCGAAGGGCTCGGCACAATAATATTTCTACAAATTTATTAGCTGATAATTGATAGCTTCCATGTAAGAATAATTTTTTGCTTATGTTTTAATCGATTGAATACTTACATATTTTTATAGAGCAAATATGGAAAGTATATCCCACATTGCACAAAGGTGTGCGAGTTTAAAGAGCACCTATATGGCGCCGTCTCAGAAAACTACCTATCTATACGAGAAAACGGAAATTTTGCACCATTGTGTAGTTTTGGTCAGTTGTTATAATGACAATTTGGCGATATGTTTTCCCTTCACGTTCCGCAGGAAGGTGAGGCAAAAAAAGCAATAGTAAATAGAAAAAAAGAAAAGAAAAGTATTTTTTTATTGTAAATTTTTGTAAATCTTTTTAGTACTAATATTAGATGCACTCTCGGCTGACGATTAGCGATATGTACCCAGTCTAGTTAACATATCGCTTTCCGCGATATGTTATTCGTCGCCTTCACGCGGAATCACGGCAACCCCGACTGCTTCCCGAAAATTTTGCACTATATCGTCTGCTTCATTTGAAATATGTGCGTATGTTGTCCGTGTCGGCGTCGGCGGCGTCGTCGTCAGTTTCGACATTTTCACATTTGCGATTTTTTTTCTCAGAAACGGTTAGAGTGGGACGATTGAAACTTTTTGGGTTTAGAGAGGAATAGTGGGGGTACGTTGTGTAAAAATTTGGAATATACAGGGTGTGCCGGAAAAAAGTTATTAATTTTTAAAGTCGAGAAATATCGGGATCTCGTTGGCATTCAATACAGGCCACAAAAATTAGTTTTTTCGATTTAAACTTTTTCGACGCGTAGACGACCGTGGGCTACAGAACCCTATTGTTTGTGAGCGCGATCGAAAGTTTGGAAGTAATTTTTTTGATTTTTTCAAAGTCAAAATTTGGTCGAAAATGGTACCTCTTGGATCGCTAATAAGTCGAATTGGGTGCATCCAATCGTCATGCGGTTTGGATAATCGGTTAGGCCATCTCAAAATCTACCTTTTTCCAATATATCGTTCTATACCTAACTGGAATGGAAATTGCCGAAAATGGTAAGAAACTGGAAACCACAGTGTAAGGCGTGATTTTTTTCTCCGTTTTTATTCCGTTTATTTTTTTTCGTACGGAAAACGACTTTTGATTGAAACGTTGTATACTTTAGCGGATAGAGCCGTCAAATTGTATTTAAGAGATATTTTTTCGTTTTTTTATCTTTAATACGGAAAAAACGGCAGCTTATAAACTTTTTCCCGTAATTTCTGTTGGCGTTGCACTGGTTTGCTTAAATAATTCTGCAAGTGTCTATAATATATAACATTTTGAATTTTTTCTTGGTACACTATATCAACGGATAAAGAAGCTTTAATTTGTATTATAAGCGATCTTTGGGAAAACATATTTTGTGGCTCAAAAAAATTAGTTTATGATTTTTTTATAGGTTCCTTCACCAGAGGTTTTACTATATCGACTGTAGCTTATTCAATTTTTAACAAAACCGTTTTATTTTTTTCTCAAAATATGCGCTGATTACTTCTCAATATTCCTGCATGTCCAAACTTATCAAAATATATTCGCAAATTTGAGCAAAGTAGCTTTTTTGGGTGCGGAAACAGGCACAATTTTCAAATTCTAACACCATTCGATTTAGAAAAAGTTGGCCATGGTTTTAACCACGTGCGTTTTCCTGAACTTTAACTTTTATACCATCTGTCAAAAATAGATGAAAAATGCGATTTCCAAATTGATTTTTTTGAGGAATTAGACCATTTAGACTACGTCTTTTATGGGAAATACCTACCTTGAACCTTTATCTTTTTCGTTTGACCAAAAATAAGGGGGAAAATATCGCATTTATCCCGTACTTGTAATAATAAAAATGGCTTGCAGGAGGCATATTAACTTCAGTTTTTATAGTTTTTATAATATTTGGAGGGTATTTAATGTATGAAACACCTGTCTTGGACTTTTTTCTTTGCGGTTGACCAAAAATAATTGAAAAAAGTGTATTATTTGTGTGTATCTTCAATACTCAACGTTCTATGTAATATCGAATACGTCATTATTATCCTATTTACCACAAATCAATCTGCGAGCTTCGGTGGTGTAGTACTACAGACTGTTGATTTTGGAGACGAAGGTCGAGGGTTCAAACCCCAGTGTTTTTTTTTCTTTTTTTTTCTCTTTTTTTAAGTTTTTTTTTTAATGTCGTTATTTAGGTACTGAAAATTTTTTAAATTTTGGATTCTTACAGCTATAATAATCTATACGAAAAAGCTAAAAAAAAATTACACTTACCTGTCAAAATCTGACAGCTGTAGTATAGAACTTTGTTATTTAGGTACTGAAATTTTTTTAAATTTCGGATTCTTACAGCTATAATCCTAGATACAAGAAAAGCTTAAAAAAAACTTGATATTTACCTGTCAAAATGACAGCTGTCGTATAGAACTTTGTTATTTAGGCACTGAGAATTTTTTTAATTTAGGATTCTTACAGCTATAACCCTCGTTACAAAAAATCTAAAAAAAAAATTGACACTTACCTGTCAAAATTTGACAGCTATCGTATAAAACTGTGTTATTTAGGTACTGACAAATTTTTTAATTTAGGATTCTTACAGCTATAACCCTCGTTACAAAAAATCTAAAAAAAAAATTGACACTTACCTGTCAAAATTTGACAGCTATCGTATAGAACTTTGTTATTTAGGGACCTGATAATTTTATAATTTCGGACTCTTACAGCTATAACTCTCGCTACGAAAAAGCTAAAAAAAAAATTGACACTTAACTGTCAAAATTTGACAGCTATCGTATAGAACTTTGTTATTTAGGTACTGAAAATTTTTTCAATTTGGGATTCTTACAGCTATAATCCTCGTTACGAAAAAACTTTTAAAAAATTGACACTTACCTGTCAAAATTTGACAGCTGTCGTATGGAACTTTGTTATTTAATCACTGAAAAATTTTTAAATTTCGGATTTGTACAGCTATAATCCTCTATATGAAAAAAGATTTAAAAAATTTACACCCGCCTGTCATAATTTGACAGCTGTCGTATAGAACTTTGTTATTTGGGTACTGAAAATTTTTTTAAATTTAGGATTATTACAGCTATAACCCTCGCTACAAAAAAGCTAAAAAATAATTGACAATTACCTTTCAAAATTTGACAGCTGTCGTATAAAACTTTGTTATTTAGGTACTGAATTTTTTTTTAATTTAAGATTTTTACAGCTATAACCCTTGCTACGAAAAAGCTAAAAAAAAATGACACTTACCTGTCAAAGTAACAGCTGTCGTATTATTAAACGAACGAACTAGAACAGTGCCGTGCCCGAAGGGCTCGGCACAATAATATTTCTACAAATTTATTAGATGATAATTGATAGCTTTAATGTATATTTTTATAGAGCAAATATGGAAAGTATATCCCACATTGCGAGTTTAAAGAGCACCTATAAATATCAATATCATAATATTAAATATCATATATCTCCGTAACGAAAAGTCGTAGCGAATCGAGCGGGGCGGCATTGGAAATGGAACTTTGAGCACTATACGGCGCCGTCTCCGAAAACTACCTATCTATACGAGAAAACGGAAATTTTGCATCATTGTCTAGTTTTGGTCAGTTGTTATAATGACAAATTGGCGCAGGAAGGTGAGGCAAAAAAAGCAACAATGTATATAACTAATAAGTAGCATCTTTATGAGATCTTCACTTTAAGTTCTTAGAAATTTTTTGTAGGTCTTATAGTTTTTGAGATATGGAATTAAAAGTGGTTTTCATGTATTTGCCAATATCTCGAAACTGATAGAACTTAGATAGAAACTCTTTAAATAAAAAATTTGCCTTTTTCTATTGTCCAGATAAAATGTTATATTAACTTTTGTTCCAAAGGCCGTAATAAGGGACGTATTGAGGAAACTGTGAAAACCGACCAAAAAATCCGAGTTTTCTGGATTTTTTTTTTAAATTCATAGAATTGTTATTTATCATATTTTCTTCGCTACTTTCGGGTTTTACGTTATTTTTGATGGAAATGTACCGAAAAATTGACTTATTTGCGAATTTTAAATTTTGGCATTTTTTCCATGTATGCTCAGGAAAATGCTATGGAATCCATAAAAGACCATTTTCCTCGGAAACTAAAAGAGATACGGCAACAATGTATATAACTAATAAGTAGCATCCTTAAGAGATCTTTACTATAAGTTCTTAGAAATTTTTTGTACGTCTTATAGTTTTTGAGATATGGATTTAAAAGTGGTTTTCATGTATTTGCCAATATCTCGAAACTGATAGAACTTAGATAGAAACTCTTTAAATAAAAAATTTGCCTTTTTCTATTGTCCAGATAAAACGTTATATTAACTTTTGTTCCAAAGGCCGTAATAAGGGACGTATTGAGGAAACTTTGAAAACCGACAAAAAATCCGAGTTTTCTGGATATTTTTTTAAAAATTCATAGAATTATTAATTATCATATTTTCTTCGCTATTTTTGGGTTTTACGTTATTTTTGATGGAAATGTACCGAAAAATTGACTTATTTGCGAATTTTAAATTTTGGCATTTTTTCCATGTATATGCTCAGGAAAATGCTATGAAATCCATAAAAGACCATTTTTCTCGGAAACTGAAAGAGATACGGCAACAATGTATATAACTAATAAGTAGCATCCTTAAGAGATCTTTACTTTAAGTTCGGTTTTCATATATTACCAATATCTCGAAACTGATAAAGCTTAGATAGAACCTCTTCAAATAAAAAAGTTGCCTTTTTCTATGGTCCAGATAAAAGGTTATATTGATTTCTATTCTAAAAGCGATAATAAGGGACGTATTGGCTCGGCACAATAATATTTCTACAAATTTATTAGCTGATAATTGATAGCTTCCATGTAAGAATAATTTTTTGCTTATGTTTTAATCGATTGAATACTTACATATTTTTATAGAGCAAATATGGAAAGTATATCCCACATTGCACAAAGGTGTGCGAGTTTAAAGAGCACCTAAACGGCGCCGTCTCAGAAAACTACCTATCTATACGAGAAAACGGAAATTATGCACCATTGTGTAGTTTTGGTCAGTTGTTATAATGACAATTTGGCGATATGTTTTCCCTTCACGTTCCGCAGGAAGGTGAGGCAAAAAAAGCAATAGTAAATAGAAAAAAAGCAAAAAAAAATATTTTTTTATTGTAAATTTTTGTAAATCTTTTTAGTACTAATATTAGATGCACTCTCGGTTGACGATTAGCGATATGTACCCAGTCTAGTATTATATACGGCGGCTACATTTAAAATAAGTTGTCGTCGTCAGTTTCGACATTTTCACATTTGCGATTTCTTTTCTCGGAAACGGTAAGAGTGGGACGATTGAAACTTTTTCAGTTTAGAGAGGAATAGTGGGGGTACAATGTGTAAAAATTTTGAATATACGGAATTACGGGAAAAAAGTTATTAATTTTTAAAGTTGATAATTATCGGAGTCTCGTTGTCATTCGGTACAGGCCACAAAAATTAGTTTTTTCGATTTAAACTTTTTCGACGCGTAGACGACCGTAGGCTACAGACCCCTATTGTTTGTAAGCGCGATCGAAAGTTTGGAAATATTTTTTTAAATTTTTTTAAAGTTAAATATGGGACTAAACAGGTACCTATTGAATCGTTAATAAGTCGAATTGGGTCCATCCGATCGACATTCGGTTTGGATAATCCTTTAGGCAATTATTAAAGGTTGCTAACAAATGGTTTTGTAAAAAGTATGAAATAAAATAAACGAATTGGAACAGTGCCGTGCCGGAAGGGCTCGGCAAAATAATCTTTTAAACTAATTTATCAGCTATCAATGTAAGAATAGTTTCTTTACTTATGTTTAAATCGATTGAATACATATTTTTATAGAACAAACTTGGAAAGTATATTCCACATTGATACGTTTGCTGTGCAATTTTAAAAAAAGCCGGTGCTGATGGGTTCAATGTTAATATCAATATCATAATATTAAATATCATATATTTTCGTAACGAAAAGTCGTAGCGAATCGAGCGAGACGGAATTGGAAACGGGACATCGAGTACTATACGATGCCGTCTTCAAAAACTACCTATCTATACAAGAAAACGGAAATTTTGCACCCGTTATTTTTATTTTTTAGTTTTTGTCAGTTGTTATAATGACAATTTGGCGATATGTTTCCCCTTCACGTTCCGCAGGAAGGTGAGGCAAAAAAAGCCACAATGTATATAACTAATAAGTAGCATCTTTATGAGATCTTTACTTTAAGTTCTTAGAAATTTTTTGTAGGTCTTATAGTTTTTGAGATATGGAATTAAAAGTGGTTTTCATGTATTTGCCAATATCTCGAAACTGATAGAACTTAGATAGAAACTCTTTAAATAAAAAAGTTGCATTTTTCTATTGTCCAGATAAAACGTTATATTAACTTTTGTTCCAAAGGCCGTAATAAGGGACGTATTGAGGAAATTGTGAAAACCGACAAAAAAATCCGAGTTTTCTGGATTTTTTTTTTTAAATTCATAGAATTGTTATTTATCATATTTTCTTCGCTATTTTCGGGTTTTACGTTATTTTTCATGGAAATGTACCGAAAAATTGACTTATTTGCAAATTTTAAATTTTGGCATTTTTTCCATGTATATATGCTCAGGAAAATGCTATGAAATCCATAAAAGACCATTTTCCTCGGAAATTGAAAGAGATACGGCAACAATGTATATAACTAATAAGTAGCATCCTTAAGAGATCTTTACTTTAAGTTTTTAGAAATTTTTCGTACGTCTTATAGTTTTTGAGATATGGAATTAAAAGTGGTCTTCATGTATTTGCCAATATCTCGAAACTGATAGAACTTAGATAGAAACTCTTCAAATAAAAAAGTTGCCTTTTTCTATTGTCCAGATAAAACGTTATATTAACTTTTGTTCCAAAGGCCGTAATAAGGGACGTATTGAGGAAATTTTGAAAACCGACAAAAAAATCCGAGTTTTCTGGACATTTTTTTAAAAATTCATAGAATTGTTAATTATCATATTTTCTTCGCTATTTTCGGGTTTTACGTTATTTTTGATGGAAATGTACCGAAAAATTGACTTATTTGCGAATTTTAAATTTTGGCATTTTTTCCATGTATATGCTCAGGAAAATGCTATGAAATCCATAAAAGACCATTTTACTCGGAAACTAAAAGAGATACGGCAACAATGTATATAACTAATAAGTAGCATCCTTAAGAGATCTTTACTTTAAGTTCTTAGAATTTTTTTGTAGGTCTTATAGTTTTTGAGATATGGAATTAAAAGTGGTTTTCATATATTAGCCAATATCTCGAAACTGATAAAGCTTAGATAGAACCTCTTCAAATAAAAAAGTTGCCTTTTTCTATGGTCCAGATAAAAGGTTATATTGATTTCTATTCTAAAAGCGATAATAAGGGACGTATTGGCTCGGCACAATAATATTTCTACAAATTTATTAGCTGATAATTGATGGCTTCCATGTAAGAATAATTTTTTGCTTATGTTTTAATCGATTGAATACTTACATATTTTTATAGAGCAAATATGGAAAGTATATCCCACATTGCACAAAGGTGTGCGAGTTTAAAGAGCACCTATACGGCGCCGTCTCAGAAAACTACCTATCTATACGAGAAAACGGAAATTGTGCACCATTGTGTAGTTTTGGTCAGTTGTTATAATGACAATTTGGCGATATGTTTTCCCTTCACGTTCCGCAGGAAGGTGAGGCAAAAAAAGCAATAGTAAATAGAAAAAAAGAAAAGAAAACTATTTTTTTATTGTAAATTTTTGTAAATCTTTTTAGTACTAATATTAGATGCACTCTCGGCTGACGATTAGCGATATGTACCCAGTCTAGTTACATATCGCGCTACATCGCGATATGTTATACGGCGCTTCGGTGAAAAAAATGTATGTATGTTGTCGCCGCCGCCGCCGCCGTCGTCTCTTTCGACATTTTCACATTTGCGATTTTTTTTCTCAGAAACGGTTAGAGTGGGACGATTGAAACTTTTTGGGTTTAGAGAGGAATAGTGGGGGTACGTTGTGTAAAAATTTGGAATATACAGGGTGTGCCGGAAAAAAGTTATTAATTTTTAAAGTCGAGAAATATCGGGATCTCGTTGGCATTCAATACAGGACACAAAAATTAGTTTTTTCGATTTAAACTTTTTCGACGCGTAGACGACCGTGGGCTACAGAACCCTATTGTTTGTGAGCGCGATCGAAAGTTTGGAAGTAATTTTTTTGATTTTTTCAAAGTCAAAATTTGGTCGAAAATGGTACCTCTTGGATCGCTAATAAGTCGAATTGGGTGCATCCAGTCGACATGCGGTTTGGATAATCGGTTAGGCCATCTCAAAATCTACCTTTTTCCAATATATCGTTCTATACCTAACTGGAATGGAAATTGCCGAAAATGGTAAGAAACTGGCAACCACAGTGTAAGGCGTGATTTTTTTCTCCGTTTTTATTCCGTTTATTTTTTTTTCGTACGGAAAACGATTTTTGATTGAAACGTTGTATACTTTAGCGGATAGAGCCGTCAAATTGTATTTAAGAGATATTTTTTCGTTTTTTTATCTTTAATACGGAAAAAACGGCAGCTTATGAACTTTTTCCTGTAATTTCTGTTGGCGTTGCACTGGTTTGCTTAAATAATTCTGCAAGTGTCTATAATATATAACATTTTGAATTTTTTCTTGGTACACTATATCAACGGATAAAGAAGCTTTAATTTGTATTATAAGCGATCTTTGGGAAAACATATTTTGTGGCTCAAAAAAATTAATTTATGATTTTTTTATAGGTTCCTTCACCAGAGGTTTTACTATATCGACTGTAGCTTAT
The DNA here is from genome assembly GCA_963969555.1 of Polydrusus pterygomalis. NCBI lineage: Eukaryota > Metazoa > Arthropoda > Insecta > Coleoptera > Curculionidae > Polydrusus > Polydrusus pterygomalis. Next base: position 60,267,826 of record OZ018379.1, read on the forward strand.
TCAATTTTTAACAAAACCGTTTTATTTTTTTCTCAAAATATGCGCTGATTACTTCTCAATATTCCTGCATGTCCAAACTTATCAAAATATATTCGCAAATTTGAGCAAAGTTGCTTTTTTGGGTGCGGAAACAGGCACAATTTTCAAATTCTAACACCATTCGATTTAAGGAAAGTTGGCTATGGTTTCACCACGTGCGTTTTCCTGAACTTTAACTTTTATACCATCTGTCAAAAAAAGGTGAAAAATGCGATTTCCAAATTGACTTTTTAGAGGAATAAGACCATTTAGGCCACGTCTTTTGTGGGAAATACCTACCTTAAACCTTTATCTTTTTCGTTTGACCAAAAATAAGGGGGGAAATATCGCATTTATACTCGTACTTGTAATAATAAAAATGGCTTGCAGGAGGCATATTAACTTCAATTTTAATAGTTTTTATAATATTTGGAAAGTATTTAATGTATGAAACACTCGTTTTGGACCTTTTTCTTTGCGTTTGAACAAAAATAATTGAAAAAAATGTATTATTTGTGTGTATCTTCAATACTTAACGTTCTGTGTAATATCGAATACGGCATTAATATCCTATATACCACAAACTAATCTGTAAGCTTCGGTGGCGCAATGGTAGAGAGTTGGGGTTTTGGAACGAAGGTCCCAGGTTCAAATCCGCATGTGTATATAAACTTTTTTTTTAATTTTTTTTTTAATTTCGTTATTTAGGTACCTACTGAAAATTTTTTAAATTTTGCAGATCTACAGCTATAATAATCTATACGAAAAAAGCTTAAAAAAATTGACACTTACCTGTCAAAATCTGACAGGTATCGTATAAGACCTTGTTATCAAGGTACTGAATTTTTTTTAAATTTGGGATTCTTACAGCTATAACCGTCGCTACGAAAAAGCTAAAAAAAAATTGACACTTACCTGTCAAAATCTGACAGCTGTCGTATAGAACTTTGTTATTTAGGTACTGATTTTTTTTTAAATTTCGAATTCTTACAGCTATAATCCTAGATACAAGAAAAGCTTAAAAAAAACTTGCAATTTACCTGTCAAAATGACAGCTGTCGTATATAACTTTGTTATTTAGGAACTGAAAAATTTTTCATTTAGGATTCTTACAGCTATAAATCTCGCTACTAAAAATCTAAAAAAATTTTTTAACTTACCTGTCAAAATTTGACAGCTGTCGTTTAGAACTTTGTTATTTAGATACTGAATTTTTTTTAAATTTCGAATTCTTACATCTATAATCCTAGATACAAGAAAAGCTTAAAAAAACTTGCAATTTACCTGTCAAAATGACAGCTGTCGTATATAACTTTGTTATTTAGGAACTGAAAAATTTTTCATTTAGGATTCTTACAGCTATAAATCTCGCTACGAAAAATCTAAAAAAAAAAAAACTTACCTGTCAAAATTTGACAGCTGTCGTATAGAACTTTGTTATTTAACTACTGAATTTTTTTTAAATTTTGGATTCTTACAGCTTTAATCCTAGATACAAGAAAAGCTTAAAAAAAAATTGACATTTACCTGTCAAAATGACAGCTGTCGTATAGAACTTTGTTATTTATTCTGAAAAATTTTTCACTTTAGGATTTTTACAGCGATAACCCTCGCTACGAAAAGGATAAAAAAAAACTGACTCCTACCTGTCAAAATTTGACAGCTATCGTATAAAACATTCTTATTTAGGTACCTGAAAATTTTTTAATTTCGAATTCTTACAGCTATAACCCCCGCTACGAAAAAGCTTATCTGTCAAAGTGACAGCTCTCGTATAATTAAATGAACGAACTAGAACAGTGCCGTGCCCGAAGGGCTCGGCACAATAATATTTCTACAAATTTATTAGCTGATAATTGATAGCTTCCATGTAAGAATAATTTTTTGCTTATGTTTTAATCGATTGAATACTTACATATTTTCATAGAGCAAATATGGAAAGTATATCCCACATTGCACAAAGTTGTGCGAGTTTAAAGAGCACCTATACGGCGCCGTCTCAGAAAACTACCTATCTATACGAGAAAACGGAAATTTTGCACCATTGTGTAGTTTTGGTCAGTTGTTATAATGACAATTTGGCGATATGTTTTCCCTTCACGTTCCGCAGGAAGGTGAGGCAAAAAAAGCAATAGTAAATAGAAAAAAAGAAAAGAAAAGTATTTTTTTATTGTAAATTTTTGTAAATCTTTTTAGTACTAATATTAGATGCACTCTCGGCTGACGATTAGCGATATGTACCCAGTCTAGTTCTATTAAATTTTGTGGAGGAAGACTTTGTGTTTTTCTCTTCTTTTCATAAAATAGATATCTTAATCATCAGTTCCTATAACATTTTCTAAACATATTTGTATACCCTGGGAAATGTCAGCCAGATGGGTCTTCTTTTTTACGTTCTGAGAGTCCGTCCATCAGCCCCTCCCGGTCTTCATATTAGGAATAACCAGGGGCAACTTTGGACTTTGACATAAATGACACTGGCAAACATTTACCCACAATTAAAGTGCCTTATTAGTAAAACAAAAATTAAGCTATCCGGGCCACTCTGATGGTGAGAAACTATTTTTGCCAATGTCACTCCAGTTTGAGTCGAAGGTACTGGAAGGCTTTTGTCATTTTCAGGATTAAACCCCACCCAATATGATGTAAAATTTTAACAAAATTCTTTATTAGGATTTAAGTTCTATGGTAATTTTATTAAAATAATATTATTAAATACTTTTTAGGCGTTTTTAAGTCGGGTTTATTAATTTAGGGGAGAAGAGGGGGTAATTACACTCCTGATTAATCATCCTACTAATGTAGGGGATAATAATTACTCTCCAGAACGGTACAATCCTTCTTTAACATAACATACAATTATTATGTAAAAAAACCTAATGTGTATCGGGTTTGTTCATATTGTGTGCTAACAGCCTAAGGTACAAATTCTTGCGCCAATAATCACATTTTCAAAGCATTCAAATTGTAATTGTAAGCATGTCAAACGTCTCTTCGTTTGAGGTCGGCCTTTTCACGCAGCACAAATTTTACACAATTATGTATGTAAAGCAAAATTTACTTTATTAAAATTTTGTCACAGATTATTTTAAAATTTGATAAAATGTTAAATCAAAGCCTTCTTGCATTTTTTTTCACAGCCCACTTAAGATGATTTTACTGCCATTTGTCCCCTTAATGCAACCATCCTCTATTATTTTTGTTGTAAATAAAAGCAATTTTTATTCATTTAAAGAACTGCTGCGAATATGGTTTTGTAGAAGACACAATGGTTACGATATTTGTAACTTCTTGCTACAAACAGCTTTCGCGTTAAAACGCCAGTTTGTTCATATGGAGCTAATTTTTATATTATAGTTTCCATATCTACGGTTTAAAAAATATATTGACTTTCGGTTTTTATACAGTGTGTCCCGCTTTTTATGAATACACCCTGATATCTCAGTTATTAATAATGCGATTTTCTTTAAATTTTGGTGGTCATTGTATGTTAGAGAAATTAAGTATTTGGCACAGTGAACACTTTTATGCATCATAGGCGTGCGGTCTTTGGGGGTAAAAAAGGGTTGATTTTTTGAGAAAAGTATATTAGGGCTTATTTTAAATAATTTTTTCTATCAGATTTAGGGTCAGCATCCTAAAAACCTCTTAATTAATATTTTCAAAATCTCAAGAGCTGATTTTATTTAGCAGTAAAATGTTTAAAAAAACTTAATCATAGTAGTTGCGAGGATACTGAATTCAACGAAATGATATGGAGGCGTTTGAAACGTAATAGGATCAGGACATTAAAACCAAAAAGTTAGAAATAAACAACCTATTAAAAAAAAAATGCCAAATTAAAAAAAAATTTACTGCTAAATAAAATCAGCTCTTGAGATTTTGAAAATATTAATTAAGGGGTTTTTTGGGACGCTGACTCTAAATCTGATAGAAAAAATTATTTAAAATAAGCCCTAATATACTTTTCTCAAAAAATCAACCCTTTTTCACCCTCCAAGACCGCTCGCCTATGATGCATAAAAGTGTTCACTATGCCAAATACTTCATTTTTCTAACATACAATCACCACCAAAATTTGAAGAAAATCGCATTATTAATAACTGAGGGTGTATTCATGAAAAGCGGGACACACTGTATATATGGTTGGTTGGTTGGTTGGTTAAAGGCGGGGGTCGGGTTCGACGTGTGGCCCAAGCTTCTTACACTGCAGCCTTCTGGCTTATTGTGCGCCCCAGTCTTGTTAGAAAAGATTTGTCCCTTCTATGAGGTCCAGTAGTTTTCTTCCAAGTTTGTCGTGCGGGAGGTTATCGCCACGTCGAATGTTTCCGAAGATTTTAAATCTTTTACGGTTTAGCGCTTCGCAGCTGTATATGATATGGGAGGCGGTTTCATCCTCTTCGCCGCAAAGTCTACATTCAATGGGTCCATTATAGACTCCCATTCGTTGAAGGTGCTTTCTTAAGTGACAATGGCCTGTTAGTAGGCCTGTCACTTGCTTTAGCTGGGTACGCGTCAAGAGCAGCATTCCAGCTGATAGCTTCTTCGAGGGCCTATCGATGACGGCCCGTGCGTGTGCCTGGCCAGGTGTACCATTCCATCGAGATAGATGCTGTTTTTGTGCCCATCTGTCTAATGTTGTTTTGGTTGCCTTTTTTGATATTCCAAGGGCGGGTTCTGGGCCCCTGAAATTTTGAGCAGATCCGGTTCTTGCCAGTTCATCTGCTTTTTCGTTGCCTTTTATCCCTGAATGGCCAGGAACCCATAGGAGTTCAACCCTGTTGTTTCTGGCTGCCAGGTCTTTTAGGTCGTTAAGGCAATCGGAAGGAGTTCAGAGCCTTTAGGGCAGCTTGGCTGTCCGACAGGATATGTATCTTTTGGTCGTGGTAGCCCTTTTCGATATTCTTTTGTACGCATGCTTGTATCGCATGAACTTCAGCTTGGTATCCCAGAGGGATGCTGATTTCCATTCTGGGTCTTTCCCCAAATACACCTGCGCCTACTCCGTTGGCCGTTTTCGATCCATCAGTGTACCAAACTAGGCCATTGTCTAGTGACGGAGATCTTCCTTTGGACCACATATCAGGGTCGCACCTGACATTAAATGGTTTTGTAAAGTTATATCTCGCTTTCATGCGATCGGTTTGCATCTCCAAGAGCTTGTCGTTGATAAGGTCCGTGGCTCTTGTGTGCCCTATTTTCTCGGGGCGTTGTTTCCATTCCCCATTTGCTTTCATCCTAGAAGCGCTGCAGTTGGCCTCCATTTTGATGTGTATATCTAGTGGTGTTAGTCCTAGTATAACTTCCATTGCTGCGGTGGGGGTGCTTCTCATTGCACCGGTGATACACAAGCAGGCCAGCCTCTGTACACTGTTAAGTTTTGTCGCTGTCGTGATTTGCTGTGTTTTTGTCCACCAAACTACAGACCCATATGTCATCAGGGGTCTGATGACTGTGACGTATAACCACAGCACCATCTGCGGTTTGAGTCCCCAGGTTTTCCCAAACAGTATTCTGCATCTCATTAGACACATTTTTGCCTTGTTTAGGTTATTGTTGATATGTCGGTTCCATGTCAGTTTCGCATCCAGGGTTAGTCCTAGATATTTGACTTCGCTGACTGTTTTTATCTGTTCACCAAAGATTTTTAGGTTGTTATAGTTCCCCGCCTGTCTTCGTTTGGTGAATGGCAATGTTGCAGTCTTAGCAGCGTTGACTTTGAGGTTTACCTTCTCACACCAGCGTTGCACGATGTTTAGTGCTCTTTGCATAAGCTCTGCTAATATAGTGGCATGTGTACCGATGATGAGTATTACCACATCGTCTGCATAGCCTTGGGCGTAGAAGCCCTCTGCGTTAAGACATGCTAGTAACTCATCTACCACCAAGTTCCATAGAAGAGGTGACAATACCCCTCCCTGCGGACAACCTTGCGTTACATCGGCCTTTAGAGTATCCCCATGTAGGCTAGTTTTGATTTGCCGGTATTGAAGCATGCACTGTATATATTCTTCTTACTTATTTTTTTTCGCCTAAGTTGGTGCATTTAAAATTTTTGAGAAAAATGAAAAAATTGTTGATCCAGCTAAATAGCGCCCTCTAGCTGTCGCAACGGAATTCCGAACGTCTTTGTTTTTTTATAAAATTAATAAAGCAAAAGAGTTCCTATTTAGCGAGTTCGTATTTCTCAAATTCTGATAAACCAAACCAGTAGGTAGTGAATATGTTTTTATAGCAATATTTATCCCCTCCTTTCTCCTTTAAACAAAAAAGTAGCATAAAAAGTAAAAACAATAGTAGAACTTTCATTAGATTGAAAACATGCTAACTTTTTACACCTTTATTATGAAAATTTTTAAGAAAATCCCGCTTCTTGTTTGGTCACTATAGTTGTGCCCCTAGCGGCTAACTTAGAAACTTAAAACTAATTTCCAGCAATTTATCTTAGTCACAGATACAGTCGTCTTTCTCTTTTAGTTGTACACCCGGTATAACATAGACAAAATAATATATCGGGTGTCCACGGAAGGTGGCTCGCCCCTCTAACTTTTTTGTTTTTTAAGATAATGGAATAAAATTTGAAGGATTTGTATACGACATAAAACTGCATTATTTGACAGGTGACTCACCATTATGGAACTTCCGGTTTAACCGGAAGAGACATAAACTGTCGATTTTTAAATGGGACACCTGGTATATTTTTCCTTTTTTTGACTCCATATGACATTCTAAATACAACGATGTGTCACTTGTTACTTTTTGTCATCAAGAAAATATTTTTTTTCCAAATTTATTGTTTTATCTAGAGGGCTATGAATACCTTAAATTCACTTATTTCAGTTCTCTAATCTTGGGAAAAATACAATTTTACTATTTTTGATCCAATGCTATGTGCTATGTAAAATTTAATCTTTAAAGTTGTATAACTCATTTTTTTTAAATGGCAATATGGTGGCTCGTCGGGTTAAGAAAAAAGAGGATTTTATTACGATTATTTTGATACCATACACTATTAGATTTTAGAAAAGCTGCCATTAAAAAACTTTAAAAAGTTAACTTGGACCTTTCCTAAAATAAAGCATCCTTTGAGGATAAATTTAGATTTAAATGCATCAAGTAGCCTGTGATCAGTAATACTGATAAAACAAAATCATGCCTTGAAGAAAATTGCCAACAGATTCTGCCAAAGTAAATTAGTTTGTTGTTTAAAAAATATGGAAAATAATAGTTTTACAAGGAGTGAAAAAGTTGAAAAAAAAATTTTTCTTGGTGACAAAAAGTGACAAGAGACACATCGTTGTATTTAGAATGTCATATGGAGTCAAAAAAAGTAAAAATATACCAGGTGTCCCATTTAAAAATCGAAAGTTTATGTCACTTCCGGAAGTTCCATAATGTTGAGTCTATGGAGAACTAGAGGGTAGGAGGCCGATCGACAATGGCAGCATTTTCAAATTCTGTCCCGGTTTTTTGGTTAGTTCGCTATTGGCCGATAGATGCTCTCGCGTCGCAAGTGGGCTGGTGTTGTCTTCTTCTTCTTCGTTTTTACTTTTACTTTTGACAAATTGACATTTTATTTTCGAAATAACAAATAACGTTTGAAGTATGGAGGTCTTTTGAAGACAAGACGAGACAAATTACGTTGTATTGTAATTGATTTTCATATTTATAATGAATAATGGTACAATTTATAAAAGTAGAGTTTGCTTTGTGTGGGGGTGTAAGACAGGATCTTCTTCAGAGAGGAAACGCAGCCAAATAAGTCTCTTTCCAGCTCCAAAGGTATAGCTAGAATGTTTAATACCCTGTATTTTAAAAACCAAGCATCGTTGGAACTTTATACAGGTCGAGTTTACTAATAAGTATAACAAAGTAAGTGTAAATTCATATAAAAGTCCTTATTTGTTCCTTAAAGAACCAATTTAAATAAAAATAGTTATCGCGTCCATAAGAAACCATTTATTTGATAGCCCACTTCGAACACGTGCGCCATCTTACGGCGACTCGTAAAGCTGAATAAACGATGCGAATTTGGGACCGAATCCAATACATTGCGATCGGCCTCCTACCTCAAGTCCTCCATAGTTGAGTCGCTTGTCAAAAAATGCAGTTTTATGTCGTATACAAATCCACCGAATTTTATTTCATTATCTTGAAAAACAAAAAAGTTAGAGGGGCGAGCCACCTTCCGTGGACACCCGGTATAAGTAGCGGTTGAACTAAGAATCTACTTCTTTCTTTTTCGGTTGGTTAAATGGGAGATTATTAAATATTTTACAAAGTTTCATCCGTTTATCACACATTATTATGTATTTAATTACTTTACAACGCCTAAATAACTTTTACAATATGCATTCTACTGCAAATTATCGGTTCTATACGTGCTTGTGTAAATATTTAAGGGCAGGTGCTAAGCAATCTAAACCCAAATAAATGTTTGCTTTGGCATGCCCACCTCGGTTTTTATCGGGAAAATGTAATCTTACACGAATTTAGTATCAGATTTTAAAATACCGACACAAACTACGGTGACTCAGGATTTAACTATGTCGTGGTATGTACCTGTTGTTTTAACAATAAACAATGGATTTACTCATTGAGTAAATAGAAAATAAATTAGTAAAATAGATTTGTGGAACAAACTGATCCACATTTTTTGGTAATTTGTTGACATAAGATATATGAAATATGAAAGTCAAATCGATAAAATACTTAACGGAAGGGAATATTTTTGACTATCGGTGATCTAATTTCCTTGACAAATAATTTTCCAAATCATCGCTGGCGCCATAAAATCGTTAACTTACCAAATTTTACAGAAGATTTTGGTGTTTCAAAAGGTAAGACTTAGCGTTTTGTTTAGCAAAAAATTTATTTTATAAAAAATTACGCTTCGTGGCTTAGTGATTAGGTATTGCTTTACGTATTTTAAACATCGTTCGGGAATAACGAAAGTATCGTACCGTACACGTCTCTCCCACAGTGAATAGTTATGTATAAGTAGAGGTGGGCATGGTCATTAGCAAAAGCAACATCTTCAAATAATCTGACGATAAATGGTCAGGACATAGATCAGGCGGAACCATACACATATCTCGGCACCACGGTTAACGCAAAATGGGACCAGGCAGCGGAAATACGATCACGAATAGAAAAGGCTCGAGCTACGTCGTCTGTAGATCTGTTTAGAAATGCTGTGCATAAAATTAGAATAGCCTTGTCAAGGGCGTCGCCAGAGAGGGGCAGGGGGGGAAAGCAGCCCCCCCCCCCTAGAGGTTCTAAAAATACGGCTTACTGGAATTAAAAATAAAATTACGCGCACCCGGCTAATCGAAACAATAACTGCATCAGTTCGCGAAGATTGCTCGTCACATAAGCTCAATCTAGTGATCAATGATCTGAATGCCCTGCCCGACATCAGAAATACCGTTGGGACCATCAAGGCTATAATAACATTTTTTCGAGGATCGGTTCTAAGACGGAAATTAATACCCAATAATATTTCCCGGTTATGCGAAACAAGGTGGAGCGAAAAACACAAAAGGATCAGAGTTTTTCAAGAGAATTTTTGTGCTATAATGGAGGCTTTAGAAACATTGTCTCGAGATGGCAATTATGCGACAAGGAAACATGCGTATCAGCTCCATGCGGCAGCATTCAAAGATTTATTTATTTTTAGCCTCGTATTGATATCCAAATATTTCGGTATTATAGAACCCACAGTAAACGTGCTCCAATCAGTATCCTTGGACACAGTTCAGGCATCCCAGCATATTAGTCGCATTTTACAACTGATCAAAGACCACCGTAACGATCCCGAAAAAGTTACAGAAGATATTATCAAAGATGCTACTGCTATTGCGGAAAAAATTGGACTGACGGAAGATATGAAATCCATACCCCGTACTGTTGAAAGACAACAACACCGCAGCAACCACCCGGCAAAAAGCCCTTCAGAATTCGGGCGGAGGTCTATGACAATTCCTTATTTGGACTCAATTATAAATTCCCCCATCGAAATAAGGTTCTCTGAAGAAAATAGACCATCCTTTGCCCCAACAAAACTACACCCTGCGCAAATGAAAAACATATCTTTGGAAGACCTTAAAGAAGCATGCGAGGAATTCAGAAACTTTTACGGTATTTTGGATATCAAGAACTTTGGAAAAAAAATATGGGAGGAAAAACCAGAATCGACCAAACTAAGTGTTGTGGAAGTCCTTAAAACTGACGATTTTTTTCCTGCGATAAAGAAGACCTTGAGGATTCTTATTGCTTTACCGTGTACCACTTGTACAGTTGAAAGGTCATTCAGTAGCTTGAGAAGAATCAAAACCTAGTTGAGGCACACGATGACTGGAACTCGCCTCAATAGTCTCGCCATGATGAGTGTACACAGGCAACACATTTTCAAGAACTTGGACGATTTTATAAACAAAGTAACCAACAAATTCGCTAGCAACCCTAGACGATTATGTTTAAATTGATTTTGTATGTAAATAATTTATTCGTTTTCTATCTTTTTTTTAATTAAAACTTTTCTATCTTAATGTTTTCTTCAGTTCTTCTATGCTGCCCCTCCCTAGCTCACTGGCTGGCGACGCCCTTGAGCCTCGTTAATAGCCAACGTCTGAAACGGATAGGGCAGCAGAAGAAGAAGAAATATCAGTAATTAAGAGAAGGTGATGGATGACTTAAAAAAAAAGAAAACCTTTTGTTTTAAAGTTATGGAAATTGTAAATCAATGCACCTTCACATGAAACAATGATCCAAATGTTCAAAATGGCAGATATTAGAGTATAAAAAATGAATACAGATTAATACAAACATAGACTTAAAACACTCAAAAAGTAAATATTTGAGAGGGCACATCTGGACATCGGATTATTGGACATCTTTTTTTGGAACAAAATTTGGCAGAAGAAAAATTTTTGGAACTTGTACAAAATCAAAGTGGACCTGCATTAGAAGAAGTTGCTCCTGAGAATAAATATATTTGATTTCAAGTGGACGGTTGTGCTGTGCACAATGCACAAGAAGTAATGGGATATGTCCAAAACGTTTTTGATGGATGCCCAATAGGATTAAATTACACCCTAAATTGGCTAGCTATAGGTCCCCTGACCTTTCACCGACTATTTCCTGTGGGGTTACATTAAAAGTGTTATTTATAATGTCTACGGGATTTTTTTTTAATTTGTACATTTTAATTATAAAGATTTTACCACAATTTGGCAATTAATGTCAGAATAAGAAAAATAACTGGAACTGGTATACAGGGTGTCCGGTAACTTATGAGCCATAGAGCAACTGGAGATAGTAGATAAAAAAATATGTCTTTTGAGCCAAATTTGCCCAAGTAAAATGTTAGAGGTTAAAGAGATATAGGGTGTTGAAAGTGAAAATTAATTTTCGAAAAATGATGATAATTTTGAAACGGTTTAAGATATCGAATTCAAAATCGGTATAACTAGGTTTTCGAGAGTGAGAAATTCGAATTTGGTGTTAATTTCAAGATACTCCCTAGAGGGCGCTTGCTACGTGCTTCATGTTGAACTAATTCATCCATATTTTTTGTAACCGTGCAGTTACTAGTATTTATACTTTAAACTATAAAACAACTTACCTTTTTACGTAAAAAAGGTACTCTTGGTCGATCTCGATATCTCAAGCCGTTACCCAGATTCTAGTGTCTGAATGTTCCATTGCACATTCTGTTGATTGCTGAGAAATATTTAATTTACAAAGTGTGCCTTGCATTTTGACAAAATTTGTTGCGGTGAAAACTGTCATTATTTTCTACTTTTTCCCGTCAAAGGTACGTAAATAAAAAGTTTTTGCAATATCCAAGTACTGTAATCTTTTCAAATCAAAATGCCCAAGCTTAATAAGTTTTCTAACCGTGATTTACGTGATATGGTCTGCGTTTACGCACAAGAGAATTATAATAGTCGTGCTGCACTTAGAAGGTACTATGTAGAACTCTACCCAACCAGAATCATTCCAGACCGAAAAATATTTCAAAGAATATTCAATCAGTTAGGTAAAACAGATTCGTTTTATGTCAAAAATCCTGGTGGATGACCGAAAACAATAACGGTCGAACAAGAAGAAGAGATCTTGGTTCGTATCGCGGAAAATCCTGAATTAAGCACTAGGCGTTTGGAAGCTTCTACAGGAATAGGTAAATCGACCGTCTCAGAAATCATCAATGCAGAAAATTTATTTCCTTACCATTTCACGCCCGTTCAAAATTTACTGCCAGGAGATTTGCCAGTCAGATCAGAATTCTGTCAAAATCCACTAAATAAGAATAACGAAGATCCCAGGTTCCTGAGAAAAATATTATTTACTGACGAGGCAACTTTTACAAGACGCGGAATTTTTAACTGAAAAAATAATCATCACTATGCTTTGGAAAATCCACGACTACCCAAAGAAAGACATTTTCAGCACGAGTTTTCGATAAATATTTGGTGCGGCATTATCGACAATTTCTTGATCGGCCCATATCAGCTTCCGCAGAGACTTAATGGAGAACAATATTTGCAGTTTTTAGGAAACGATTTACTTTAGCTTCTGGATGATATACCTCTGAACATAAGACACAATATGTGGTACATGCAAGATGGTGCCCCAGCACACTTTGCAGTTCCTGTTCGAAATCATTTAAATCAGCGTTTTCCACATCGGTTGATTGGTTGCGGAAGCGAATTTCCTTGGCCACCGCGTAGCCCAGATATTAACCCGTTAGATTTTTATCTGTGGGGTCACATGAAGGACTTGGTATATGGTGATGAATCCAATACACGGGAAAAACTTGAACAAAAAATTCAAGAAGCCGCCATTGTTATAGGAGATAATCAAAATATCTTCCTGAATGTGAGACGACATTTGTTAAAAAGCTTAAGAAAATGTATTGAAGTAAACGGTGGACACTTTCAACATTTACTAAAGTGAATTAAAACAAATTTTTAATAGTTTCCAATATTTTCATTTTGTTTTTTTTTCTGCCTTTTTATCATCAAGTCCTAAAATCTGGGTAACGGCTTGAGATATCGAGATCGACCAGGAGTACCTTTTTTACGTAAAAAGGTAGGTTCTTTTATAGTTTAAAGTATAAATACTAGTAACTGCACGGTTAAAAAAAATATGGATGAATTAGTTCAACATGAAGCACGTAGCAAGCGCCCTCTAGGGAGTATCTTGAAATTAACACCAAATTCGAATTTCTCACTCTCGAAAACTTAGTTATACCGATTTTGAATTCGATATCTTAAACCGTTTCAAAATTATCATCATTTTTCGAAAATTAATTTTCACTTTCAACACCCTGTATCTCTTTAACCTCTAACATTTTACTTGGGCAAATTTGGCTTAAAAGACATATTTTTATATCTACTATCTCCAGTTGCTCTATGGCATATAAGTTACCGGACACCCTGTATATGCAAGCTAAAATGGCACATTATATTTAAAAATCTCATCTGCTATAACTGGGCGGATAATAACAGTTGGGATTTAAAATATCAACTTAATAAAATAAAAAGTAAAATAAAGTACGAAAAAATTTGGCTAGTACGGGTCGAATTAATGCAGTTTGAAAATTGCAATGTAATTACTGACTATAGTTTGTTTATTAAAAAAAATTAAATTATATTTTTTGATATCGGCAATAATCGGCATTAGGGAATCCAATCCCGCACCCAAACTTTAATCCCGCAAACCTGCGGGATTGAGCCCGTCGATCCCGCGGATCCGCCGGATTTGCGGGATAGCAAACAATGAACTGCAGTATTTTTGGTTGACGCGTCGGGGATTTCCCGCCCTACTGGGCTATTGAAAATACGTTAAACAGAACAGTTTTCTTGCGTACGTGCGAAAGTAAGAGCGTTATTCAATTGGTATCTAGTGACATTTATCAAGTGGTTGAATATAATACACGGAATTTAAACAGCAATCACAAAAATGAGTGTCAGTGTAGTTTACAAAGAGAATAAAGGTTCAAGTTTAGTTTGGAATTATTTTTTAAAGTATGAAGATGTTCTTACAGCTAAATATAAGTTATGCCCTAGCATTACCAAAATCTTTGCTCGTTCCACCAAACGTCTTCACACCCACTTACAAACAATACATAACATTAACTTAAAAGTCCAGAGCAGCAGCGGTAATGTTGATATTGATAAAATAACACAGGAAATGAAAGCTAGTACCAGCAGTTCCGAGTAGTTCGTTTAGTTCTATTGCTAAGCGCTCAAATGTTAGTGGTTCTTCTGTTCACCCTAAGAAAATGAAAATTACAGATTTTTTTTCATCTGAGAAATAAGTCTCGATGGAGGAAAGAGTGTCTCGAATGGTAGCTAAAGATGGTATACCCTTTGGAAAGTTTATCACATCGATCGATAGGCGCCAACTATTCGAATCAAAGGGCCACAAATGTATCTCTGCCCGCTCGAGCATCACTTGAACAGTTACTAAAACATGAGATGACACTTTTTGAATGCGGAGGGAATAGAGGAATGTAGGTACTTGCAAGCTACATATAACTGTGTAAAATCTATTCCGCCGACAAGTGTCGAAGCTGAACGTGCGTTTTCAGCCGCAGGATACACGTGCAATAAAATAAGATCAAATCTAAAAGATGAAACATTAAACATGTTATCTTTTCTCTCTTTTATTAACATATAGCACCCACATCGAGTCCCGCAAATCCAGCAATGTCAATCCCGCGAAACTACCGCGGGATCCAGCATTTGCAGGATTGGATTCCCTAATCGACATTATTAGCAGAATTCCTTTAAGTTACTTTTACTTTTAAATATCAAAGCCAAGCCAACGGTTAAGTTGAACGTTCTTTTAAAAAATTTAACACTCGGCAAAGATTTTTTCCTTCTTCTTTACCGCAGTCCAGTATGCCCCCCTATATTTCTGATACGATCATACGAAGCGTTCCTCTAACAACTTAGCTAAGTAGTAACTTTGCTGTTTAAAGAAAGCAAAAATAAAGTACATATCTACACCAATTTTCTCAAACCAACTGTAATCTAAAATCAAGCA
Source organism: Polydrusus pterygomalis (assembly GCA_963969555.1). Lineage (NCBI taxonomy): Eukaryota > Metazoa > Arthropoda > Insecta > Coleoptera > Curculionidae > Polydrusus > Polydrusus pterygomalis. The sequence goes on from OZ018379.1 coordinate 60,282,901, forward strand.
ATAGCATTATTTTTTTATCAATTTCTTAGTACATAAATAAATTTAGATACCAGAATATACAGTAGAGATTACTTAATAAAATCGTGTATTTATTTATACTTTACTTTTGGATATACGTATCTATAAAGTTGACAATAGAGTATTATATATTGTTTTATTATCTTTATAAATGACATTTATAAATTCTGTGTATACTATTTTATCAGTACTTATTGTTAAAATGGTTTAAGATTGAATTAATTAGTATTATTGGGTTTTAATTACCTGTAGGTATGCGGTATGGGCGCCATAAATTTTAAGGAATATTGATTATCATTAGATATAAATACAGATATAGCCAGATACAGTACACCCACAAGAACGAACTTTGTCTAACCCAATAAAGATTAAAAATCCAATTTAAATTCTGTGATAATATTTTACTTACTAAGCCAATTTTAATAAGCCTTTATTGAAGGCGCCGTACAATGGACTTGTTCCACTATATTTTCGTTTTGATCTTATCGCATAGAGAAAGAAAAAATAAAAATTTCTACGGTTTTTGGGTTTAAAATCTTGTGGCGAAAACAACGGCGTTCGATCTTTAGCTGAATAACGGGACCCATTCGTCGATGTGACGTCATTGAGTTTATTCCTGTGAAAGCTTATTAACAACAAATATATATTTATTTTCTGTATTTAAAAACCAAACACATTTCTAAAAACTTATAAAGTAAAAAAAAAACTTGCGTTATTATGTAGTATTAAAAAATGTAGTAGGTAGTTAATCAGAATCCGAATTGCTGGAATCATCTTTTCTATGCAAATATGACTCCAGTAGCGGCAGTAATAGTGGCGAAAGTCGTAACGTAGAAAATCATACGAGGATCTTTATGTAAATGCAATAAATTTGTGACGTTTGTTATGATTAAAAATTATTTTTAGTTATTTATGTTTGACATACGATAAAAAATCGTGAGAAACGCGACGTGATTCGTGAAATCGTGAGATAATTTCCAAAGCCGTGTAATCTCACGATTAATCGTGAGTTTTGGCAACACTGGCCCCCACATATATTTTCAAAAACCGATTTCTAGTACACACCCATACTAGGGTAAGATAGGAAATACATATTTCTTAAAATACTTTTTCAGCATGCATCTAACAATTAATATTATAATAAGTTTCCTAAAAACTAACGTAACAACTTGATAGCAGCTATTTTGTTCGGCATAGGTAACAAATGACTGGATGCATTTTTGTGTTACATATATTTTCCTGGCTGAACTGCGGCGTTCTTTCTGATGGTTTATAAAAAAACGAAGACGATACGTTAGATGTTTACATTAAAAACAAATGAAGGTACGTGCACCGTGCACCTGTATACACAACACTTAACTTTTTTATAAAAAGTCTTTGTACGCACAAAGACCCACCAAAAATTCTCACGGAAAAGCCTGTAATTATATCCTTTCACATTTGATATTATTTTTGGGTGTAATGCGTATATAATAGTAACCGGTTGTTACCAACTAATACAAACATGCAACAGCACCGTGCAATTAAGGGATCTACCAGTACCTACCCGATACCAGCTTGCCACCTGAGCGTGCCACCAAAATGAAAAACAAATGAAATAATAAATACATGACAGTGTTACGAAGAAAAAATGACAAACATAGCCTGTAGAAATAATGGCCATAACTCGTTTTAAAATAACCGAATCCAAACCACGCCTCTTAAAATGACGGCTATGGGCAATAACCATTGATTTTGAAGAAGTAGTCCATACTCAAAGTGGAGTTAAATGTATAGAAAAAAGAAAAGCACAAAGTCTTTCTCCAAAAGTTTATTAGAAAACTAGGCGAACTTAGAGTAATTCATTATAATTCAACATGTTTCGAGTGTAGAAACACTCATCATCAGGAAAACAAAGTAAATAGTACAATGCCGATGTTGTTAGCAATAGAGAAAATAATAAGTGGGATTGAGCCGTCATGGAGGTTTCAATGGTGTACACGAGGTGTAAAAAATGAAGAGTCATCAGAAGACTGACAAGACTTCAGCATACTGGAAAGCCAAGGGCTAATGCAAAGGCCCTGTCTTGGGCAGAAAAATGAAGAGAGTAAAAGAAAAAATTCGGGAGTTTTAACAGACTTTGAGAAAATCATTTAGGTAAAAGTAGTGAAAAATCTAAAGTTTCATTCAACTTTGTCGGAGACATGTAAAAGTTGTGAAATGGGAGGGAAAGAAAAAAGAAAAAATTGTTTTTTGTAAAAGTCAAAGCATCATTTAGCTTAATGTGAAATGCTGTTGGGGTACCAGGCTTGTTACGGCCCAGTTACCCCGGCAGGAGTCAAAACTTACACATTGTGTGCAAAATTAATAGATTTAAAATATTTAAAAAATTTTTTTTGTTTTACTAGAATATCTTAGAAAAGTAACCTTTTTTTTATTAAATAAGTTCAAATGCAAGCAGCACGTGTCAGAAGGGAAAATCCCCCTTTCTTTCCCTCCCATTTCACAACTTTTACATGTCTCCGACAAAGTTGAATGAAACTTTTACCTAACTGATTTTCACAAAGTCTGTTAAAACTCCCTAATTTTTTCGTTTACTTTCTTCATTTTTCTGCCCAAGACAGGGCCTTTGCACTAGCCCTTGACTTTCCTGTATGCTAAAGTCTTGTCGGTCTTCTGACTATTCATTTTTTACACCTCGGGTACACCATTGAAAGCTCCATTACACCTCAATCCCAGTTATTATTTTCTCTATTACTAACAACATCAGCATTGTACTATTTACTTTGCTTTCCTGATGATGAGTGTTTCTACACTCGAAACACGTTGAATTATTATGAATTACTCTAGGTTCGCCTAGTTTTCTAATAAACTTCTGGAGAAAGACTTTGTGCTTTTCTTTTTTCTAATAACCATTGAGTTAATTACCACTAGAAATCTAATTTTTATGATCACATGAACCATTTTCACAAAGCAGTATACAGGGGTGACTCGCGGTGATCGTCCATTAGACTATTTCGGAAAGTGATGCGATTTGAAAAAATGGGATTTTGGAAGCCCTCTCTTTAAATGAAATAACAGCGACCAGAAGTAGCAAGAAACTTGCTTATTTTAAATAGAATACCCTCTATAATATATTTTTTATGTGTTCCTTTCTTTATTTCCAATACTTTTTATTAACAGTTCTTGTGTCCTATATCTACTATCCGTTTCGGAGAAAAAAATTGTTTTTCTCAAATTTTTACCTTTAATAGGTTGTCGGCTAAAATTGAATTTCTTTTTAAAGATTCAAAAGTAAAACTCGAAATTCCGATTGTGGAACTACATATTATTTATTGTATGGGAAAAGAAACTCAGTCATCTCCACAAATAATATTATAAAAAGTCAATTTATTGGGGTATACATTAAGGTTTTGATATTGGCTAGGAGCCAAAATGTTCTATCTATAAACACTATTTCCTGCGCAAAATTTTAACTTCCTACTAATTTGTTTTGAGGGATCACACAAGCCCCAAAGTTTTAGCAATTTGGGTATATTATTTTTTTTTATATCGGTTAAATTATGTCGGATTTTCGTTAGTTCATGGTATATTTTAAAAGAAATATGCAATGAACTACCCAGAACTCACCACGTGGAGGTATCCGACCTCCGAGAGAATTTAACTGATTTGCGAATATAAGGGTGGGAGGGGGGAGGGACTCTAGGTCGGATACCTCCACGTGGTGAGTTCTGGGTAGTTCATTGCATATTTCTTTTAAAATATACCATGAACTAGCGAAAGTCCGACATAATTTAACCGATATCAAAAAGAAAATAATATACCTAAATTGCTATAACTTTGAGGATTGTGTGACCCCTCAAAACAAATGAGTAGGAAGTTAAAATTTTGCGCAGGAAATAGTGTTTATAGATAGAACATTTTGGCTACTAGCCAATATCAAAATTTTGAGAAAAAAAATTTCGCTCCACCCTAGTATACATGTTCGGTACTAAAAAGTACCATCATCAGCACCGAAAGGCTAAAATAAATTAGGAATAGAAAAAGGAAGGATAAAACAGATTAATGTACTTACCCCAAGTGCCACTTACACGAAGAAATGTAAACAAATATTAAAAACATGAAAAGGACAAGAACATATTATTGTATACTTGGACGAAAACAAAGTTAAAATTTTTTAAAAAGGTGTTGAAAAATTTAAAAATCGGTATTAAAATTGGAAAGGAGTTTCCTCCTCTTTTCCTTACCGTACATAGTAAACATTATAAACAAACCTTGATTAGTCGACGATGACAAGTCAAAACGGAGGATAAGTAGTGACATCTGACAAAGTCACGCAAAAACAGAAAGTTCCCAATATAAATGGGAACTGGTGTGAAAACGTGGTTCTTGAGGCAAGAAACGAGCATCTAGTGGTGATAAGAAAAAGTAACAAATAACAGTTATCGGCAAGAAGGCGGGTAACCCGCCGGGACAAAGGTAAGGCTGAAAACCGCAATATGGATGGGCGGCGCCATAATCTAGAACAAGTGAAGTCAGAAACAATCTAGTCATTTCAACATTCAGCAATAGGGAAGTACACGTTAATTTGGCCACCTAGTAGATAGTGTCCGAATTAGAGGTCGAAAGAAGGAAGGTAACGGTTGTTAAGTACATGTGTTAGTGAAATGTAAAAGCTTTAAAGTGGTCATGGTAAATGGAGAATGAGTAAGGGTTAAAAGTGGAGTAACTAAAAGCAAAAATTCAAGGATTCAAGAAAGGGTGAGCAAGAGAAAATGATTTGGTCGTTCATACAAGGAAGGTTATTATTAAGAAGTGCTTTAGGGATTTCCATCATTTCGAGAAGGTTATTTGTGGAGATGACTGTGAATTTCTTTTCCCATGTCTTCACAGCTCCACTATGAGATAATGGACTACTTCCGTAAAACATATTATAGTGCTCGACAACGAATTGTCAGCAAGCGAAAATTTAAATACAGGTAAGTAAAAAATAACAAATTTCACAAACTTCATTTTTTGAAATACAAATACTGATTCATTTCATGGATAGGCAGCAAGAACATTTCCTATCTGTAATAAACCAGCAACGTAGCATCGTATTTTTAATTTTCTTTTATAAAGATTCAAATTTTTTTCTTTTTCATTTTACAACAATTTATTATCGAGCACAGTAATATCTAATTCTACAACCGAAATTTCAACTTTCACTCATTTATCTTTGAGACGATATTTAATTTTAGGCGACACTCTGTGTTGTCAAAATTTGAGAAAAACAGTTTTTTTTTCAGAAACGGATAGAGTAGGATAAAAGCGTTTTTAGAAATAAAGAAAGAAACATAAAAAAAATATTATGTAGGGGCTCCATTTAAAATAAGCAAGTTTAAGATAACTTTTGGTATTACCGGAAGTTTCATATGGTCGCAAAAACAAGTAAAATTCATTCTATTTTAAAAACCGAGCCAGGGTAATGAGGACGAGATATCAAACAGAACGGGAAGTAACAGACACTTTTTTAAAAAGTCAGCAATTTTAACATTAATATTGGTTGAAAATATATTTAACTTACTCCAGGCGGCGATAAGGCACCCGCAAGGGGGCCCCCGGCTTCGTGGGGGGCCCGACTCCTCCTGCTCAGCTGACGTATTTATAAATTTTAGATTAATATTAAGAAAACATAAAAAACAAACAATAAAAATTAGTATTTATGTATATTATCACATAATTTTGCGGGGGGGGCCCCAAATGTTTACCGCCGCCACTGACCTACCCTAAAAGTTGTTCCAAAACTTTTAAGTGGTCATACGTGCCGTCGTTCCAAGAATAAATTTCTGATAATGGTTTAAAAATACATATTTATGTACTATTACGTTATCAATTAATTATTTAAAATTAAAACAAAGCAGAACTTATTTTATATTATTATTTCGTGGAAGAAAATGACGAAGGATTTTCTGTTTATAATTGAATTTTTTATATGACCCGTTAGCTCAGTTGGTTAGAGCACCGATCTATTTCGGAGGTCGTAGGTTCGAATCCTGCATGGGTCCTTTTTTGGTGTTTTATTTTTATTTTTATAAATAATTTCAGCAAATTGAATTTTATTGTGTTTGAGAGACTCAAGTCGCATTACTTTCCGAAATATTCTAACGGAGGATTACCGCGAGACACCCTATACCCTGTATATGGATTTGACCACAGCCTCCATTTTTGACATATTTTTGGAGTTCCTAATAGCCCAATTTGAGACTTTAGCATTATTAAATGGGTACTTTTATGCTTATGACAGATCTTGGGTTTTTTTCCTAAAAAGGATTTTTTAAATTCCAGCTTGAGTTAACTTCTTATGTTTGTGTCATTTTTTCACTTTGTGCGTTATTGCTATTGGCTGGTCGCTGGAAAATATGTTATGTCACACGAATACCTACAATTTATTCGCGTATTCTAAAAAAAAATACCTTATGGGGGGCGTCAACACTAGAGAACACCCTTAAGAAAACTCTATAAACGGTGTAAAATAGTTATTTAAACTAATTTTAGATAACTCATCTAATAGTTTCTTACGCTACAGTTTTGAGGTCGGGGCAAAACATTATTATTTTTAGCCAAAAGGTGCAAAAAAATGCTGCTATAAATTCCTGAGGCCTAAATATGACGCTCTAACCAACTTAAGTCAGTCCAAAAGTGAATGATTTCGGAGATACAGAGTGCCAAAAATTCAATTTGGTTTTAGTTTTTCATAAATAATTTTTTTAATAATTGGTGTATTGTCACAATAATTGGCTAGGGAGGAGGGGGCTTATGGGGTGAAAAATGGAAATCTGCTCTCATTTTTATTGTAAAATCTAGAGGGCGCCAACTGCGGTACCTTGCACCCATTTAAAACGAAATAACTTTCTTGAGCCACTCTGTATTGCACTTTTAAATAAACATTCATATTCTCCAACGTCTTTTACCTAAAAACGGTGTACGTGGTAAGAGTTGATTTAAGAAGCCGTTTTTGAGATATCTGGATTTAAAAAATTCACTTCGGGTATGGCCAGGGCTAAATTATTGTAATAATTGAACACAATTTGAAGCGAAGGCGTTAAATTAAAATAACTGTCACTACAAATAAAAAAAAAAAACAAATACATAAATGTGTTTTTAATTTTACCAAAAATTTTATTTAATTTCAAGAAAATTCTTTTAAAAAATGGTCAGTTTCACTTCAACTCTTACCACGTATACCTTTCTTAGGTAAAATAGGTATAGAATAAGCATGTTTATTTTAAAGTTCAATACAGAGTGGTTCAAAAAAGTTATTTCGTTTTAAATGTGTGCAAGGTACTGCAGGTGGCGCTTTTTAAATTTTACAACAAAAAAGAGACCAGATTTTAATTTTTCATCCCACAAACCCCTAGCCGAATATTGTGACAATATACCAATTATTAAAAAAAATATTTATTGAAAACTAAAATCAAATTGAACTTTCGACACTCTGTATCTCCGAAATCAAATCATCCACTGACTTGGACAGAGGTAAGTTGGATTAGATCGTCATATTTAAGCCTTAGGAATTTGTATTAGCATTTTCCTTACCTTTTATATACACCTTAAAATTGTTTTGTTTCATTTCATATAATTTCATTTTCATTTATACCTAAAGCGTTTTGGGTGTTTAATTGTTTCATAAAAGTTTTTATTTATTTCTTATTAGTGTCTTACCTTTACCTTGTTACCATTTTAAATAAATGATACAGAATTGGCTCCTGTAATCCCGAAAATGGCATAATATGCTATGTAATATACATTTAGTGCCTCTTACTTTCTTTTACATAATTATATTAAAATGTATTCGTCAAAATTATTGGCCCTTGTAACATCAATAACCTCGAAAATAACATTTAACTCAATTTTTCTTTTACAAAAATGTTTCCGTAATTAATTTTTATCTATTGTTTATTATTATGTTAACTCTTTCCGTTAATTTTTTCTTAAATTTCTTAAAATGGGACCATCTTTTTACCACATAAGAATGTTATGGCCGCCGTTGGCGTAATGTCCGCCATTGTATATGTCAAACGTTCAATTTAAAAGTCCTTAATTTAGAAAACACCCCATTACTACAGACAATCGTTGCATTGATTAAAAATGGATATACAAATGGTCATAATATAATAACATGTACACGACGAAGATACAACATGTATTCCTCATGAAACTTTTTTGGCGGGAAAAGCGTCAATAGGTTAAATAAGTGCTGCACCTAAAGGCCCATTTACACATGGCAAGTTTACTGACGGAAAGTACTTGCCGCCAGTAAAATTCCCATGTATAACCCAAAGGATTGTTGTACTTGCTACTTGCCGGCCAGCAGCAAGTAAAGTTGAAGCGTCGGCTAGTTTTGTGGCCAACTTGCGTGTCTTGATAAGTAGCTGTCCGCGTGTAAACATGGTTTTATTATATTCAGCAAGTTGCCGTGTAAATTTCCGTTTCCAAAAAAATAATAATAATTGAAATATAATAAAATAGCAATATATAAAACGATTGAATATTTTATTATTAATAATTTTTCAAACAATAACTTTCACAGCAGCATGCACTATCGTACTCGGAGCCATCTTGAATTTTGATAACTGACCAAGTAAACTATCCAATGTGTATAACATACAAACGAAAACACGTTTACTGGCGGCAAGTACTTTCCGCCAGTAAACTTGCCATGTGTAAATGGGCCTTTAGATAGGATACCGTGCATATTTTTCTTACGCCGTTGCACCGGTCGGCATATTTCTTTCCGATATTTTCTCATTCGGCAATCTCGGAAACTCGCTAAGCCGTCATATTCTGATTTATGAAGTTTAAATCAATGTCATCTTTAGGGATATTTTTGTGCATTTTCTGGGGTTTCAGAAAGTGTTTTGCCAGTATTTTGATTATTTTGGTAGTATATTGTTGGACTTTGTGGGCCTGTAAATTGTTCATTAGTTTTGAAAAATAAGTACTTAAATATATTTGTTTTAACAGTTATCCCTGAGGGCAAAATTATTTATTATTCTATGAATTTAGGCGTACCTTATAGTTTTAATCTACGACAGTGCCATTATGACGTATTTAGCATTATCATTTAGATGTCATTATGACTTTTATAATAGCACTCAGTGCAGGGACGTAGCGAAGGCCTCTGGTTTGGGAGGGGTGAAATTCCTAAATTTCCCAACTTTATAAAGTATTTAAAAAAAATAACACAATTCAAAAAGTATTTATTTCAGACCTACCCATAATTATCAAATAAACTGTATAAAAACATATACAGGGTTGGGCAAATGTTCCGGAACGGCTTAATTACAGGCGAACTAAAAGTGATATCGGATCCGGGTTTTGGGCAATCTACCGGGTGTCCACGGAAGGTGGTTCGCCCCTCTAACTTTTTTTGTTTTTCAAGATAATGGAATAAAATTTGGGGGATTTGTATATGACATAAAACTGCATTTTTTGATAGTTGACTCAACATTATGAAACTTCCGGTTTAACTGGAAGTGACATAAACTTTCGATTTTTAAATGGGACACCTGGTATATTTTTCGTTTATCTGACTCCATATGACATTCTTAATATAACGATGTGTCACACTTTTTGTTACCAAGAAAATATTTTTTTCCAAATTTATTGTTTTACCTAGAGGGCTATGGAATACCTTAAAATCACTTATTTCAGTTCTTTAATCTTAGGAAAAATACAATTTTATTATTTTTGGTCCAATGCTATGTGCTGTGTACAATTTAATCTTTAAAGTTGCATAACTCATTTTTTTAAACGGCAACATGGTGGCTCGCCGGCTTAAGAAAACAGAGGATTTTAATACAATTATTTTGATACCACACACTATTAGGTTTTAGAAAAGCTGCCATGAAAAAACTTTAAAAAGTTAACTTGAAACTTTCCTAAAATGAAGCATATTTTGAGAATAAATTTAGATTTAAATGCATCAAGTAGTCTGTGACCAGCAAAACTGATAAAACAAAATCATGCCTTGAAGAAAATTGACATGCCATGTTATTAGTGTTTGGATAATGTAGAAAAAATTCAACCGATCGATGCTGCACGACGTACAAAGATATCCTAATCGGCGTGCTATTGCCCAAAACCGGTTCAGTTAACTTTTTAAAGTTTTTTTATGGCAGCTTTTCTAAAACCTAATAGTGTGGTATCAAAATAATCCTAATAAAATCCTCTTTTTTCTTAACCCGACGAGCCACCATGTTGCCGTTTAAAAAAAAAATTAGTATATACAACTTTAAAGATTAAATTTTACACAGCACATAGCATTGGACCAAAAATAGTAAAATTGTATTTTTCCCAAGATCAAAGAAGTGCAATAAGGATTTTAAGGTATTCATAGCCCTCTAGATAAAACAATAAATATGGAAAAAAATATTTTCTTGGTAACAAAAAGTGACAAATGTGTCATCGTTATATTAAGAATGTCATATGAGTCAGAAAAAGAAAAAATATACCAGGTGTCCCATTTAAAAATCGAAAATTTATATTACTTCCGGTTAGACTGGAAGTTTCATAATGTTGAGTCAACTTTAAAAAATTCAGTTTTATGTCATATACAATCCCCCAAATTTTATTTCATTATCTTGAAAAACAAAAAAATTAGAGGGGCGAACCATCTTCCGTAGACACCCGGTATAGGACTAAAAGGGAACACCCTATATATTATCAGATATTCTAAATTTTCAATAACTTTAAAATATTTTTTGTATAGCATACCATATGACTAAATTCAACTGTTTCGGAATTACGGGCAAATGAATGTAGTACATTTGAATATTTAAACAAAATTGGTAATAATTCTTAAATAAACAATAATATAAAAAAAAAGTTATTTAATTAAATATTAAAAATGTCGTCCTTCAAACACCTGACAGTGTCCAATCCTCTCGGGAAATTGGGAAAGCACGTTTTGCAAATGTTTACGAGAAATAACATGCACAGCATCTAAAATACTGTTTTTAAGGTCCTCCAAAAACTTAGGTTGTGTACGATACACGACACTCTTTAAATGACTGAAAATGCCAAAAGTGTCTATCTATATATTACAGTCAGTCTCACTGGGGCAACTAATGGAAGTTAAATAAGCTGCACACATTTTTGTCTGCCCAAGTTTTCCCAACTTTTGATGTTTAAGATAACTTTGGGGGGGGGCGTCGCCCCCCCATGACTCCGTCCCTGACTCAGTGCCATCATGAATTCATAATAACATCCAAATATTAAGATGCAAAAACAAAAAGAAAGTCGGTGCAAACTATTTATTTGTTATTATTACTTAGAAAAACGGATTGCATTTATTTATTGTAAACATCCGAAGGGACACTTTCGGATTCAGAATCTCCCATATTTAAATTATTTTTGGCCAACACTTTGCATACAATAGAAAATTAGACAGCAATAATGACGTTGTCAAAATCGAAATTGAAACAATCAAAAATGCGGTTACCATGATATCGACTAATATGGATACCTGAAAATTTTAAAAATTACGAAAACGTTATCTGATATCAATGAAATTTGTACGAATAAAATCTATTTGCACTGTCGCAGATTAAATTTTGAATGATACACGTTCGATATGAACCTTGTTGGTGAAACTTGTGCAATTAACCCACTCCGCTAACGCCTCGTGGTTTAACATTGCACACGTTTCGTTATAGTGTTCATATCGAACTAGTATCATTAATAACTATAATCTACGACAGTGCCATTATGACGTATTTAGCATTATCATTTAGATGTCAATATGACCTTCATAGACTCAGTGCCATTATGAATTCATAATAACATCCAAATGTTAAGATACAAAAACAAAAAGAAAGTCGGTGCAAACTATTTATTTGTTATTATTACGTAGAAAAACGGAGTGCATTTATTTATTGTAAACATCCGAAGGGACACTTTCGGATTCAGAATCTCCCATATTTAAATTATTTTTGACCAACACTTTGCATACAATAAAAAATTAGACGGCAATAATGACGTTGTCAAAATCGAAATTGAATCAATCAAAAATGCGGTTACCATGATATCGACTAATATGGACACCTGAAAATTTTAAAAATTACGAAAACGTTATCTGATATTAATGAAATTTAGACGAATAAAATCTATTTCCACTGTCGTAGATTAAATTTTGAATGATACACGTTCGATATGAACTTTGTTAATAAAACTTGTGCAATTAAACCACTCGGCTAACGCCTCGTGGTTTAACGTTGCACACGTTTCTTTATAGTGTTCATATCGAACTAGTATCATTAATAACTATTAGAATACTTTTAAATTAACCTTTTGTTTAGAGTTAGAGTTTATATTACCTATCTTAATTTTATTCAAAGAAGTAGTCCATTCTCCAAGAGACCCGTTTCTATTACCAAATAAAAACTAAAAACGCAAAGTCGTCGTCTCGTCAATCACTATTTATTTAAAAAGGTACCTTTTTAAATAAATAGTGATTGACGAGACGACGACTTTGCGTTTTTACTTTTTATTTGTTAATTTTATTGTTTCTGTCCCACTTTATTCGGCCATAGATACGTATCCTACACGAATATAATACAGTGGTATGAAGCACCTCCGGCGCATTAAAAAAATAATGCACCTGGTTCTATTAATTTTGATCGTATTTAGCACAATCAAATTTGTAATAAATGTCTTAAATTACATGCAAAAAAATTATCACCTTTGGTTTGGTCTGGTGTATTCACTAGTAATACTACAAGAGGTGAAACAATTTCCGGATTAAATTTAACCTCTCGCGATAATCGGTAAGGAAATTCCACATCAATATATATAATACGATTTCTGCTAATTGTAGTTACACGTAAATACAATTTTAGATCTTAGTATAGTATATTTCTTTCGTTTTACGTAATTTTGGTTTACAACATTTGGTAGAAAGTTCTTTTTTCGATTTGTCTAAAGTGCCACTAAACACATTGTGATGTTATAATAATAAGTTAAAATTGAAAGCGATATTTTTTTAATATCAATGTAATTGCGCAAAAATATTATTGCAATATTTAACATAGCTCATTATTTCATATTATGTAAGATTTGTTTTACTACAATTGGTAGAAAATTAAAATTTTATCGGTTTTTCATATAGGTAGGTACATGAAGAGATTGCTTCTCAGCCTCGATTAGCTGTCGGTAGCAATAACATTATATTGGTTTCTACTTATTGCAGTTACACTGAAATACTTTAAGACTTAACATTCTTTAATTTTACATACATTTTGAGTTACTACAAGTGGTAGAAAATTGCTTTTTTTAGTTTTTATTTAATTTTTTTATCCGTACATTTTATGGCTTGCATAATCAGCGGTAGCGAATCGGTCATAGGGGGCTATGGCCTATGTTCATCATATTATTTGGACAGTACAAACTGTCAGTAAAAATTCGTATTTTATTGCAAACAGAATATTTTGCAGTCAAAAACAAACCATACTTTTTTATTTCTAAAATGAATCGTTTGAAAATTATGCTGTATGCAATTTATGCAAAAAATTGGCGGACATTACGATCAATCATCGTATTAGCTATATATATTTGGCCAAACTAATGGAAAATTGCGGTTGTCATTTGAAGAAAGAAAATTTGCTTAGGAATATTTGCTTTAAAATTTAAACTATTAAATGGAAAAATGGTAAATTATTTCTGAAAATATCAAAAAAAGTAATAAGAAAAAGTTTTTTTAAATGCAGTTTCTAGCTTACATGCAAATTTTAGCTGCATAAAATAATTTTGATTTTTTACCCACCACTAAAATTTATTTTCCACTTAATGAACACTTTACTGATGACACTGTGTTCTTTTTTGTCTTAATATTAAGGTGTATTACTTTCAGACACAAACTGCCTTTTCAAAAATACTTATTTTATGAAGTTACCTTATACAGGGTCAAAAACAAATAAACTTTGCATCACACGCGACCAGATTTTAATAGTCCAATTTTGATTTTATAGAAAAACACACATTTAATTTGGCGCTACTTTAAAGAAAATGTATCTGAAATAAAGCATTGTCAAAACTAGGAAGTTTTATGTGGGTTGCGTTGAGTCTAATTTTGCAAAAGTGGTGCAATTTACAAAATATGGGTACAAAATCAAAATTATCTTATGCAGCTGAAATTTTGCATGTGGGATAAACTGCATTTAAAAAAACCTTTTTTAATAACTTTTTTCGATACTTTCAGAAATAACCTCACTTTTGAATTATTTTTTGGAAATAATTAAAATTTGATAGATAATGCGAATCACGTAACTACTATTTTTTGGCTTAATTTTCATCTCGATCGAAGCAGAACTTGATGCCAAAGTCAAATTTCGAGTAAAGTTAATAATAAAAAATCCCATATGATGCGGACTTTACTGGTCACACTGTATTTTATCATAGATATTTAGTTAATAAGGCGATATGTTCGATTCCAAGTCCAACTTTTTTGCCTTTAGGAAGAAAGGAGGAGGAAGAAGGATACCAAAAACATCTAATTACGTAAGGGAAATGTATAAAGATTTTAGTTTATAAAATACTAAAACCTAATTTTGTTCGGCTGAAAACTGAAAAATTGAAACTAACTTTAAATCAAACAAAATTATTCTGTGATTACATCAAAAAATTTCTCCTATAATTCGCTGTTAGTTACCCACAGTGCAAAACTTTCCGATAAATTACATGTGTTGCCATGGTGACCTATCAAAAAAAAACCCTCCTGTAAAAAGTAATGGTGTAGAATTCTCATTTTTAAAATGAAGGGTATCTTTTATTGTTTTACTATTTGCGGGTTATGGTTTTTCAAGTAACTGCTTATTTTTAAGGTTTGTACAAATTTAGTTTGTTGTGCCGTGGGCATGTTAATCATAAACATTTATAAAAAATATGTTCGAAATTAAAAAAAAAATAAGGGAATGGATAAATTTACTAATTTTTAAATTATTGTATATACATTTATTATGGGTTCTAAGTCCAGCCCTTACCATCCTTCAAGTCTCTAGAAATGTTGTAACAACGGTGGCCATTACATTCTTACGTGAACCAACTCCATAATTATGCAGCTAAATCGTCAAAATCAGTTAGATCAAAAAACTGTTGTGTGCAAAGAAAAAAGTCCAATACAGGACGATTTAATAATTTTCTGCTTTTCGGTGTAATCAAAAATCCAAGATAATATTTAATAGAACTTTTAAGTAACATCTTAATAATGAGCCCAATGAATAAAAATGTAGCGATCGCTTTTTCTTATAAAATCGAATTAATTTCTTGAAAGCCAATGAATAAAAACTAAAGTAATTGCTTTTGCCTCCAGCGATTGCTTAAAAGTGCAGGAATTGCTTCTAGTTAATGCTTTTTCTTAAAAAATAGAAGCGATCGCTATCGTTTGCTTAAAATGTGATGACTAGTGTAGCGATTGCTTTTAACTTTTTAAGGTATAGGTCGACCCTTGCATCATTTGTTTGGTAGCAGTCAACTTTAGTTCTCCGCGGCATACACGTGCATTGCTCTTAATTTGTGTCTTCAATTATTGCTGAATATATGAACGTCCGTAAAAAAAAATCTACAGCTTACGTAAAAATTGCAGATATGATGAAAGTTCATTGATTCAGAAAGTTATATTGATTTTACTGCGAAAATGTAGAGTGGTTGGCAAATTATTATTTTTTGACTGATACTGGTTTTTACCTCGCCTTTTGGC
This sequence comes from Polydrusus pterygomalis, assembly GCA_963969555.1. Classification (NCBI taxonomy): domain Eukaryota; kingdom Metazoa; phylum Arthropoda; class Insecta; order Coleoptera; family Curculionidae; genus Polydrusus; species Polydrusus pterygomalis. Next base: position 60,298,634 of record OZ018379.1, read on the forward strand.
GAGGGGGTGCACTGTCGCCTTTAAATAAGATTAAAGTCTTTCTGCGGAAATTGTCGGATCCGGGCTTTCAAAATTCTGTAGATGAAGAACTCGATGTTCACCAAACTACTGTATGTAAGACATACACTTCTGTAATGGATGCAGTTTGGGAGAAGGCCAATATTTTTATTAAATTTCCTACGAGTGCTGAAGCTGTTGTGGAAGCTAAACGGTTTTGGTCAGAGAGATTTATTTATGTCCCTTCAATTTGTGAACGAATATCAATTGCTTGTCTTTAATTTCTTCATCACTATTATCATTTTCCTCATTTCCACTGAAATCTGCCATATCACAAATATAAGTTTCCTATTTTCCACAAAAACGTAACAGATTACTATTGTACTAAATAAATAGACCAACTCTTTTGCAAATTAGGCACCAAACTGAACATGAAATCTATAATCTAAACAAGTGGATAAGCCCCGTCTTAACTTGTGTTGAATAAGCATTTGCTACAGAGTTGTAAGAAAAGCAGCAATTGTTTCAAAATTTTATTCATATCCAGATCTAGCAATTGCTTTTACTAAAAAGTAATTATCGACGGGAATTATAGAACCCGGTGCGACATCTTGCGCCCCAGTACGGTACCTTAGAAAAGGTCAGTCGTAAAGGGGTTATTCTGTAAAAACAGAAAATTTTGCAAGTGCGCGCTCTCAAAACCTCAAAAAATATTTTGCATTAATATCTGTGGTCCGGCACTTGTACCGGTTTTGAGAGCGCACTTGCAAAATTTTCTGTTTTTACAGAATAACCCCTTTACGACTGACCTTTTCTAAGGTACCGTACTGGGACGCAAGATGTCGCACCGGGTTCTATAATTCCCGTCGATAATCGATCCTGACAAGTGATTTGTCTTCGAGCCCTGTTTCCTTCTTCTTTTTTGCATTAAAAAGTAATTGCTTCAAGTAATTGCTTAATTTTTATTTATTAGGCTCAATATTAAGTATTCTTTGCCGGTCTATTATGTTTGGGTGCACTATACATACTCGTGTGTCCATGTGTAGATACTTTATATTCTATAAAAAATTCAAAAATACATTTTTTATTGTTTTTGGATTATTCTAATAAAATCTGATAAACTTACAATCATATAAATTTATTTTTTTACTACCATACATAAGGGCGAAGCATTGAGGTAGGATTATCCTACCTCAATGGGGCGAAGATACTTTAAAATGTCATTAATATCATCAATTTATAATTATTATCTAAAACAAGAGACGAGGTCAATTTTTTTGTTATGTTTGTGGCGGCGAGTGATATTCAGAATTAAAACGCCATAAATAAAATATAATATTTAATCCCTAGTTAGTTAAAATGTTTTGCAGGAGTTATTTTGAAATTTTTTTATCTAAGTTAGTACCTAATAGGCGCATAATATTTGTGATAGTAAAAGCATTAAGATATGCGTAATACACCTAGGACAATTATATCTTTATAAAACCATAGACATTTACCTTAGATCCGTACAGCTTATCTCGTGCGCAATCAAAAGTTGAGTTTTATGGGTGAAAATATGCGTTTGTACGCATAGCTCGCCAATCACATTCCTTGCCGCCCTACAGGTATAGGTATGCGCTCAACCCTCTCATTATTAGGTTTTCCTTGTTTAGCCACATGCTTAAAATACACTCCAGAATCCTGCCAGAACCGGCTCGGCCGCCATGTTTGTTGTTGTGTTTTAAGGTATCTCTGTGGATTCCTTGTAGTTTTCTTAGCTATTGTGGATGGTGGGTGTTTAATATTTACGGATTTTAATGAACTGTGTCTGATTGTGAGAAAATTAATTCTGTCAAAGTTGCTGGTTGGTTAATTTTTTGGTTAAAATCTGTACACCCCGACATTAAGCTTTTAATAAAGCCAGTATTCCGCGGGTCAAGTTCTCGGGCAAACACTTTTCAAATTCTTGAACAAGAGATTTTGCTTGAAAATGTTTTACGCGTACCCAAGTTTTTGCCAAATTGTAAAAATCTATACAAGTTATATACCAACTAATATTTGACTTGAGGTTAGGTACGCGATAACACCGTAGATTGGTTATTTGGCTGGTTTTGTTTGTTTTTATATTCGATTTTATAAGACTAGTTTAATTCCCTTGTTCTTGTTCTCTTCCTTTTCGAACTAAAAACACGAGGACGAATCATTTTTAAACAAATTTTAAAAACAAAACCTTTAAAACAATTTTCCTTCCTTAAACTCTGATAGGTTTGCTACCACTACTAATAATGCCAGAAATAACTACCTTTCTTCCCAACTTGATTAAAAATTGAGAAGAAAGTCCAATTTATTTGCATAAATTTAAATTTTATAGCCCGGACCTGTCTATTTTCTCATTCGTCAAACGATAATGTTGCAGTGCGCATGTCGAATAGTGTCTAGCTTTGTTTACATGCGTGAGGCCATAAAACTGCCACTTTCGTGATTATTGTTTGCTTATCTAAAGGTAAATTGTCTATGGTATGGTTATGTTTTAATATTTATTTATGTCTTCAACTAGGGGTGTGTGATCATAATGTTTGGCGAACATAGATGTATCAGTGGCACACCAAGGGTTAGAGACGGGGGTTGGGGGCTAGAACCCCTCCCATGGCCTGGTAAAAAAAATCATGAATGGATATAAATGAAAATTCAGAAAATTGCGTTTTTTAAGGTGGAAGTATCAACATGCTTGCCAACCTATAACCTATTTCGCGTAGATTTATTTATGTTTTCTAGCTTTTATACAAAATTTAAAGAAAATCAGTATCGACTTGACATTCTATAGGTAATAATTGACATATTTAATAAATATCACGGAATTTCTTAACTTATTTTAGGAGAATTGTATAGCGAAAAATATCGAGTAAGATTTTTTTTAACATTATTATGTCATTGTCACTCATTGTTCTTTCACTATACAATTCTCCCAAAATTACCAATGAAATAAATTGACATTTTTGTAATATATCAGATACTACCTAAGTAATGTACCGACGATATTGATTTTCTTTAAATGTTAGTTATTAAAACAATAAACTCAAAAAATCAACGCGAAATAGGTTATAGGTTGGTAATAGATTGAATGACGTTGAGAATTCAACCTTAAATGTAACTTTTGTAGAATATGATTTAGCTGGGATCTGGGTTTGTAAGTGTATCGGCGCATTGAGTGAACCCCTCCTATTGGAAGATTCTCGGTGCGCCACTGTGATGTAGTGCATTCGATCTTAGATGTTTTTATCATCGGTGTCATGAAAAACATCGATAAAAAAAAGTTAAGTCGATGTTTAATTATTTAATTAAAATAAAAACAAGTAGGTATTAACAAACTGCTTCAAATTCTGCACTGTCGTGATTTTGACGTGGCGTATAAAATATTGAACGTCGTCTTATATTAATCCAAGACATATCGCCCAACAGCGATGGAGTTGTTTAAAAATTTTGTTATAAATCAGTAGTGGAACCACAGGGTTTCTTCGTTCTAGTAGCCAAGCGTTAAATAGTGTTGCCATACAGGGAGAGCCTGAGGAGTAATCTCTTTCACACATTACGGGTAGTTTGTAATAACATTTTAAACAACACTGGATCCGATTTTCGACTGTTTTATGAATAAAACATTGGGTCTAGAGTTTATAAGGTCTTTGACGTGGACACAGAGAGGAAAGGTAATTCAGCTCTTTTTATTTTTAAATAAATATCTGATTTTCTTATCTCCTGTAAATTTATTAAAGATCACAGCTGGCCATGCCATACGTAGGCAGAATAAAATGTTTGAATAATAATATTATATTATTCAAGGAAAGGGGGTTTTATAAAACGCTTATACCGGGTGTTTCTCGAAAGACGTTCACCCCTATAATACCTTTTCTGTATTTATAGATATTAAAATGAAATTTTGATATTATTTATAAGAGATGAGTCTAAATTTAGTAGCATCATTTTCAATTTGTTAGCACTTCCGGTTTGACAGGAAGGGACCTTGACTTTGGTATTTTAAACTGGACACTTGTATATTTTTACTTATTGGGATTCAGCATCACATTCTGAGTGAAATGACACCTTACTTGTCATTTTTTGACCTGTTATAACATTTTTATGTTTATTTTTATTTTTAAACTAGAGTGCTACAAATTAATGAAATCTTAATTTATAGTCAAGTAGTATATGAAAATTAAAATTATGTCATAATAATTGACTTTCTTTCTAAGTTTCACAAGCATTTAAAAAATTTAATTTTATTTTCTTGGCCAAATCCAAATGGAACGATGGTAGTTCACTAGGATATTTAAAACGAGCATTTTTTTCCAACAATTTGATACCATTCACTCCTATGCTATTTTAAAATTTACACGAGAAAATTTGCCTTAAGTCCCAATCGCAAATTTAAAACCGTTATGCATTATTGCCGCCGTCTTTCCTAAAGAAATATAAAGGCGGCTTTGAAATGGAATGGTTTTGAAAACCAATACCTATATGGTTTTAAATTAAAATTATAATGTCATTCGTTTATTAAACTTACAATGTAAAGCAGATAAATTGGTTACTTTTACTAGAAATTAACAAATTGATATGCTCCTAATTTTTGGAGTGACCAGAAAAAATCTTCTGAAGCCGCAAGATTGTATGTATGGTATGTTTTATAAACTGATGACATTACAACTTTAAATTAAAGCCATATTTCTTTTCAAAACCATTCCATTGTTTTTCAAAGCCGCCTTTATATTTCTTTAGAAAAGAGAGGGCGGCAATAATGCATAACGCTTTTAAATTTGCGATTGGGGTTTAAGGCAAATTTTTCAGTGTCAATTTTAAAATAGCATGGGAGTGTATGGTATCAAATTGTTGGAAAAAAATGCTCGTTTTAAATATCCTAGTGAACTACCATCGTTTCATTTGGAAAAATGGAGTAAACGTCAAGAAACCAAAATTTCATTTTTTAAACGCTTGTTTAATTTGTAGCACTCTAGATTATAAAAAAAATAAACACAAAATGTTATGCTGAATCCAAATAAGTAAAAATATACAAGATGTATCATTTAAAATGTCAAAGTCAAGATCACTTTCGGTCAAACCGGAAGTGCTAACAAACTGAAAATTATGCCAATAAATGCAGACTCATCTCTTATTCATAATCTCAAAATTTCATTTTAATATCTATAAATATAAAAAAGTTATAGTGGTGAACTTCTTTTGAGAAACACCCGGTATAATGAAAACGATATCAAAAAATTTTTGATATGACACGAAATAAGTAAAAACATATTTAAAACCCTTGCATGGTGTAGCATAGTTTTGTCATTTATCAAAAGGTTGAGTTGTATATAATTTTAGGAACTATTGAAGTGAAAAGGGCCAATTTCGACCAATCCTAGATTTAAAAAAAGTTAATGGTGTAAATATAAAATAAATAAATGTAATACAATATTTTTGTCAATGAATATGAAAAGAGCCTTTCAAACATTTTTATATTCCATTATCTTATTTTCAGTTGTTACCATTAATAGGCAGATGTTGCCAAGTCTTGCGGACTTGCATGCATAGCCATAGTGCTAATAAATTCTCAATACATATAGTCCGTCTAGAAAGTATCCGGAAAAAAGAAAACACAATTATAATTTTTCGGTTTATATTTTTATTACTTGAATCATAAAATTACAACAAATAATTCTTCTCATTTACTTATACAACCTCCGTTTAACTCCAAACACTTAACTAAACGTACAGGTACACCCGAAACTGTGTCACCGCCATAATGTTCGGTGATGGTGGTCCACGCCTGTAAAACCGACCGAATCAAATCTGTTTTATTTCGTGGCGCTGCTCGTTCCACTTCAATCTTCATTAGTCCCCATATGTTTTCAATAGGACTAAGATCTTGTGAAGCTGCTGGCCATGGAATTGTTGCCAATTGGTGTTCATGCATGCAAGCTTGAGTATAGGCAGAAGTGTGGCATCTTGCATTATCATGCTGAAAACGCCACCCGTCTGGATATAAAGCATGAGCCGTTTCAAGAGGGAAACCATTTAGAATGTCACAATACTTTGCACTATTAACGGTGCCATCAACTATACAAAGAGGGGTAGCACCACGCTGAGATATTGCTCCCCACATTATTATTTTAGTGGGAAATTTGGAAATTTGAACGGTAACATTTTCTCTTGGTAGAATTTTTAGTTGATTTGAACCAAGCTAAAAACAACTTTCGTCAGATATAAAAACATTCCTAAAATTATCTTCTCGAAAACGTTGACAAAAACATATTCTTCTTTGCCTTTGTAGAGGTGTCATTGCCGGAATTTTTTTTGGTTTTCTTGCTATGTAGCCTTGTCTTTTCAGTGACATGCGGACAGTTTCTGGACACACTTTTATTCTTCGTGTATTTCCAAATCTATTAGCCAATTTTCGAAACCGTAGAGGTGGATTTTGCCGTCCTAAGTTTACTAAAGCGTTTACATTGTTTCCACGAATCTTACGCGGTCTTCCCGAAACTGGTCTATGCCTCATATCTGCGCCATTTTTTATCCTCTGTATTGTCTCATATATGGAACTTTTTCCGAGTTCAGTCAATTGCACTAATTTTTTAACGTTTCGAACACCTTTTCTATACAAAAATTCCACCTTCTTTCTTTTTTCTACTTGCGACATTATTTCACAAATCTTAAACATGTTTTACAATCAACAATATTTTACAGATCGTGTTGTCATGCGATTTTAGCCATAGTCTACTATCGGCACAACCTACTTGATGCATTGCTCTTGACTTCGAATGTTAGAAAAAGGAAATATATTAAAATTTGGAAAAACATAAAATTCCGGATACTTTCTAGACGGACTATATAAATTCAGTCAGTTTAAGCTGAAATAAAACCGAAAAGAGCTGAACATTGGGAAACAGAGTATTATTCTAGAGAAAAAATTGTTATACGTTATCACGTAATTTCATTTGGATCAACGGATCCGGATCAGTAGGTATAAAGATCTGATTCTCTCAATCCGGTCGCAGATAAAGCTGGGCAATTCGGATCTTTTCTGGGATTTGGATAGCCGCGTTCATTACCTTATGCGATGCTGAACTTAACATAATTCGCAACGCAGTGTACGTCGATAAAATTATTGCAATTCAGTTGGCAAATTTTCAAAGGAATCGGGGCACTACTATATCCTGTCCATTTTATATTCAGAAAGATGATAGAAACTCATTTTTCACCGGCACATTTTACGCGTCGCTTTAGAACATCAGAAACAGTAAGGTTAGAAGTAAATTACAACAAGCGACAAATACGTCAGATAGGTAATAAATTCTAAATTTTCTAAGGTTATGTTTGGAAGGTAGTGGACAATGAAATATCAAAAAGTATTAAAAAAATGTCCAAACATTGCTAATCGCGGGTAGATTTGGTCTCCCTGGGAATACTATATGTACTGTTGCCAATAGGAGGTAGGATTTGCCTTGACATTGCTAATCAGCGGTATGTTTTGTCTACACACGTATTGCATCATCTTTTTTTATGAGTCGTGTCGTGCATTTCTCTTTAATTTTTCGGGTGGTGTAGTCAATGTCCCTTAATTATTATCATACTGATTTAAAATTTCCAACAAGTTTTTGCCATGAAGTGGTAAATCAATCAAAAGAAAAAAACAGTGTTATGGGCTGACATTAATTCTATTGAAAAATGTATTCAGTGAATATCAGAATTTTCTACCGAAACTAATACTATTGCAACTGAGGCTAATGATAGATACGCGATGGCAGTTTCGGCATTAGGCGATAGGATTTTTATGCACCGCTTGTTGAAACTATGTCCAGCTGCTCAAATAATCCTGCTTTAACTAAATGATATATGAAATAGGTTTAAATTATGATTTTCATTTCCTGCATTTACAATGCAGGAAATGAAAATACTGAAACACTGTCAGTCCTAGAAAGCAAAAATGCTAATGATAATGAGTTTGAAAATTTTCTAAATGCACTACGAAAACAACATACTAAGTTTGGTACATGTAAAGTACTTTTAAACAGATGTTTAAAAAGGCTGTATAAAGCTGAAACAAAAAATAGTTGGGATACATTTTTAAGTACGTGCGGTAGTACTTTTGGTCTACGCAATCGAGCTGGTGCTTCAATAAGAGTTCAGCCGACGTCCATCTCCAGAAGGAAACCAGGTGTAACTAGAGGCAGTAAGCGTCAACCTGCAGGTCGACCAGCAACTGGTGAAAAAACACATTTAAAAAGGAAAAGAAATATTGCTGTCAATGTAAATAAAAATGTACCAAGTGCGAAGTCACACTAAACATAAAAATGTTACTGTAAGAATTTAAAATGTTTTGTATAAATAATAAAATAATAAATCCTATATTTTTCCTATTTCAATATCTTCCTTTTTCTATCAGCAACCTTATACCTAGTCATGTCTATAACAAGTAGGTACCTATTTGCAGTCGCACTGTTTAAATGGGAATTGCACGTGTTTAAATAAAACATACCGCTGATTAGCAATGTCAAGGCAAATCCTACCTTCTATTGGTAACAGTGCATATAGTATTCCCAGGGAGACAAAATCTACCTGCGATTAGCAATGTTTGTACAAAACGTACCAGCGATTAGCAACAGCCAATAAGAGACCTTAATTTATAGCCTATTGCTAATCAATGGTAGATTCTGCCTAAATGCTCCCAGGTCAGAGACATTATTTGTTCTAGTTCTAAAGGCATATGACAAGATCGGCGTGCACTCGCTCAATAGAATAGATAGGAGTTTGGTAATAGAGAGACCCAACGATCGATCCCTACTTCAAACATGGACGGACGTATGTGCAATATAAAAGTTTAAGAGTGTTCGGAGAAAAATCCTTAGCGTCTCGAAGAATAAACGAAGTTATTTAAAGGCTTTGCCGGAGGAGTTACTTCTAAAATTTTGTTTGCTATCGAATATTATTCCTAAATCTTTAAATTCCGAATTCCATGCCAAGCACTCATCGTTCTTGTCATAAACAAATCTTTAAAAGTTTTTGTGTCTGGAAGACGTTGTCACAGAACAGTTTAAATGTTAAGACGAATAATTGCATTAAAAAAAAAATTAAATATGGTAATTAAGGCAGTACAAAAATATTTTATGATCGAAAGTTGAGCAATGATATAAGGGTTGAAGGCTATCGTGTTTATTGGACATTGGACGCCAGTTAGGATTTTTAAATACAATTTCCATACATAGTCATGAATTTCTATCACGTTCTCGCTAGATGTGGATTTGTTTGGAGAAGCAGGAATTGTGAACAAAAAGGAAGATAGTGCAACGAAAGAAAGAAAGTAATGCAAAAAAAATTGCCAAAGTGAAAAATTGTTAATGAATACTTAGAAACGTATGCTCGGCGTATAAGCTAGCAGGAAATGTACCGTGCGAGCAAAAATTATTTGCATCAAAGAGGGCTTGGATTAAAAAGCGTAGGGCTTGGTTTAGATCACAGTGATATGGGAACGATATATAAATATAATCGAATCTAGGTTAACATTTTGTCAAATTCATATTATGACATGATATGCCCCACTAATGAGTTATAAAATAAGTAGACATATACAAATTTATTTTTGTTGTTTACAAAATTAACAAAGTAAAAATATACAGAAAGAAAAATAAAAATAAAATAAATTGCAGAATTGAGCCTAATGAATACAAATTAAGCAATTGCCTACTTTTTAGTAAAAGCAATCGCTTGACTAGCAAATGCTATAAGTAAAAGCAATCGCTAGATCTGGATATGAATAAAATTTTGAAGCAATTGCTGTTTTTCTTACACCTCTGTAGCAAATGCTTATTAAACACAAGTTCAGACGTGTCTTATCCACTTGTTCAGATTATTGATTTCATGTTCAGTTTGGTGCCCAATTTGCAAAAGAGTTGACGTAAATACAACAACTTTGGTCTACTTATTTAGTACAATAGTAATCTGCTTGTGTTACGTTTATGTGGAAAATAGGAAACTTATATTTGTGATAAGGCAGATTTCAGTGAAAATGAGAAAAGTGATAATAGTAATGAAGAAATTAAAGACAAAAATTGATAATCGTTTACAAATTGAAGGAACATAAATAAATCTCTCTGACCACAACCATTTAGCGTCCACAACAGCTTCAGCACTTGTAGGAAATTTAATAAAAATATTGGCCTTCTGCAGAACGGCATCCATTACAGAAGTGTATGTCTTACAGATAGTAGTTTGGTTGATTTTGAAAGCCCGGATCCGACAATTTCCGCAGAAAGACTTTAATCTTATTTAAAGGCGACAGTGCACCCCTCGCCTTTTACTAGTATCAGTCAAAAAATAATTTGCCAACCACATTTTCGAAGTCAAATCGATATAACTTTCTAAAATCATCATATCGGCAATTTTTACGTACACTGTAGATTTTTCTTTTACGAACGTTCATATATTCAGCCATAATTGAAGACACAAATTAAGAGCAACGCACGTGTATGCCGCGGAGAACTAAAGTTGACTGCTACCAAGCAAATGATGCAGTGATCGACCTACCTTAAAAAGTTGAAAGCAATCTAGAAAAAGCGATTCCTTAATTTATTCATCACATTTTAAACAAACGATAGCGATCGCTTCTATTTTTTAAGAAAAATCATTGACTAGAAGCAATTCCTGCACTTTTAAGCAATTGCTGGACGCAAAAGCAATCGCTTTAGTTTTTGTTCATTGGCTTTCAAGAAATTACTTCGATTTTATAGAAAAAAGCAATTGCTACATTTTTATTCATTAGACTCATTGTCTTTATTCGTCTACTGTTCTTTTATTCTGTCATATTTATCAGTATAAAATGGACGAGTCGATTAATAATATATATTTTTAGAAGTAAATATTATGTCGGGTTATACGACGATTTTTAACAATAATTAACTAACCGACAACTTTGACTGTGACATAAATTACATTGGCAGAAATGATTTTCTCACAATCAGAGTGATCCAGTCAGCTCAATTGTTGGCTAATTAATTATATAACTTGATTTTGAGTAAATTGTATTGGCCATTATCATTTATGTCACAGACAAAGTCGCCTGATAGTTAATTATTGTTAAAAACCTGTGCAACTCAAGTTTGGTGACGTTGTTTTGCAATGATAACGGGAAAGGCATAAGCTGAACAAGAGCGTATTTTATAATTAGCAATTAATTTTGGTAAATAATTGATTACGTGATTATAAAATAGAAATTAAAGTGATTAATAACATATATCCAGCGACGTAGTCTCTATAATAATATTACAATAATAAGCTTATCAGTAGGTATCGCACTCTCCACTCAGTAACTAAACTTACAAGTACCTACATATTTCTACAAGCACATCACATACCTAGTATTTACATAATAATATATCTATTATCTATACTTATCTAAATGGGCGTTGGTTTTTAGTTTTAAATACCTGCAAATAGAGTAAATTGATACCATTGTTTTTCATCCTTAAAGATTATCTATCGCTTATTTACTTATCAAGTGAAATTGTTTACGATTATTTTGTGTTGACACCAATAATTATTTTCTTTGAATAAGACAATTTAATAATAACGGAATTTTAATATGCACGGTGACCGTTAATTAGAATATTTCGGAAAGTAATGCGATTTTGAATCCTGCAAATGTGGAAAATAAGGTTTTCGGAGATTTCTCTTCAAATAAAAAAAAACAGCGACCATTATGCGATTCCGGTTACACCGGAAGTTGTCACAAACTTGCGTGAAGTTCCGCATTTTGCCGCAACAGGGCGTAATTGAAAAGTAAATTTTAAAATTTTACATAACTCCGAAAATTCCACATTAAGGTATATGTTTGATAACACAATTTTAAAGCTTGGATAATTATGCATAATTTTTGTCTTATGCTCATTGGCGTACCGACTTTAATAAGAGTGGGGGAAGCTATTTAAAGTATAAACATTAAAATCGCTGTAACTTCTAAACGACTTATCCGATTTCAGCAAACTAAAGACTGTTTGGAAGAGAAATATTATGCACTTTCACCAGTCGTATTTAGTTGTCCATAATAGTTCTCAATAAAACTGCTAGAGGGCGAAATTTGTAATAATAATAGTTTTTTTGATTTTATCCCGAAAATTCAAATCATACGGTATAATTATGATACCATAATCAAAAATAAGATGAAATTTTCTAGAAAAAATATTAAAACCGCAGCTCGATATCCTTGTTCGTTTCAGAGTTATTGCCAAAACATTAATTTTTAATACAAATTGCGCCCTCTAGCAATTTTATTTGAAACTATTGTGTACCATTGGATAAGACAATTAAAGGTACTTACCTTTCGCTTCCAAACAAGCTTAAATTGAGTGAAATCGGATAAGTCGTTTAGAAGTTACAGCGATTTTAATGTTTACACTTTCAATAGCTTCTCCCACTCTTATCAAGTGAAAGTGAAAACATTAAAATCGCTGTAACTTCTAAACGACTTATCCGATTTCACTCAATTTAAGCTTGTTTGGAAAAGAAAGGTAAGTACCTTTAATTGTCTTATCCAATGGTACAGAATAGTTTCAAATAAAATTGCTAGAGGGCGCAATTTGTATTAAAAATTAATGTTTTGGCAATAACTCTGAAACGAACAAAGATATCTAGCTGCAGTTTAAATATTTTTTCTAGAAAATTTCATCTTCTTTTCGATTATGGTATCATAATTATACCGTATGATTTGAATTTTCGGGATAAAATCAAAAAAACTATTATTATTACAAATTGCGCCCTCTAGCAATTTTATTGAGAACTATTATGGACAACTAAATACGACTGGTGAAAGTGCATATATTTCTCTTCCAAACAGTCTTTAGTTTGCTGAAATCGGATAAGTCGTTTAGAAGTTACAGCGATTTTAATGTTTACACTTTGAACAGCTTCCCCCAATCTTATTAAAGTCGGTACGCCAATGAGCATAAGACAAAAATGATGCATAATTATCCAAGCTTTAAAATGGTGTTATCAAACATATACCTTAATGTGGAATTTTCGGAGTTATGTAAAATTTTAAAAGTTACTTTTCAATTACGCCCTCTTGCGGCAAAATGCGGAACTTAAAAATTATTTCCAGAATTTTTTCATGACCGCTTTAATCATAATTTTTTTTATCTTTAGTTTCTACGTTTAGTAGTTTCCGAGATATACCCGACGACCATTCTTAGTTGTTCACCCGGTACGTACGATGCTACGTTGCTGATTCATTAAATGGATAGGCCAGAACATTTGCTATACCTAAATAGGGTGTCCCATACTAAACTAGAATACTTTAAATCTTATTTATGGGTTTTCGCAAAATGCTCCTAATATCAAGCAGTCTAATTAATTTATTGCAAGAAGGCCATGATAAATATAGTAATTGTTTCTACAGACGCGTGTCATTGTTAGTTGCAATCACTACTTTGTTGATTATGGCCCTCTTGCCAGCAATTGGGGGTTGTGCCTGGTCAAATGACCGCGGTCAATTGACCGAGATTTTAACCGATTTTGACCGGAGAGATTTTGACCGGGTCAAATTCGGTCAAAAACTTTTGCAGCCTCTTGCGAGAGAAGTTGGTCCTCATGGAGCATTGTCCATAGCGGGCTTCGCAACCCATTGAAAACCACCCGCTCAGGAAAGCTCCTTTATATAAAGTACAACTTAAAGCTGTTAAGTGGCAGTGAAAATTAAAAAAAATGGAAATTCGGAGGAACCAGCGCTAAATTTCAGTAGTGAGGATGAAACGAGTGATTCAGATTCTGAAGAACATAAAGGCAATGTCGGGGGTGAGTTCAGTGACGAAGATGATGTACCTTTATCTAAGCTATAGGTATACCAAGGCCAGTACTGCCAGCAGTCTCTCATTTCATCATCAATCAGTCACTCACTTATTACTTCATTAGTAATTTAGTATTGTTAGATTAATATTACACATAATATTTATGTGTCATTTTTGTGTTTTTTGTTCCTCAGAATGGTATCTTTATTTTTTGTTAGCTGTTTTTTTAATAAAGACACGTTTTATGTATCTACTCATGGTTTCATTTCTTTTGAAAAAACTGAGGAATGTGACCGGGGCTACGTCAATTGACCACAAAAGATTTTGACAGTCAAAATTCCAACCCTACCAAAAATCAATAATCAATGCTTGATATTTAGAGGATTTTGCGTGAAAACCCGTAAATAAGTTTAGAAGTACTCTAGTTAGGTATAGGGACACCCTTTGTGGGCAGATAGGAAATGTTTTCGCCTATCCATTCAATAAACCAGCCAAGTAACATCGTATTTAGAAAAATCAAGTTTTTTAAAGTTTTTCGATAAAGATAAAAAATTGTGACTTTTTCACTTCCCTGTATATAAAATTCAATTTTTGCATGATTCAATATCGAGCATAATAATATCGAATTTCGTAACCGTAATTTCAAGTTTCACTCTTTTATTTTTGAAAATATATTCAATTTTATTCGAAACCCAGTTAAAGGAAAATCATTTTTTTCTAAGAAACAAATAGAGTAGGACAAAAAACTTTTAATAAAAGTCATTGGAAATGAAGATAGGAACACCAAAAAAATATATTATACAGGGTGGTCTATTTAAAATAAGTAAATTTGAGACAACTTCCGATATAATTGGAAGTGGCACATAAGTAGTCGCTGTTATTTTATTTGAAGAGAGCGTCTCGAAAACCCCAATAAGTATTCAAATTTGCAGGATTTCACTCGCATTACTTTAAGATGTATTCTAATGAACGAACACCCTGTATAACTAAATTATCGCAAAAAAGATAATATTTTAGAGAGTAAGATATTATGCTTTGAGTAGATTAAAATAGAGAATATATTTTTGTTTACGGTCTGGAAAGGACCTAGTTAAAGGCAATATTGTATTTTTTTTTCAATATCTATATTTTTATTACAACCAATAAACCACCAAATCACCCAGAAAGCACACATCTATTCCAAGAATATCTTACGGATACCCGACAGGACAAAGCAGATGTCCTAGGGATATCCGATTTCGTCTATGCCTAGCAAGCTGTCCTGAGGATGTCAGTCGATATTTAAAAACAGGACGTCCCCCGGATATCGCAAAGCATACATCTAGTCTAGGGTATATTTAATTTTGGCTATGCGCTAGCCTTAGGCTGTTCTGAGGATATTTGATGTCTATTGCACAGGGTTTATTAGATATGCACTAACTGAGGATATCCTTCTAATGTCCCGGGTTATGCGCCCCAAGTAGAACATTGGGCGAACACCCTGGGTACATATCTTGTGCTAGCTGAGTAATGAGCCTTACAAAGCAGACCGACATTAACTTATTCCCCTTGATTTAAAGCAGTTAAGAATACAAGTAGAACAACAGAAAAATTGGACCTCAGGGAGAGTCAATTTTCAGATGATAACTAATTGAAACAGGATTTTCTTTTTAAAACTGAATAGAGTCATTGCAGGTGGCTCATTTGCTCGAGTCAAATTTCAGACGTTGTGTCTTACATTATCTATGTCTACTCGTATAAATCAATAATTCGAAATCTAGAGGGGCCAGTTATGTCGTTCTCCATGCTAGACTTTTTACTATTTGGTATATCAATGGGAGTATAACTATCCTATAAGGAAATGTCATGGGTGTACCTTGGGCAGGGCGGCCAGGCACTGCTGCTTGACATCCCACACGAGCTGATCTCTGGGGAACTGCAGGCACTTCTGTACGCTGAGCTCTGGCACGTGGATGCGCACGAGCAGGTAGCCCGATTCGTCGGGCCCGCCGCGTAGCTCGCCCTCCTCCTCCATGATGGCGGAGATTTCCTCACATCTGAAAAAAAATCCTCATATAAATAAAAGGTCATGTCTTGTGTTATTAACTACCTACGTCTAAATACTAAATCTCAACCAGTAAAATTTATTTTCCTACGATCGAGGGGAAAAGTTACTTTTCGGCACGATTTTACTTTCCCGCACCATTTTTACTTTACCACACTATTTTTGAAATTGTGACAGAATTTATATAAAATATTCTAAATATTGTTTTATGCATTAGCAACTGTCAAACAATCGAACATTGACAATCAACAACTATAGCCTTTTTCCAGTTTCATCATTGTTGCAAGTTTTTGTGGTAAAATGGATAGCGAAGAACAGTTCGAAGGAGAAGGTTTTTCAGAAGACATCATAGATGCTATCAACGCAGCAAATAGTACTATATTAATAATATGCTTAATTTGTTCTCAGTTCTCTATTCTCCTAGTCCAAAATAAAGATTTTTGTACTTAATATTTATACAATGTAAATATGTGTTTATATGTAAATCGTGCGGAAAAGTAACTTTTTAGGACTGCTAGCACTAGTGCTTTTCCTCGACGGCTTGCCCGAACTCGCTTCGCGTCGTTCGTGCAACTGCCGTCGCGTGCGAAAAAGTACCACTTTCCGTACTTGTTAGGTAAATAACTATTTCATGTTTCTGTATTAATAATGAATGAAAGCTCACTTTTTTTGTTCAGTCATTCATCCTAGCGTTCATCTATCAGTGTCACCCAAGAATATTAATATAATATTAAAAGTTTGAGATCATATTTTTTTCCACAATATGAAAGCCACCATAGGACATAGGAGCCAATTGCATTACTTTGATATAACCACTCTCTGTGATATAACTTACTAGTTTCTTAAGGGGATCTATACTTTTTTCTAGTAGTCACACTTTTAATTTTTAATGACTAAATTATGCAAAGCTCGGTTAAAGAATTTCACATAGGGGAAGGTCGCCCTTGATGGCATACTTCCCATGATGGCATACCACAGGTATCTCTGGAATAAACAGGTTTTGCGTCATACCGCATAGTTAGACGGGCGCGCGTATTGACCGTTTAATTGTGAGTCGAATTTCAGTCGTGAGGGACGTTTTTATGTAAAGTTATTTAATAGAACAGAAATTGTTAAGCGCCGAAGTAATATTAGCCAGTTTTTAAACCAAAAATTTATTATGTTAGGTGCATTAAATTAGATTGCACGATTTTTTTCCGATAACTATAGGATAAAGATGTTACATTGCTATGATTATTTTAAATTAACAAAAATATTCCTTTTGCAGGTATGCGTCTTTCAGATTTTTGCATTTTTCTGGAGTATATGCCATCATAGGCAATGCAGTTGCCTATGATGGCATACTTGGTGATTTTTTCTTTTCAATTTTTTTTACCGAAAAAATAGTTTTTGTATATTTTTAAAGTTTTATAATGAATATTTAAGTAGTAACAGATATTTTAACCTGGTTAAATTGGTTAAACAACGTTGGTCTATTTATTTCGAAATTTATTTACAATAGCACAAATGGATGAAAAATTTTATTTTTCGGGAAAAAGTCGTTCTTGATAAAAAGTTTTGCTTGGAAAAAAAATGCAATTCACGAAGAGTACATTTTAATTTTTTATACAGGGTTTGCAAAAACTTCAAAAACATGATTTTTCTCCAAGAGTAAACCACTTACATTTATTTTTCATTTTTGACCAAAATGCCAATTAGAAAACTAATTTAGAATAACGTTTGTAATTTAAATCCGAGTTTTAAAATAAATCTTCGATTTTTTTAGTTTTTTTAATTTTTAGAGGTAAGTAAATAGAAAATTTGCTGCTCAATAAAAATATTATTAAAAATTTTTATTAAACTCTTTTCATAATGGATGGTGTGTATCTTATTTTAAAATTTTAAATGCATTACTACCATCTTTTGTAAAAACAAGGAATTTTTATGGAGTGAATAGCAAATTATGAAATTATTATTTGTTGCTATTTTAAGATTTTTTTGTGTTATTTCCGGGGTAATTTCATTTGTGAAATTAAAAATACATATTTCTGGTAACACAAAAAATCAGTTTTTGAAACTTTTTGATACCCCTCTGTATGTAATGTATGTATTTCGACCGCTAATGCTGCTATCCAAAAAAAAAATATTTTACCTCTAAAAATTAAAAAAAATTGAAGATTTATTTTAAATCTCGGATTTAAATTACAAACGTTATTCTAAATAAGTTTTCTAATTGACATTTTGGTCAAAAATGAAAAATACAAATGTAGTTTACCCTTTGAGAAAAATCATGTTTTTGAAGTTTTTGCAAACCCTGTAAAAAAAAATTTTCTCTTCGCAAATTGCATTTTTTGTACAAGCAAAACTTTTTATCACGAGTGATTTTTTTCCGAAAAATGAAATTTTTCATCCATTTATGCTATTGTAAACCCCTCGGTAAACCCTATCCGCGGATAGTCGGTATATTATTTGTAAGATGCTATAAATTATTTTTGTTTATCTCAAATCAAACATTACAGCGGCGCAGCCAACGGGGAGGGGTACAGGGGGCTTGCCCCTCCCCCCAGGGCTTTAAAGAAAAATAGAAAAATAATGGAGTTGACGAAAGATGCTCTTTCTCTAGTTAAAAATTTTAAAAATCTTATCTGATAAATTCAATAAGAGAGAACCGGTTAGATGAATCGACAATGTTATACAGTGACCGGCAAAGAGTTCGCAACATATGGGAAACATTTTTATTAGCGGAATATTGAAAAATCTTTTTAGGGGGATTGGATGTGCATGTCCCATAACCTTAAAATCGATTTTGACATACGTCACGTGACCAGTGGTATGGCGGGAAAGTTGAAAAAACCAATATGAAATCATCATAAATCAGATAGGTTGATGAGATATCGAAAAAATTCCAAGAATAAAAAGTGTTTAAAATTCCATTAGAACCTTAAATACAATGTTTGGGATATCTACTTAAAAAAATATAAAATCGAATATTTTCGTAAATATTTTTTTACCGAATTAAAAATTTCCATATTTTTTCTTTCTTAAAGCTTCATTAAAGTAAAACTGACATCTGGTGACCACAACTAGAAATATTCTTTTGTTTTTCTGACAATTTGGAGCAATAATTCAAAAAATTCGTTTACACTTGGATACCAGCTGTTGCAATAATAGTCTATTTCTAATAAAATTATCGATATTTTTTATATCGAAATATTCTATTATGTTAAGAAATCCTTAAATTCATTAATCCAAAGCAAATTTTATTTATAACCGTAAAAAATAATTTAAATTTTTATTAATTTTTAGATTTTTTTAAAGATTTCTGCGAAATTCAAAATTATTTTTTACAGTTATAAATAAAATTTTCTTTGGATTGATGAATTTAAGGATTTCTTAACATAATAAAATATTTCGATATAAAAAATATCGATAAGGTTATTAGAAATAGACTATTGCAACAGCTGGTATCCAAGTGTAAACGAATTTTTTGAATTATTGCTCCAAATTGTCAGAAAAACAAAAGAATATTTCTAGTTGTGATCACCAGATGTCAGTTTTACTTTAATGAAGCTTTAAGAAAGGAAAAATATGGAAATTTTTAATTCGGTAAAAAAATATTTACAAAAATATTCAATTTTATGTTTTTTTAAGTAGATATCCCAAACATTGTATTTAAGGTTCTAATGGAATTCTAAACACTTTCTATTCTTAGAATTTTTTCGATATCTCATCAACTTATCTGATTTATGATGATTTCATATTGGTTTTTCAACTTTCCCGCCATACCATTAGTCACGTGACGTATGTCAAAATCGATTTTAAGGTTATGGGACATGCACATCCAATCCCCCAAAAAAGATTTTTCAATATTCCGCTAATAAAAATTTTTCCCATACGTTGCGAACTCTTTGCCGGTCACTGTATATTATAGGGTGGAATTTTAATTTCAACCTGTATAAATAAACATATAGATTTGTTTTGCGACGAAATATTTACACAGACGTAATTTTAACACAAATTTTGTTCTAAAATTTATAATAAATTTTATTAGCAAAAATTTATAACAAAAATATGTACAAAATTACATGGAATTTTAATGTGTATGACACAGTAACAAATTTGGATGCAATTTTGGCAAGAAATCATGCGCACTAAAAACCAGTGACGCATTGTTAAATGTCAATGTCAAATTATATCTAACCCAGCTTTTTGGTAAATAAAAATAAATAATTTAGGAAATAGCAAATATACTCTCCCAATGCTAATTTCAATCAAACGTAACCTTTCTTTTTCGGCTTTTCCTAAAAGATCTTGACAGGTGTTATTTTAAATTACTGCGCATATTTTGGCACACTTTTATTAATTTTTTTGATAAAATATAGAAATGTTTCTATATTTTCGTAAAATATTATATTTTTCTACTAATATTTGTCAAGTGTGTATACTTAACACGTTAAAATTTAGTTGTAAACAAATTTCTGCTTAAATTTATCGTCAAATTTGCTACTGTGTAAAACGATACTTAGATGGCAAAAATAAAAACAGACGAAACGAAATGTTTAATAAAATTCAGCTTTTTATTTCTTTAGTTGTATGTTTGTTTCGAATTATTCTTCTCTTTAGTTTTTTTTTTAATCTTTTTAAGTAATGTATTTGTGTTTAAGTTTTTTCCAAATGATAGTCATCAGTGCGTTCGTTTTTGTTATATTTTTGTTAGATTAATTTCGTTTAGTTTTTGTATTTAATAAAAAAATATGTACCTATTACATATTACTACTACGTTTATTCCTACAATAATTATTTCTGCACGGCTCCCTCAGACAAAGTTTCTGGCTGCGCCGCTGTAAGATTAAATCTGGTTTTTACCCCTTCCAGTATAGAGTAATAAATGGTTTCTTGTTTTAAAGATTGATTATGTTGTATATTATTATAAATTTGGTAAAAGTAAAAAAAAAGGGTAGGTTAAAATGTGGGAGTTCTGAGAATTTTAAAAACGTCTTAACTAGACCTAATATTCGGGGAGGGGGGTAGGGTGGCCAACCGTCCTTTATTTGAAAGGACATTCCTTTATTTTAAAAGTATGTCCTTTGTCCTCCTGAAAGGACTGCAAAGGTCCTTTAAAATCCGAAAGTAAATAAATGCATTTAAGAAACCACAAATAAACTAAAAAATAAAAAGCTTAGTTCTTAATTTTTTAGTTACTATTACCTACCTACTAGGTTAGTAATTCGTTAGTTTCTACGTTATTTTTTGTAAAAAATTTTTTACGTAAAATTAATAATGAAGATGTGTTTGATTGCATATTTTAGAGTTTTTAAACCTACTAGTTTAGTAATATGTTAGTTTCTGAGTTATTTTCTCTAGCCCCTCATTTAATAGTCCAAAAATGTTATTCGAGAGCACAAAATGGAGGTTTTTAGGAGTGGTACGTTCCGTACAGTGGCACCCAAAAATATTTCCTCCGAATGTGTACTTTATTCCAATATCCGAAAGTTGGCAATCCTAGGGGGGGGGGGGGGGAGGCATGTCTGGAGGAGAGATATCTAGGCAAAATTTTTAAGATATTTGGTAAATAATTTATAGTAAATACTACTAATATTATACTCAGTCGTCAGAAGGTCCCTCTGTCTTTACTAGTTACGCTATTATTGCACGACACGAATTACAAGTTTAAATGGGCGGACATTTTTACGTTTTTGACTAATAAATCGTCCTATGTAATACGAGCCTTCGACAGGTGGTGTCAACGACAGCTCCAAGATGCCAGTACCAGCTAATCATAAAATTACCGCTTGGGTACTTACAGGCTAAAATTACCGGCCATCTTCTAGCGATCCGGTTTCAACCCTATTATTTTCAAACGTTCAACAACACAATTTCTACATAATATATACACTTCACTGTTGTTCACCGATTTTTTTTTTACACTTCACCTAATACGACGCCTTACTATTTATGTAAAAAAAAGTTAACACAACAAACAAGGAAAATTATAAACATAATCACGATACCGACAACTAATAGAAAACTCAATGTATACTATGCATCCAGCGATTGTTTCACTTGAACAAGCAAGGTATTAACTGACAAATAAAGCTGACTTTGGCGGTTTCAGATAGGGAATCTTAATTCAAACTTGTGCGAGAGAGACAGATGGAGAAAGACACATTATACTTTATCTTATCTTATCAGTAATTCCACGTAGGTACAGGTCTTTTTTTATCTGTCTTGTAGATTAAAGTTAGAAAATGTTAAGGTGGTCGCTTTAATCTTAAATGCAGGTTTTTAATTATCTGTTAATTTGATTGCGTTCGTATCATACGGAGGCGGCTATATAAGTGACAATTGAAAAAAGGTAGAGCCAAAATAGAAAATTAAACAAAAAATCTATAAAAAACTCAAAAAGAACTTATGGAATAAAGCATAAAAACGAAATTGTCTTTTACTTTAAAATGCATTTATTCCAAATTAACTTTTACAGTTCATCATAGTAATTACGGAAAATGACAATACAGTGTGTCCACGGATAGAGTTTGGAAATGGAAAAATTTTTTTATTAGCAGAAACATACATTTATTCTTTATAAAAACGTCTGCTTGTGCTAAAACTACAATTTCGAATATCAAATTTGCGATTACTATATACAGGGTTCATCAAAAACAACATTTTCACTTTTTAGGACTTTTTTTTAAATCTAATTTTCAAATCCTGGATTTATGCAGTCTATGAACTAACTAAAATGGTAACTGAAAACCTTGATAGCAATAATAAATGTCTCTCTGTGTTTCTAGACCTAGCAAAGGCATTCGACACAGTACCACACGACTCACTCCTTGCTATATTAAATAAATATGGAGTAAGGGGATTAGCGTTGGATGTCTTCGACAGCTACTTAAGCAACAGGAAACAAATTTTAAAACTTAATGAAACATACAGTGAACCTCTAGAAGTAAAAATAGGAGTACCTCAGGGTACCGTATTGGGTCCGATACTTTTTATTGTATATATAAACTCTCTAACAAACATTAATATAGAAAACTGTAAACTGATTTCTTACGCGGATGATACGATCGCTGTTTTTACTGGGTCCACGTGGTCACAAGTAAAACAGTCTACAGAAATTGGCTTAGTAAAAATAAAAAACTGGTTAGATTCTTTTAAACTGACTCTAAATGTAGATAAAACAAATTATGTTGCATTTTCAATTACAGCCGCAAACCGTCCCAACCTTAATTATATTGAAATTGAGGAGCTTCGAATAAATGAAGTAGCATCTACGAAATACTTGGGCATTATTATTGACAGAAGCCTAAAATGGGATCAGCACGTGTTAAGATTAACGGCAAAAATTCGATCTTTAATATATAAGTTTTACATAATAAGAGACATATTTGACAAAGAACTTTTAATAAATATCTATAAAACATTAATCGAGTCTTTAATAAGATATGGAATAATTGTATAGGGTGGCCTCTATCAAAATTCTCTAAATCAATTATGCGTAGTTCAAAATTATATTTTAAAAGTAATTAATAAGAAAAAAAGAGATATCCCACACATTTACTATATTCTGAAAACATTTTTAACGTTCGCATGTATATTTTATTTACCTGTATCCATATTCATAAAACAACCAAATTAAAAAATTATATAAAACATTCTTATGAAACAAGAAGTAGAAATAACAAGCACCTACAAATACCAAAAAGAAATAGAAATTTAAGTCACAGATTTATAGATTATTTAGCACCTAAATTCTATAACATTATTTCAACTGAGGTAAAAACGGCTGCAAATATTAAACAATTCAGCAAAAACTGTCGAAAATTTATTTATAAAAATCGGATAAAGTTCTCCTTTTTTTTAACATAAGTAAATATTATTATGTAATAACTATTGCTAGATAATGTAATTTTATAGTTTTAGATATATTGTTCTCTATTTTTATTATTATTTTATATTAATATCATGATAAGAATTTATAGATAGAATTAAGTTTAGTAATATCTGTATACTTCCTAATTAGAAATAGCGCACAGACAGGTATTTTCTTACCTACTAGGTGTGCATTTAATAAATAGCATTGAACCATAAAAATATTTTAGAGTAATGCACAATTATATTTTAAAAATTGTAAACAATCGAAGTAATATTATATATTATATTATTAAATAAATTTTGCTTGTGCAGAAACTACAATTTCGAATACCACATTTGCGATTACTATACAGGGTTCGTCAGAAACAAAATTTTAAGTTTTTTGGATTTCGTTTAAAATAAATTTACGTAAAAACAAACAACTATTGTTGCTTTCTTACTTCAAATATGAATATCTGGCCGAGTAACGATTTCGTTGTAAAAAAACCATTTCCTATTTGCCTACTTTTTATTATTACATGTCATATTTCTTCAATTCATTCAATCATAAAACTTTTATTTAAACGTTGTAGGTACCACCGAGTTAGCGCATAGTTCAACTCGACATCTGAATTCCCGATAACGGTTCCTATAAACTTGCTGTATTGTTATATTTACTGATACTGATTTGGACCATAGATACCGTCCAATCCATTTGTTCCCAAAGTGATGATTTAGCCAATCATCAAAAGGAATTGAAAATAAGAATTGAAAACAAATCCAAAAAACTAAAAATGTTGTTTGTGACGAACCCTGTATAGTAATCGTAAATCTATTATTCAAAATTGTAGTTCCAGCACAAACAGACGCTTTTATAAAGAATAACTTTTTCTTCTAACTACTAATAAATAAGTTTTTCCTCTTCCAAACTCTATCCGTGGACACGCTGTATTATATAGAAAATAATAATCATAAAAGTAAACAATAAAAAAGGGAGTTAATCCAATTTTATTGATTAATAAAATAATTTTAAAAAAATAGTATAAATAATTTAATTTAGTAAATATCTCCTCTCTCTATACAACAATAATTAAATTATGAGTTAATGATATTTGGACAGGGAAACTTTGGTACTAGGCCGGTTAGACAAAAGACTCGTTGAAATCCGCCAATCTCGGTCTGATCTGATGGGAGAGCTGGCGAAGACACAAAACTCCTTACGAAGTTAGAGAGGGAGATGTATTTATCGTGATTTATCTTTTCCATAATATCATATTTTATGCGTTTAGCAGGCTACATAGAATTTTTCCGGCACAGCGCAGCACCAGGGAATTTTTGCGGCGCCAAGGAGTTTGTGCACCGTTAGACCTTTTCAAGATCAACGGTTTGAATTTTAAATTATTCACAAAATAATTAAGAGTAGCATGACAAATAAATATGTGTAAATGTGAATAAATAGCTACACATAGGTGGGGCCTTGAACTGTTGTCATAATGTACGAGCCGCTGCTGTCTTCCGGTCAGTTCGTTTGGCAGATACAATCATAAAACTGGTTATAGTGTTAAAGGATATAACTCTGACAAAAAAGGGTTCAAAACTCCTCCTTATTTCCTAAAAAAGTTTGAAGTTAGACAATCAAATCATTTAACTAGAATAAATTCTGTATTAGAAATCCTCTTCATTTGCTGAAAAAATACAGAACTACGGCTAGGGTTATTTTTAGTTTAACATACTATTTCGTATCTTCATGAAATCTACCCCTCTTTTCGGGGTAGAAACCGCCCCCTTTCACTCTTTGCTTTCAAATGTAAAGGTATTATTGGGATCGTGATCGTTGGAAAAGGCATAAAAATGGAATACGACCAACTTCCGTGCGAGCAAAAATTATTTGCATCAAATACCTAGGGCCTTGCATCTAAGGATGTAAAGCTTAGCCGTAGAGCTTAATACCTGGTGGATGCCAGTAACTACCTGAATTAACAATCAATCAGTTATTCCGTCACCTTTGACAGTTGTTAAAAGTTATTTGATTCATCGCTAATTGTCCCAATTTCTTGAAGAATTCACAAATTGGGCTTTACGGAACAGCACAAAACATTCATGGTTGAAACGTATTTTCGAAACGGGGTTAGAGTAAATTGTGAGTGGCAATACAATCCGGGTTTGTGCATGGACGATTTTCACGAACATTTTCCTAACGTTGCTTTTATTGCTGGGGATTTTTATCATAACCTGAAAAGAAACGTGGCTGTGTTTAGGGAAACAGGTTCTATACAACACAAAAAAGGAGCAGGAAGACCATCTGTAAGAACAGAAGAACTTGTTGCAAACGTTCGTGAAAGAATGCAAAATACGCCATCAAATTGTATAAGACGCCTGTCTTATGGTCTTATGGACCATGCAGGATTATTTTTAAGAAGGAGCTAAATTTATTTCCTTATAAAGTGCAGGTATTATAATTTTGTAATCAACAAAAATAAATTTGTTTTTGTCTACTTATTTTATTACTCATTAGTTTGGCAGATCATGTCATAATATTATGAATTTGACAAAATTTTAACCTAGATTTAGTTAGATATATCGTCCCCATATCATTGTGATCTAAACCAAGCCCTACGTTTTTAATCCAACCCTCTTTAATGTAAATAATTTTTTCTCGCACGGTAGGTACATGTGTAGCATTTCCGTAACCTAGTAAACCTGAGATTACTTTGTTTATTTACTTAATAACAGTCACAAGTGTCGCTCTTTTGAGTCGAATTGAGTTTTAGTTGCATATTAATTATAACAAGCGTCTTGATACTGAAAACAAATTAGAAAATTGTTCTGAAGACATTTTAATTGCCGCACCAACTTTTGCATTTCGGTAATGTAGACGCAATTTGTTTCATTTTAAAAATTGTTGGAAATTGCCCATTTCTTTTTTGGCAAACCTCTAATCGAAAGTAAAATTCATTCTTGACATTATACCATGTACCATATCCGGGGTTATTTGGCAAACTTCGTGTATTAGTTATTGCCAAGTTCCTCTAAATTTTCTGCTTTAGTTATCTAAACTTTGGTTTTTAGGTGACCCCCAAAGAAAATAATCTGGAGTCTAGAGGATTATGGTCTGGCGATTGTGGCGGCCATTCAATGGTACCCTTTCTTCCTATCCAACGGTTTGTAAACACTTCAACTAAAGTATTGTCGAACATTTATGGCGTAGGCGGAGCACCATCCTGCTGTAATCCTATTAGATCATCATGAAGATCTGCTTCGGCATGGAGAGGAAATAAAGCAGTCAAAGCTGGAATAAGGTATCGTTGCAAAAAATTCAAGTATGTATTGCCATTTAAGTTACCTTCAAGGAATATTGGCCCAATGACACTGGCGCCAAGTATGCCTGACCAAACAATTTTTTGGAAGCTATAGGTGTGTGTTTCTCGCATCCAGTGAGGATATTCTGCGGACCAATATGGACAGTTCTGTTTGTTGACTTCACCATTTAGTGCAAAAGTACACTTATCCTTAAAAAGGATTCAGTCCAAATATACTAAATGCTGATCAAGTGCATTCATCGTCACATCACAAAAACTGAAAACGGCTGTCCGGGTCATCTTCCAGTAACTCTTGTAGCAATAACATCTTATAAGGACGCATTTAACATAATTTCACTAACTTAAAAAAAAAAATTACCTTGTCGGACTTCCATTGTCTTTATTTTGTTACTTAACACAACGTTTCGGTTAGTTAGTATCTCTAACCGTTTTCAAGTGTAAACTAAACTATAATTCACTAACTTAAATGCAGACGTATGGCTTATGTTATTTTCAGGGTTTTTATAGTGTTGAGGAGTATTTTGATTGTGACTTTACTGGTTTTTAATTACAAACTTTTAAATTGTTGTGTAGTTTCAATCTGCCATATTTATATAAAAATTCTGTTTTTGTAACGTAACCTTTAGCACAGAATCTATAGCTACGCATTAGCTTTAGTCCTCTTTGTTTTTTACATTTATATGTCGTAGTCTTGTACTTTTGAAATTATTTTACTTTTATTGACGTATGTACATTATGTGATATTTGACATAAATAAACAATTTGAATTGAATTTGAAATTTTGAATACCGTCATCGTAAAAATCCCTTTTAGGACTCGTCAGATAGAAATACAATGTAACGAGTATTTTCACTGAATCGCATTTTTAGTAAACACGCATTAAGTAGGTACTTGTGTAAACTTAGTAATTGTTTTAATACGCTATATGGCGTTCTTGCGTTAATTTGATTGTTTTTGCAATTAAATCGTTTTAGCGGTAAATAATTTTGCCGGGATATTGTTGCCTAAATAGTTTTACTTCTATTATAGGAAACCGGACAACAAATATGGAAACCTTTTTATTTATGAATATAAAAACCAACAGACTATTCTTATAATATGTATATTATGATTATCAATTTATAAAGGTTTTAAATTTAAAAGTCTTTTGTAAAAACGGATACGGGTTTCAGAATTTTAAGTAAAAATTCTGGAAATTGAAACGCCCCAGACCCGGGGTTATTTTTCGGGAGTAATATCATAAGAAGTGCATCTAATTTTTCCGAAAAAATTTGGAAAAACGAGTTGACAAGTAATTTGTTTCAAACAAATTACTTGTCAACGAGTTATTTGAATTTTTTTATAGGAAAAATTAGATGCACGAATGATGTTTGGCAAGATTATTTCCTGACTGAACTACTGAACAAAAAAAGCCTATTTACTAGTAATATGATAATTTAATCAATCAAAGCAACCTACAAAGTATTTTACTGGCTATTATTACTAAAGTTACAATTTACGTAAAATTTACAGTTATTGTATACTACGGGAGTGTTGTTTGATATATTGTTATGATTTTTATAATGTTTGATCCGTCAGATAAATGCACATCATCTTCGGAGGACGTTGCAGCAGTAGTACCTACTGTTTTGGTTTATTTGCCCCTGAGAAGAAGATGCTTCAGGCTCCTTGCTTCCATTTCTTAAAGCATTTATAATAATTATTGAGTGATGGTTACTATCACCGAAACAGGTCTGTGGTTACTATCCATTTGTAAATAGGGTTTTATGGAACCAGCTCGATTGTGTCCTGTTATTTTTAAAGCGTTGTTAGGTTGCTATGTGGAATTGTTTTGCTAAAGTCATTCGCCGATAACTAGATAGAAATTTAACAATTTTTTATTTTGACAGTATCTACCTATCAAACATTTTTGTGGAAAAATTACTGACAGGAGCTGTCATGCAATTTTTCCACTTGAAAATTAAATATGACATACGAATTCTTGTCAGTGATTGGTCAAAATTGATGAAGGAAATAATCGCGTAGGTAAAAATTTTTTCACAAAATTTCTTAAGGGTTAAATAAAATAACTAACATTTTTGGGATCAGTAATATGTGCAGAGTAACCCTCCTTTTAAAGGAGCTTTAAAGCAACAAAAAATGTGAAATTTTACCCTCTTATCAGCAAAACGGTGCGAGCAGGTCAAGTCCTTTAATTTTAGAAAAACACATGGCCACGCGACGCGTCCCCAGTCCTGAAGGCATTGGTGAATTATTGCAAATATTTCTTTCAAAAGTTCTAATCAGAAAATTATCAAGACATAAATAAATGGGGGGTTTAAATTGCAAATAAAGTTGAGCCAACACGCCTGCAAGACAAAATTGGCTTTTAATTGTTATAAAATAAAAAGGTGGCCAGAGCATAACGGTACTATTCGTAACTGTAACAAAATCAGTACAGTTTTACTTTCTAAGGGTCGTAAATTATGGGTCAGGTTCGTTGACACATACCTTTTTTAATGTTACAGATGTACTTGTCTCCCTGGGTTTTGTAGTACTTAAGAACAAAGAGTGGACGTTATTACGCAGTAATAATGCCATTTTATAAAGTAAATAATAATCTGCAATGATAGGTAAAGAAATGGGGAAGGGTTAATTATGGGTAATATTTTATTTGACAATATACAAGTAAAGTGTCCACTGCTGAAGACTGTTGTCGCTCGGCTTTCTAGTAATATGAAAAACATGCGGTAAGCTCCTAACTTTTATTGCACCTTTATAAGTTATATGTTGAAATGTCCGACAGTAGGAATGACTTGAGTGTCCACTACTGAAGACTGTTGTCGATCGGCCTTTCACCAAACTACGTAGTACCTTTATACCAAACGTGTTCGTAAATCTATAAAAAATTCTCTGTAACTAAAATGAAAAATAATTTTAATAATAATACGTAGGTACACGAATATGGGGCGATATGTGACAAAATAAATTGCAGATTAACGGGAAACCAATTAAAACAGAGTGTGGCCGCAGACCAAAGGTAATCATAAAAAGGGGATATTTTTGGGAGGTAAAGTGTCAACAGTACAGTCGCAGACCTAATTTGTAAGAAAAGGTAAAACAGCATTACTTATTATTGTCGCATACACAATAGGTAATGTCTGAGAAATGTGTCACCATTGTGTCGCAAACAGATGTTGGTGCAAATGGGCTAAATTATGGGAGACAGGCCATCTTACACTAAGTTTTATGAAAGGAAATAATTAAGGATTTTATTCTTTATGTTATTTAAGTTACATTGATTAAATTGTTCGTAAATTGTATATGGCCAAAATGATTTTATAATAGATAGATTGTTTTTAAAATCTCTTTAATTTACATTTACTGGCAGCGGAATACCGCACACTGAGAAAAATTTCTTTTTGGTGGCAATTAAGCGATTTTTAACATTTCTAGTATTCGTTTTTTAATTGGATAAATAAGATTATAGTTCACTACACTAAATTACTCTTGACATAATTTTGTAAAATATTTTTGATTAATTCGGGCAACTAAAAAATCGAATTGGAATATATATGGTTAAATTAACAAAAGTTTAATGCAATCAATTACAGTTTACTAATATTATTTACTTCCAATTTTCTTAATAAATATTTTATTCAAGGAATCCAGATATTTGTTAGCATAGTATGCTATAAGAAATCTAGAGATTATAATTTAATACTGCAAATAAAACAGATATTCCAAAATAAATTTATTTTGCCAGAGTTCCGAGAACTAAATTTGACTGTAGGCAAGTTAGTTGGTGATTCCCAGAATTACAGCTAGAGTCCCAACGTGAAGACGACCGCCACGCGAACTATTTAATTCGAAGCGCGCGGGTTGGTGTCGGCTGTCGGTATTTTCTTTTGTTTGTCTTCAAGTGGTCCAATTATAATAATATAGTTATGGATGAAATGGAGGAAATATTAAAAACCTGGGGGTTACCCATGTTAGTACCTGTGTTTGTCGGTAAGTCATCAATTATTATACCTATTTTATTATCTAATATTTTAGTTGTTATCTACTAGGTAGGTAGGTATATGGTTCTAGAATTGCCGCGCCGCGCGGGGGGGAATATGTATGTGTTGCGAATTGCGCAATTTGACTAAATTTTCCAATGCGCACGCTGTATAACCGTATACCAATTTTTCTACAAATAACATTTATTAACGCATTTATAAATATTCAATGGAATTTAAACCAATTTTTTTTCAATAAGTACCTAAGTAGTTTGAGAAATCCTGTCTT
Source organism: Polydrusus pterygomalis (assembly GCA_963969555.1). NCBI lineage: Eukaryota > Metazoa > Arthropoda > Insecta > Coleoptera > Curculionidae > Polydrusus > Polydrusus pterygomalis. The sequence continues at coordinate 60,329,905 of OZ018379.1, forward strand.
AAATAATTGTATATAAAATATGGCTGCCAAAATAAATATGTATGATAATAATTGTTTTAAACTTGACGTTTATTTAAACTTTAATTTTTTAACCAATTAATCAGAAAATGGTAAAAATAAAATAAATATGCACATAGTAATTAAAGTAAGTACAGGGTGTTTCACGGTAAATGGAACGTTAGAAGATTATAGAAAACGGGTCAATCTCTCGGAAACTATTAAGTAAATATACTATAATAATATGCATTTTTATTAAAAAATAAATATAATTTTCCATATAGAATATACAGGGTGGCTTATTAATAAGGGACGCCGGCTATAGGTATCTCAGGATCCGTTAATCGGACGACCCTTAGAAAAAAAAATTATTGGTAAATCAGCAAAATCCAACCTCGGAGCAGAAAATATTGTTTTAATCAAAATTGTTTCAAGTGAACCTATATTGAAATTTTTCTTTTGTAACCTACTGAAAATATCACAACTTTTTTGTATTTACATTTTTTCTCTACCTTGTCAAATAAAGGGTGCGGAAGGGGTAAACGTTGGTTTAGGGTGCGGAAGGGGTAAACGTTGGTTTGAAAACAAGTCAATAACTTTTTTTTGGAATAACCGATTTCAAATAACTTTTTTTAATTTTAAGCACTTTTATGGATGCTCTACTTGAATAATAACATTTTGAGTTCAGTTAGTTTTCGTGTCAGTAGGTGGCGCTTTATGACAAGGTCGCAGATTTTTATGATTTTCTCGAAAATTTGAAATGGTATTTTAATTTTTTTCTAGGAAGAAGAGCATCAAAATATTACAGTTACTGGTGAAAACCGCTGTCCGAAATGTTTATTCCTTATACAATATCCGGCAAAAAGTTGGACCCATATGGGAAACTTTTTTATTATTAATTTTACGAAAAACAGTTACTTATTCTTCAGAAAAAGTTCCGCTTGGTCTAAAACCTAAAATGCAACTATCAAATATTAAATTTTTCCAGGCGTATACGAGGTTTATCAAAAATAAAGGTTATTTCTAAAGCATATTGTTTTATTTCTTACAATCTGATATAATTGCGCCAATAAAATGATATTATTTTTGGAATAACGCATTACTTTTGAACAAAATTGATTTCGTTATTGCAAACTATAGTATAGTTGTCACAAGAATATTAAAATCTGTTCAAAATAAAATATAATTACCACAAAGGATTATTATTCATTACATGAATTAAATCGTCATTGTGACAACAAAATTTTAATTTTGCTAAATATGCACTATCCAAAAATCAAATAAACTATAATTTACGCAATTTAATTCCTATTAAACATTTTTGGTATAGTGGTGGATCAATTAAACCTTTATTGAAATTTCAATTAAATTATGTAATTCTTTGAATTCGGTGATTTAGTTGCTCGTTACCAACTCGATTATTTAGTTGGATGAAATATATCTGGGTATTGGGAATTAATCCTTTTTCTCAGTGCATCATAGGGAAACCGTCAGAATAAGATTAAAGCTAAAAAATCTTAAAACCTGACAAACTTTTACCGTTGTACCAAACTTTAAAAGAACATGAATATAAACACAACGTAGACAGGGTCGTACCACAAGATTTGACGATTACAGCTAGAGTGACGGATTTCTTCAGGTGATCAACACACCTGGGGTCGGTCAGATTCAGAATAAATGACAAAATTCTGAGATAAAACATTAACAATTTGTGGTCAAAAAGTTAGGATTCTTAGGTACATTACATGAAACATGAAAGTCCTTGCACTGAATTCCTTGCCTTTAAAACACAATTCCACAATAATCCACCATCCAGAAACTCGCAATAAAAAATATAATAAATTGTTGGTCATTAAAAAAAAATCGTCTGTTTTTATTTTTTGTCTAAAGCTACAATATAATTTATTATAATTTCAATTTTAAATCTGATAATATATACACGATATAGGTTAAAAGAACCAGGAATATCATTAAGAAGATAATATGTTGCAGTTGTGACCTTTCGATATCTGGTTTGGATTATTGTGAATTATTAATAAACTTACCTTTTAAGGTGTTGCAATGTATGGTTTATTAATGGATCCATGTGTAATTCTTATAAATTTTCTAAAGGAACAACATATTATCCTTCTTTTCAATCAGAGGATTGAATTGCCGATAAAGACATTGTAATAAAATACATTGTTTGTTAATCTGTACTGTGACTGAATATATATCTACCAACTTTAAAGGCAAATAAATGAAAGCTTAGGAATATCTCTGGATAAAGCTGTATAAAGCTGAATGTAACTATGTTTGTTTGGAATAGAAAACCGACTTCGAGATGAAGTAGAAAGACTAAGTTTTCACATAATATCTAGATAGTGCTATAATACAGTGTCACCAGTAGTAAAGTCCGCATCATATGAGATTTTTTTTTATTAATAGCTTTATTCAAAATTTGACTTTGGCATCAAGTTCTGCTTCGATCGAGATGCTTCATAAAATAAGTATTTTTAAAAACGTAGTTTGTGCCTGAAAGTAAAAAATAAGGTAAAGGGGTTTTAAATTAAATCGTTGAAAATAGATAAACTTTACCTTAAGTTAAACTACAATTTATTTTCCACTTAATGAACACTTTACTGATGACACTGTTTTCATTTTTGTCTTAATATTAAGGTGTATTACTTTCAGACACAAACTACGTTTTCAAAAATACTTATTTTATGAAGTTACCTTATACAGGGTCAAAAATAAATTAACTTTGCATCATATGCGACCAAATTTTAATAACCCAATTTTGATTTTGTAGAAAAACACACATTTAATATGGCGCTACTTTAAAGAAAATGAAGCTAAAATAAAGCATTGTTAAAACTAAGAAGTTTTATGTCGGTTGCGTTGAGTCTTATTTTGCAAAAGTGGTACAATTTATAAAATATGGGTAAAAAATCAAAATTATCTCATGCAGCTAAAATTTTGCATGTATGCTAAAAACTGCATTTAAAAAAACCTTTTCTAATAAATTTTTTCGATATTTTCAGAAATAACCCCACTTTTGAATTATTTTTTGGAAAAAATTAAAATTTGACAGATAATGCGAATCACGTAACTACTATTTTTTTGCTTAATTTTCATCTCGATCGAAGCAGAACTTAATGCAAAAGTCAAATTTTGAATAAAGCTATTAATAAAAAAAAATTCCATATGATGCGGACTTTATTGGTGACACTGTAGATAGTGCTACGATACGTAAGGAAAAATTTGAAATTCTTAAATTTTTTTAACCCCAAAACGAGAAAGTTTAACCCTAAAGAGTTGGATGTACATCTGATATCAAAAAATATGTTTCCACAATTTTCTATTTGTAATCGTAGGGGAGGGTCATTGGTATTATTAAGGTTTCACTCTCGTCTCGCTTTTGCTCGGGTTTGTTCGGGTTTGTTCCTGCGAGACGAGACGAGAGTGGTCCGGTCTCCTGCGAAACAAGACGAGAGATTTTGCTGCGAGAGTCTCGTGAGACGAGACAAAAATATGTGAGAACGAGAAATCTCGCAAGATCCTAAGATTTTGATTAGGATTTGGGATAAACTTTAAAAATAATTCCGTATAAGATCACTCGAAAAAGAAGCTATTTTTAATACCGATATTGCAAAGTGGCCAGGGAAAATCGGGATACGATGCCGAAAAACGCTAGAATAGTGTTTTTCAACCTGTGGGTCGCGAGAGGTCGAGAGAACTCAGTAAAAAATCAATACATTTTAAAAAAGTAATTATATTAAGAAAAAGTTAACAGAATGATACTCGTTATGTTCTTTTTACAATACAGGGCAGCCGGCAGGGAGGGTCAGGGGGGGGGTCCATTGACCCCCCCCCAGGCTAAATAAAGACGCTCTATGCGAAAACTCCCAGAATGGGAAGAAAAATAGGTACAGAACTGTTACTTAGAAAGGATAAAATTTCCCAGAAATATAATATTGAAAACTTTGCAGAATGAATTGAAACGTGGGTGGAACTTTCGAAACCAAAAACAATTGAAGAGAACCTAGAATTTCAAGATATTCTAAGCCACGACGTATATTTCTTCCTGTTAATTAAAAAGACAATTAATATATTTTTCCGTCGACCGTGTATTTACAACATTAATTAATGTATAAAAAATCATACATTAATGGCTCCTATTAATGCATGATTTTTTTTATTAATAAACGATTTTAGGCAACCAAGCATACTACAAAGCACGCACTGCCGCGTACATAATGGCGTTGCCATAGTTTCTGTCGATGTCAATAAGTTTAAAATTCAAAAATTTGTTATACTATGTAGTTTGGTTCTAAATTAAAAAAAAATATAATCTATTAACAAGACAATCGACGGAAATATATTGTAACTAACGCGTATATTAAATAGCGATTAATAATCTCAACAAATTAATAAAATTGTCTCGATTATTAATCGTCCTTATTAATACACTTGTTTGTTAAATTACTATTTAGCATTACCTCCAACCAGCGTCACCATTGAAAGATCGTTTTCAGTAGTGATGGGATAACTCGAGTGAAAAATGACCGATCACTCGGTTTTTTCAATCACTTTATTCATTCGATTATCTTCGGAAATCATTCGAGTGACGAAATGAGTGATGAACATAATGGTTTTTGATAGTGATGGGATCACTCGAGTTAAAAAATAACCGATCACTCATTGTGGGGCTTTAGAAAGTAGTTAGTTTATGGAACTGGCGACCTTTTTTTTTTTTTTTTTTTTTTTTTTAGAAGTCTAAAAATATATGTGCTTGATTATTTAAGTTTTAAGTGATTGAAGAAATGAATTTTTTTAAATTGCCCCTCATATAGCATTTGAGTGAACAATCGATTATCATTCGGTTTTTTAAATCACTCGAATGCTCGGTAATCGATTCTTGAAATAACTCGATTTTTCCCATCACTAGTTTTCAGCACACTGCGACGTGTTAAAACATGGCTACGATCAAGCATATCAGAAGATCGATTGTCTGGCTTATGCTTATTAAGTGTACCGTAAAATGGGGTGAATAGGATCAGCGGGGTGAATAGGATCAGCGGGGTGAATAACATTGAAAGTTACCTTCAAATTTTAAAAATCTGTAATAATTGCAATTTTAAAGTGTAGGTCTTTTCAATGTACAGATTTTAAGTAACGGTTGTAGATAAAAAGTAATTTTTGTGACATTAAACTTAAAATAACTTGGCAACATCGCAGGCTGAATACCATTGTCTAATAGAAAGAAGTTGTGTTCCTTTAGTATTAATATATTATAATTATATAGGATTTATATTACGTTTATACCTGTTCTGAAATATAATATGTTCATTTCTTTAAAATATTTGGTTCTTTTCTGAGTAGGTTTTCTGATTCTATACACCCCGCGGTTGTTTAAATGCGATTCAGTTAATAAATCAATCATTTATCCTATTGACACCGCGTGCGGGGCGAATAGGATCAGTGCACAAAAAAATATATTTATACAACAGGGTACACCCTGTATAAAAACGTATACCACTATTTAAAGTACCAACTCATGTTTTAAGCTATTGAGATATTTATTCAGGCAGATAGTTTTCAAGTTACAAGCGTTCAAAGTGGAAAATTGAGCCTATTCACCCCATTTTACGGTACATAGGCAAAACGTACTTAAGAATAAGGATAATTTTATAATAAAAGTTAAAGATAAGTTTGGTCAAGACTACAGTTTTTGTTTAGCGAATAACTTTTTGTTTATAAATATTATTTGGAAATTTAATTTGTGTTATTTTTTATTGTGTTTTCATTTTAATTTTCGGTAATTTCTTGGCAAAATTAGGGCACGGCACCCAAAAAATTGCGCATTGCCTGCGGCGCTTTTCAATTTTTTATGACACATTCATCTTAACCCCCCTATATTTTTTTCTGGCGGCGGCACATTAACAAAAAATAAAATCTTCGAGTACTCGTTCATTTTAATGTAAAGGTTGTGCTATTTATAAGCCAGCGCATTCTAGCGAGAATCATCTCGAAACTTGTGGACCTTTCGCGCGGGCCGTGGAGCGCGCGGGAGGCTACCAGCACTACACTCGGCCCTAACAATATGTTTGTATTTGTTGGTTAGTTATCAATTGGCCACGTATTCGATTTAAAATTATATGTTTTACGTACTTAATTATATATTTATAACCAAATCCTAATAACGCATACATGAAAAAAAAGGGCCGGGGGGTCGCGAAATATTTTTTGATACTAGGGGGGTCGTGTCCTGAAAAAGGTTGAAAAACACTGCACTAGAAAAAAGGACCAAAAAAAAATGTACCTTCTTTTATAACTTCTAGAGTTTTTGTCGAAATCTTTGATACAGTTTCTTGACAATAAATTGTGGCAAGAACTTGGGGTAAATTTTAGCTGTTTACACGTGAAAACAAAATTATAAAAGTTGACCTTAAGGTCAACTTTTACAATTTCTTGATCAATGACTTAGCCAGTGGAATACCTACGGGCTTAAAATCTGTACACGACAACATTTTAGTAAGACATTTTAAATTTTAAAGCCCGAACCTATCTATCTTTCCATTCGTCAAATGATAATTTTGCAGTGCGCATGCCTATTTCTGTATGGTTTTGTTTACACGTGCAAGGTCATAAATTTGCCACTTTCGTGATTATTGTTTGTGGATTTAAAAGGTTCTATCTATGATAAATGTTTATCCGCAGAAGAACAGAAAAATATTAGAAATATGTACCTTCAAAAGATGTCGTCTTAACGGGGGTTTAAGATGACAGAAATTACTTACTTACAAGTTAAGGTTTCTCGAAGAAACCTCAAACAAAACTACTAAATACCGTGCGAGCAAAAATTATTTGCATCAAAGAGGGCCTTACATCTAAGGACGTAATGATTAGCCGTAGAGCTTAATACCTGTTGGGTGTCAGTAACTACCTGAATTAACAATCAATCAGTTATTCCGTCATCTCTGACAGTCGTTACAAGTAATTTCATTCATCGCTAATTTTTCAAATTTCTTGAACAATTCACACAATGGGCTTTACGGAACAGCACAAAACATTTATGGTTAAAGCGTATTTTCGAAACGGGGTTAGAGTAAATGGTGAGTGGCAATACAATCCGGGTTTGTGCATGGACGATTTTCACGAACAATTTCCTAACGTTGCTTTTATTGCTGAAGATTTTTATTATTGCCCGAAAAGAACCGTGCATGGCTGTGTTTAGGGAAACAGGTTCTATACAATACAAAAAAGGAGCAGGAAGACCATCTGTAGGTAAGAACAGAAGAAAATGTTGGAAACGTTCATGAAAGAATGCAAAATACGCCGTCAAATTGTATAAGACGCCTGTCCCAAGAAGTGGGAAGATCTTATGGAACATGCAGTCTTAAGAAGCAGCTAAATTTATTTCCTTATAAAGTGCAAGTATTATAATTTTGTAAACAACAAAAATAAATTTGTATTGGTCTACTTATTTTATTACTCATTAGTTTGGCATATCATGTCATAATATGAATTTGACAAAATTTTAACCTAGATTTGGTTAGATATATCGTTCCCATATCATTGTGATCTAAACCAAGCCTTATATACGTTTTTTAATCCAAGCCCTCTTTGATGCAAATCATTTTTGCTCGCACGGTATAAGAAAAACTTATAAATGGGACACCATTCGTACGCTATTAGCAGGATTATTACCTCCATATACAAAATTTTGTCATTCCACGGGTAGTAGTTTTTAAGACGTTCTTTAATCAACAGATTGAGTAACAGACCGACGAAAATGAGAAACATGCTAAAGTGTCGATATCTGATAAAATCTCTCATAAAATTCCATTCCGCTAACGCATGGCTAAAAGTCAAATGCTCTAGCCCTCAGCCTTCAGGACATATTCACGCTTAACAATTTCAATCATCCCAAAATGTATCCCGAATCCAATAACTTTTCCACTATTGCACCTTCGGGGTATTATTCCAATACTTTCGATGAAAATAAAGATATCATATTTCAGATTTGTGGTTAAAAAGGTTCTGCTCTATAGTAAAGCGGGAAGCCAACTAGGTCAGGCTATGTAGAAATGGTTATCAAAAAACTGTGTTTTCCACCTTTTTGTTGATGCTTCTGAATTTTTAAATGGGAAAAATTTAAAATAGACTAGACAATCTTTTATTGATAGACCAGTATGAACCGGGTGTACAATTAAAAAGGGACGCCGGCTGTATCTTGGAAACCGTTTACCGTACAGCTGTCGGAAAAAAAACATTTATTTCTAAAGTAAGTAAGTGACTAATTGCTGGAAATTATTATTAAGTTTCTAGGTTGGCCGCTAGGGGGCATCACTATAGTGGCCAAACAAAAAGCGGGATTTTCCCAAAAATTTTCATAGTAAACATACTACAGCATCATATCGGATTTTTTTTAATAATATCTTTATTCGAAATTTGACTTTGGCATCACGTTCTGCTTCGATCGAGATGAAAATTAGGCAAAAAAATAATAGTCACGTGATTCGCATTATCTGTTAAATTTTAAAAAAAAGTTTTTTTAATGCAGTTTCTAGCCCACATGCAAAATTTCAGCTGCCTAAGATAATTTTGATTTTTTACCCATATTTTGTAAATTGCACCACTTTTGCAAAATAACACTCAACGCAACCTATATAAAACTTCTTAGTTTTGACAATGCTTTATTTCAGATACATTTTCTTTAAAGAAGCGCCATATTAAATGTGTGTTTTTCTACAAAATCAAAATTGGGCTATTAAAATTTGGTGGCATGTGATGCAATGTTTATCTGTTGACCCTGTATAAGGTAACTTCATAAAATAAGTATTTTTGAAAACATAGTTAGTGTCTGAAAGTAATACACCTTAATATTAAGACAAAAAAGAACACAGTGTCATCAGTAAAGTGTTCATGAAATGGAAAATAAATTTTAGTGGTGGGTAAAAAATCTAAATTTTCTTATGCAGCTGAAATTTTGCATGTGGGATAGAAACTGCATTTAAAAATTTTTTCTAATAACTTTTTTCGATGTTTTCAGAAATAACCCCACTTTTGAATTATTTTTTGAAAAAAAATTAAATTTGACAGATAATGCGAATCACGTGACTACTATTTTTTTCCTTAATTTTCATCTCGATCGAAGCAGAAGTTGATGCCAAAGTCAAAATATCGAATATAATATCAAATATTAATAATTATTACAAATCCCATATTATGCGGACTTTACTGGTCACACTGTATATATCTGAAAATATTAGGTATATATATGTATATAAGTGATTAATAATTTGTTAAATTTAACCTTTTTATTTAATAAATAACTTTTGGGAGTTTAGTAGATTTGACCCTTTAGTATAATATTACAATTACACTTAGAGAAAACTCTATTAGCCGTAGCTAGAAATCCATTCGCAGTAGCAAGAAATCTGCATTAAATAGGCGCCGAAAAAACAACTCTGTTGTCGCTACAAGGTTCTTTTTTTTTGAAATGACTTTTTAACCTCAACATGGTCGTTTTTTAAATATTATTCTTTTGCTGTTAAAAGACAACTCTATTGCCATAAAAAATATATAATGCAGTGGTAAACAAAAATGATTTTGCGATTAATTGAGGTCGTGTAGTTAGAAAAGTATCGGTTTTTACTCCTAAAAATAATCGGCCAGCTATAAAATAATTTTATTTTTATTGTAGCTAGTCCACCTAGCTACTACTAAATTCCTTTTTTTTGCTCCTTTGCCAAAATGGCTGTGGTTGGTGGATTAGTTTATAGTTGGCTATTGATTTGATAAAATTTTTATATTTTAATAATTCTATATAGGGTGGTGTACTTTTAGTGCATCGTTATACAATAAGTGTTGTGGCGGTGTGTCCTCAAATTCAGGTGGGTACAATTATTTTACCAATAAATAAATTTATTAGTTATATTTTTTAATTCATTCCGATAATGGCCGCCATTAAGTTTCCGTTCTGCACTTATTAGGCCCGTATTTTTGATAAAAATTGTATGTTAAAATTTGTTTAATAAGGGGAGGATCTGACTAAAATTAAATTATCGCTAAAATAAATAATGAATAAGCAGCGTAATTGAATACGACAATTTAATAAAAAGTAACAAACTGCTAGGAACATGACCCTTTTTAGCCATTTTTTTTTATTAATAGGTATCAGAAAACCTAACAAATGCGATTTTGCATTGCAAAATTTAGAACGGGGAAGAAATATCTCAAAAACTCCAGATCTAAGTCAACGATTTTTTGTAGGTACCTAAGTAGAGTAATGTGATAAACATGAGTTACTAATAAATATAATTATTGGTAAAATAATTGTACCTACCTGAATTTGGGGACACACCGCCACAACACCTATTGTATAACGTTGCACTAAAAGTACACCACCCTATATAAAATTATTAAAATATAAAAAATTTATCACATCCACTATAAACTATAATCCACCAACCACTAAACAAACTAACAACACTGCAAACGGCAATAAAATGAACCAAACGATTTCACCATATTTTAAAAAAGCAACTGTTTAGTTCCTAAAAGGTATATTTTAGATAGTTATAAAAATTTGGTTAATTTTTATTTTATTTTTTGTGGTAATAAGATAACCTTATAGGAATTAAAAAAATACTTTTTAAAAACACTTTATTGGATACATATTGTTATGGTTATATGATATTCTGTTACCATAAAAAAGCATTGAGCACACATAACAATATTGTTGTCAAAAAAACGTCCTTGATTGCGACTAAACGAAATATTTTAGGGATAAATGGATTTTTTCTTGTGGTAATACACATATATTCAAAAAAATACTTGTAGTGAGTGATTTTCCTCAGTGTAGCGAAACAAAAATTGCAACTGATCGTCGAATCTCTGCTGTTTTAAAATGTTACATTCTCCTGTTATTTAGTGACAATAAAAAGCTATTTTTACCGTATTATTAAAAAATCCTTTTTCGTTTCATCGTGACCCATAGTAAATACTTATACTATATGTGTATTGTATGACAGCAGGTGGAACAATAAGAAGATACATAAAAGGAAAAGCGTGTGTGTGAAATGATTCACTTGAGATTTGCAAATGCAAATGCCAGAAAGGAATATACACCTTAATAACACTTACACCCTTTTAGGAAGGATGTAATGCTTAAATATTAAACGACGAGGCTATTTATTTTCAAAATACATTTGTATGATGTAACATAAAAATATTAAGTATAGTAGTAGTAGTATGATCTTTATTGGTTTCTCAACAGGCCATCGACCGAAGTCCTTTAGCCACAGTGCATTACATATGTATATGTCGTAGGCTGATAGTGAAATCCGTCATTTCATGAAAAGCCTAGTCACTTCATGAAGCGTCGGCAGATTGTGTAAAAACATGAAATTACACGATCTGCCGCGTCACTTCATGAAGAGACCTTGACGTTTCGGCGTATTATGTATAACACAATCTGCCTAATATTAAATATCGTCACTTCATGTAGTACCTAACGATGTCATGTCAGTCGGCAGATTGTGTAATTCCGCCTAAAAGGTATATTGGCCACTGGTTTGTTCGTTGTTCCCCAGAGCATTTTTTTTTAATTAAATTTTTTCAACTAATATTATTTTATAAAAATAAAAAAAATGCTCTCACAAACCCGAACAAACCAGGTGCCAATATACCTTTTAGACGGAATTACACAATATGCCTTGTTTTTGTGGCATTTCATGAAGTGACGATATTTAAAATTAGGCAGATTGTGTTATACATAATACGCCGAAACGTCAAGGTCTTTTCATGAAGTGACGCGGCAGATCGTGTAATTTCATGTTTTTACACAATCTGCCGACTCTTCATAAAGTGACTAGGCTTTTCATGAAATGACGGATTTCACTATCAGCCTACGACATATATTAACATTAACAATTTACAGTATTAGGCTGGCCGTACACAGCCGGAATGTTTATCTGAATTCAGAAACGGAATCCAGAATCTGAATTCAGGCCCATTGAAAATTTGAAAAATTCATAATCTGAAAAAATCAGAATGTGTGTGCTGTATAATAAAAATATATACAATTCCGTACGTTCTGAATTCAGATTCTTAATTCCGTTTCTGAATTCAGATAGACATTCCGGCTGTGTACGGCTGGCCTTAGATAAAGTATAACGTTTACATGTAGTTTCCAAAGAAACAAGAAAAAAACTATTTGAAGAATTTTTTCTTCATAGATTTCTATCTGTCTGTATTGTCTCTTAGGATCTCCAATATGGCTTGTTCTGGATACTGATATTTAGATTCTTGGTTATTTCTGGTGAGACACAGCTCTTCAGTGAGTTCAAGATTTTTTGGTTTGGTCTTGAATTTTCCAGTCAGTTGTATTAGTCTTTGTTCGATGGGTTGGATATTTGTTTTCTCGTAAAGTAGTTGGTTGCTGGGGTTGTGAAGTGTGTTTTGTGGGTGTCGATTTTTGGTTATAATTCTTAGGGCTGATGTTTCTGCTACTTTAATGTTTTTATGACCGTTGGTCTGGCATTGCTCAACAATATTATTATGTGCCCATAGTCTAGTAATGGCCTGCAAATAGATTTGTAGATTTTTGCTGCGGTTTTGATGTTAATGCCTTCGTTCTTAAAGGTTAGTGACCTAAAGTACTTGGCTCGATTTTTTACTTTGTTTTTAATGGTATGAGTGTGTGTATTAAAGTTCAGTTTGGAGTCTAATTGTATGCCCATGTACTTTGCAGTATTATTTGGCTTCACTTGTTGGTTTCCCAGTGTTATCTGCGGCGAGCGGCCTGTAATGTGGTGGTTAAAAAGAAGAAGTTGATATTTTTTTGGGTTTGGTATTACTCTCCATTTTTTAAACCATTCTTCGATGATTACAACTGCCTCCTGTAGTTGTTCTGTGGCTTTCCAAGTAGAATTCCTGTGTGCTATAATACCTGTGTCATTGCAACGATAGTAAACACAACCTTAAAATATACTAAAAATTTTTTTTAACAAGATAAATCATTAGTGATGATAATAATATGCTATTTAAAAAACTATCATTTATAGTGCCAAATTTTTATTTTAAATGTTTATTAAAAAAACAGTACAAATTAAGCGACAAACATGAAATCCTACTAAAATAATCGCAGATACCTATGGAAAAAAACAAATAATTTAAATGAGAGTTTTTTAATTTGCATATTATTATTACTAATGTTTTATCTTTTTAAAAAGAGTTTTTAGGATATTTTAAAGTTGTGTTTACTATCGTTGCAACAAACATGAAGTTTGTGATTCCTTAATAAATTAAAAATTCAAGTAAATTTTACAAATATGCTTGAATTTGAATAAAGATATGTGAAATTGATTTGATTTTAATTAATTTATGAAGGTCTCTACGGTGAATAAAAAAAATTGGGAAATTATGAATGTTTTTTAAAAAAATATTTTTTTATTTTTATTTTAGGAGATTTTTATTTAAGGAGATCACGTTTTTGAATCTAGTCATAACTTTTAATTTTAAACAACTTTTCTTAATAACATTTTGCTAAATTTTCCGAAATAGGGGTACTTTATTCTTGTAAAAGTTTTGTATTTTTTGGCCTACCCAGTACGCCGTTTCACTTGCAACCATTCAAAGTGCACCTAATATAATTATCAAACATGCACCAACTTTTATCGGGAATAAAATTTTCTGAGAAATCAGTAATAAAAAAATGCCCATATGTTGCACATTTAAACAACCACATTGTATAATAATATATAAAAAAAATACAGTTAAAAAAAATTCGTTTTGAATGTTACTGACAACATTGATAAAAAAAAAGTTACAGCCTTGGTATCGTTTGACTTTTCTAAGGCCTTTGGTACTGTAAGCAATGAAGTTTCAATTTCTAAACCCAAATTCTATGGATTTTCCCTTGATACAAATTCCATTATAGCATCTTATCTTCACCGAAGAAAACAAAAGGTATAATTTAATTCTCACTATTATCACTTATCCAAAACTTTCTCTGGTGTCCTTACTTCTTTCTATATACACTGCAGATATTGAAGACATCGTAAATTATTCTAAGATTCAAGTGTTTGCAAATGATATTAATTCATTTAATGAATTTGATCCAAAAGGTGCCATAGCTGCTTCAGTTCAAATCAATGCTGATTTGGAAACCATTTCAGATTTCTGTCCTTGCGCCAACAAATTAATTTAATTCTTTTTAAAAGTAATAATTTCCTCAATGATTTTAATATTAGAATTGATAATAATGTTCTACTATTACAAGCAAGTAACAAGACGCTGGGACTGGTTTTGGATCAGAAACTGCAGTTTACACAGCATATAAATAGTCTACTTCCGCGTACATATCTATCTCTAAAGAATCTATATGCAAATAGACATTGTTTCGATGGAAAGCTCATAAAATTGTTTTGATACTTTGGTGTTGAGCTTATTCAATTGTGGTGCTGTTGCGTACGGCAACTAATTGAACGTTTTAAATAAGTATCGTATACAAAAAGTTCAAAATGTTTGCTGTAGATATATTTTTGGCCATTCATAGCACGAATTAATTGGCTAAATATGGAGAATCGGAGGAAAATGTTTTCTTTACGTTTGTACACCAAATAATAAAGTCAAATAGTCCACGTTATCTTATTAATATACTTTCTAGGTGAGAGGATTACCACTCTGTTAACGTTAGATCTCACTTTTCGTTTTATATTCCTAGACATAGGACTGCTTGGTTTCAGAGATTCTTTTCGTATTGTTCCGCGAGTCTTTATAATAAGCTTACTTTTTTCCAAACAATTTAAGTGCTGTATTGTTCAAAATAAAATTAAAGAGTGAATTATTGCTAACTCAGTCTTTTAACTTTGAGGAACGTAGTAGATTAAATGTTGGGTTTTTGTCCTAACAATTATATTAATATTATTATATACTTTCACATTACGATGATTGTATTTGAATGTTTGTACAGTGCGAGCAAAAATTATTTGCATCAAAGAGGGCCTTGCATCTAAGGACGTAATGCTTAGCCGTAGAGCTTAATATCTGTTGGGTGTCAGTAACTACCTGAATTAACAATCAATCAGTTATTCCGTCATCTTTGACAGTCGTTCCAAGTAATTTGATTCACCGCTAATTTTTCCAATTTCTTGAACAATTCACACAATAAGCTTTACGGAACAGCACAAAACATTCATGGTTGAAGTGTGTTTTCGAAACGGGATTAGAGTAAATAGTGAGTGGCAATACAATCCGGGTTTGTGCATGGACGATTTTCACGAACATTTTCCTAACGCTGCTTTTATTGCTGGGGATTTTTATCATTGCCTGAAAAGGCTCTGTGTCTAGGGAAACAGGTTCTATATACAACACAAAAAAGGAGCAGGAAGACCATCTGTAAGAACAGAAGAACTTGTTGCAAACGTTCGTGAAATAATGCAAAATACGCCAACAAATTGTATAAGACACCTGTCCCAAGAAGTGGGACGATCTTATGGAACATGCAGGACTATTCTTAAGAAGCAGTTAAATTAATTTCCTGTAAAGTGCAAGCATTCCAAGAAATACAAGCCGCAGATTTTGAAAGACGCAGGAATTACTCGAAAATATGAAGAGACGTGTGAATTTATGCTCGAAGCATGGCGGTGGCCAATTTTAGCAATTTATGTAATTATTTTTCTTTTTCTTTTCTTACTTTGTTAATTTTGTAAACAACAAAAATAAATTTGTATTTGTCTACTTATTTTATTACTCATTGGTTTGGCATATGTCATAATATTAATTTGACAAAATTTTAACCTAGATTTGGTTAGTTATATCGTCCCTATATCATTGTGATCTAAGCCAAGCCCTACGTTTTTTAATCCAAGCCCTCTTTGATGCAAATAATTTTTTCTCGCACGGTATATAATATGCCCTCCTAATATTATTGTTAGGCATATTTTGATTGAGTGTTTATACTTCTATAGTTTTTATATTAATTTTTTACGTATTATTATTATTATTATTATTATTATTATTATTATTATTATTATTATTATTATTATTATTATTATTATTATTATTATTATTATTATTATTATTATTATTATTATTATTATTATTATTATTAAACTGTCGTTACTTCTATCCAGTCCTCCATAATCTATACCTTAGTACCTTCTTTAAGATTTTTTTTTTGTAACAGAATAATTAATTGTTTATGAAAACAAAAACGCAATAATTATTTTCAATCTTCAGAAAATTACTGTGTTATTGCCTTCCAACGATTCAATTCTCATCCCGCAATGAAAATTAGAAAATCAAAACATTTCCAATTCAAATTTGCTAACTGCTGGTTGAAATGAATATTTCCTGAGGGGGATGTGATTCCGTGTCTAAGTGATGGTTGAATTTCAACGATCTGATGATTATCTTGTATATTCCTTAGGTTGTTGGTGCCGGTGAAGTTCCGCAGGCACTTCAGTGCCATTATGGCTGCATGTATAATAATTGAACCCATTCGCCTGGTTTTGCTTAAAGGGCATTCGAGCTATTTGAAGTGTTTTTTACACGATATATTTTCTGTTCTAAACACTTGAGACTATAACTTTGAATTACCATTCAATACAACGGAATACGAAAAGAACACTTTTTTTTCTACGCTGTCACTGATTCCTTCCAAATTGGTATTCGCGTTGGTTATTATTAAGAAATTTTCCTACCACATTTTTGTGTATCTACTCCTTCAGCATTCCACTTTTTTACACCAACAAGCTTAATGTTTCATTCCTCTAATGTGATATAGGTATGTACTTCTTTAAGAAAAACGCTTTCTTTTTTCCATTCGTCTTTTTTTCTACAGTCCGATAATTAATTTTTATTTAATACCTTGGAGATACCACTTTTCTTTTAACTTTTTACCCCATAACATGCAATATTTCTATATGAACATCTTCTTTCCTTAATTTTTTCTTTATAACACACTTTAAGTCTGGTAGTACGTCTTCCACTCACTCTATTCAACATATCGTTTACTTATTATCTTGAAGCTCGAACGTATTGTTCACCTTTTCTTCTATCGTTACAACATACTGTTTGATTTCTCCTTATGATGGGTGGATGAGAATGCGCCCGAAACATGTTGAAAATGCATTCTCTAATCCCTTAAAAAAAATTTCAGAATATATTAGTGGATGATGACTTAAAGTTGTCCCGTTTCTTTCAATAGCTTACCACTCCACTTGGAGTATGGACTAGTTCTTCAAGCTAATACAAGTACAAACTACATAAACAAAGCACCAGAACAAGTGATCACTTGTGTATAGTAGATAAATAGTGGGCAACTAAACTTTTTAAATCGGCCGCATAGACAGCTTAAGATACCTACATGACCGCAATAGTTCCCAACTTATCAATAATAAAGAATACTGATTTTATATCATGTAATTCTATACATCGTCGGCGTCGGTTCATTCTTCAGCTTAAGCATTCTTGAGTACAAATAATCATAATCAATTATTGGCAATTTAAAACAAGATTACATCTCTATAATACGCAGATCTGCATCTCAAAGAACGTGTGCATCACCAATGCATTGCAAACATTGTACGGTCGATCGGGATTCTATACTTATCGAATTTAAATTGTAAATCGGAAAGGACTGATGCGGGTACATCATCAAATTGTATCTCATTCAACCGATAGAATATAATTTGATATAGATCCACTCCATCAAGTAGATAGTAAAAGGTTTAGTGGCCATCTTGCAATAGAAGACCAACACAACTAATTATGCACCTATAATACAGGGTCCTGCAGCTCACCCCCCAGTCTTCTATAGCTCACTTAGTAATTAAGTTAGGATTTTGATATTTTGCAGAGCTTACCTGTATCTTGGGGCGCATTGCAGAAAAAAAACATTTTTTTTTTTCATACAGGGTGTTCCAAAAAAATGTGACATCATAAGGATGTATTTTTTTAGATTACATGCCATATGTTTTCTTATTTATTTGGGTGCCCCCTATAGTTACCTACATAACCCTAAAATTTTATTAAAATCGATTCAGTATTATAGGCGAAAAAAAATAAAAACTGAAAAATATTAGTTTTGCACCACTGGTTTTAGAAATTAATAAAAAATAAAAGTAATGCCTCGTTAATAAAATTATACAAGGGTACTTATTAAATAAAGCCTAACAGTTTTGTTAAGCTAGTTGGATGATTACGAATTATACAGGGTGTTCAAAGTTTAGTGTCAAACTTTGCAAACTTTAAAGCAATTTATTTTTCTTATTTAAAATGGGAACCCCTGTATACTTTAATGTCATTCGATGCAGAATTAAAAATCAAACATTTGTCCTAATTACAACCCTATCGCAATTTCTAACGCATCAAGACTTATTTGCAGAAAACTCATTTTATCAACTATTCTCCAACAGTCATTATTATGAATAAATATCGAAGGTGGCTTTGAAAAACAATTTATTGGTATTAAAGTTTATTAAAGTGACAAGAGACCATTAATTTTTGACTTTAGTAATCTAAAAGTTTTAAATATTGTTAGATTGTTAGTAATTATTTAAGCTGTTATAAGTACTTTATATTGTTTTTTGTGATGGACTACAACCAGGAAGAGCTCGTAAATATGATTTTTATATTAGGAGAATGCGAAAAGAACTATTTTTTGGCAAGTCGAGTTTACGCACAGCGTTATCCGGAACGACGACGACATCCAGACAAAAGGAGCCTGCAAAACATATTAGAGAGGTTTGTACAAACGGGAAATGTAAACAACCCAAAACCAGTGAGAAATAAACCGGTCCGAACTGAAGAAAATCAATTGGATGTGCTAGTATCAGTAGTATCTGTATCTGTCATAGAAAATCCTTCAGTTAGTCAACAATCAGTCGTAGATGTAAGCGAAAGAACAGTTCAACGAATTTTAAAGGATAACCATCTCAACGATTATCATTTCCAGTTAATAATTACTAACAATGTAACAATATTTGAAACTTTTAAATTACTAAAGTTAAAATGGTCTATTGTCACTTTAATGAACTTTAATACCAATAAATTGTTTTTTAAAGCCACCTTCGATATTTATTCATAATAATGACTGTTGGAATAGTTAATCAAATGAGTTTTCTGCAAACAAGTCTTGATGCGTTAGAAATTGCGATAGGGTTGTAATTAAAACAAATGTTTGATTTTTAATTCTGCATCGAATGACATTAAAATATACAGGGGTTCCTATTTGAAATAAGAAGAAAAAAAAGTTTGACACTAACCTTTGGACACACTGTATAATTCGTAATAATCAAACTTGGTTAACGAGACTGTTAGACTTTATTTAATAATTAACCTTTGTATAATTTTATTAACAAGGCATTATTTTTATTTTTTATTAATTTTTAAAACCAGTGGTGCAAAAGTGATATTTTTTAGTTTTTATTTTTTTTTTCGTCTATATTACTGAATCGATTTCAATAAAATTTTAGGGGTATGTAGGTAACTATAGGAGGCACCCAAATAAGTAAGAAAATGTATGGCATGTAATCTAAAAAATACATCCTTATGATGTCACACTTTTGTGGAACACCCTGCATAAAAAAATATTTTCCTGGAATGCGCCCTAAGATACAGGTAAGGTCTGCAAAATATCAAAATCCTAACTTACTTACTAAGTGAGCTATAGAAGACGGGAGGCGAGGTGCAGGACCCTGTATATTCTGAAAAAGGGTTTCCATTCTGTTAGAAAAACCGGATCCGAAATATACGATATATCCACACCCGATGACTGCCGACACACAGAACAGAAGAATTCTTTGATCTTTGTTTTCGTGTCAATAATGAGGGGTCGCAGTGCCCTTCGAGCGTCTGGCGGGACTCAGGAAGCGTCTTCGCGGAGGCGACCGCGGTCAATGCCTGTCTTTGTTCGTGAGAAAGACCGCGGTGCTGTTGCATTGTTTTCCCAGGAAAAAATCACACTCTCACTTGGTTGGCATGACCTCATCACTTTTGACAGACAGTGGGGTACGAATTAATTATAAATATAGGTACATTGAAAATTTAACGAACTTACGGCAATTCAATCCATAAATGGATTTTTGTATAATATACAGGATTATTCACAGTATTAGTGGCATATTAGAAGGTAGTCTTATCAGAATTTCGTCTCTGGAATTTGTTGTAAACTCTATACTAGTCTATACTATCTTAGAAATATGTAGTGTCCGACCGAAACAAGATTTTCAGCCGAAACCGAATCTTCGGCCTTGGTCTCAGTTTCGGCCGAAACCAAAACTCAAAAATTTTATTTGTATTACTGAAATTTAATTTATTTTATACAGTGTGACCAGTTAAAGTCCGCATCATATGAATTTTTTTGAAATTTGACTTTGGCATCAATTTCTGCTTCGATCGAGATGAAAATTAAGCAAAAAAATAGTAGTCACGTGATTCGCATTATCTGTCAAATTTTAATTTTTTCCAAAAAATAATTTAAAAGTGCGGTTATTTCTAAAAATATCAAAAAAAGTTTTTTTAAATGCAGTTTCTAGCCCACATGCAAAATTTCAGCTGCATAAGATAATTTTCATTTTTTACCCACCACTAAAATTTATTTTCTACTTAATGAACACTTTACTGATGACACTGTGTTCTTTTTGTCTTAATATTAAGGAGTATTACTTTCAGACACAAACTACGTTTTCAAATACAATGAAGTTACCTTATACTACAGGGTCAAAAACAAATAAACTTTGCATCACATGCGACCAAATTTTAATAGCCCAATTTTGATTTCGTAGAAAAACACACATTTAATATGGCTCTACTTTAAAGAAAATGTATCTGAAATAAAGCATTGTCAAAACTAAGAAGTTTTATGTAGGTAGGTTGCGTTGAGTCTTATTTTGTTAAAGTGGTACAATTTACAAAATGGGTAAAAAATCAAAATTATCTTATGCAGCTAAAAATTTGCATGTGGGCTAGAAACTGCAATTAAAAAAACTTCTTCTAATAACTTTTTTCGATACTTTCAGAAATAACCCTACTATTGAATTATTTTTTGGAAAAAATTAAAATTTTACAGATAATGCTAATCACATGACTACTATTTTTCTGCTTAATTTCCATCTCGATCGAAGCAGAACTTGATGCCAAAGTCAAATTTCGAATAAAGTTAAAAAAAGAATAAAAAATCTCATATGATGCGGACTTTACTGGTCACACTATATAGGACGAGATCAGGTCACACTGTATAGGACGAGATCCATCTTGGGAACGGATTAAACTCTTTCCTTTTCCCACTAAAAAAAAATCTATTATTTATATAGAACACTGCCTACGAACCCACACTAAGTTAGCCAAACGGTGCGCGACAATTCACGAACACTGAATTTCGGCATGGCCGAAGGTTCGGCCGGTTTGTGGCCGAAACCGAAACTGTCACCGAAACTAGATTTCTTGGCCGAAACTAGCCGAAACCGAACCTTCGGTCGGTCTCTAGAAATATGTTTTAATTTTAATCATTCCGGTAATTCTAATCGTGGAATTAACTGAATGATTTTGAACCTTTACTTGATGGAAATTAATTATAACTCAATGAAAGACAATTTAGTTGTCAAATTTCCACTTTTATTGAAAAACCTTTTCTTTACACGACGCGTTTCGCTACATTGTAGCTTCTTCGGGTGTATGGTGCTAACTAATTTTATTTCAGTACAATAACAAAATTGTCTAGATACTTAATTACTCAATTCAGGTATACACATTACAAGCTTAATTATTTAATTATATGTTCTTAACTCTGTTTAGGTATCGTAAACTTAAATATTATTGTCGGTATAATATAATATCTTAATCTTATGGGAAATCCAAAGAACCCCATTTAGATAATTAAAACATATTTAGTTCTAATTGGTCGTTTAATAATGCACAGGAATTTTTCAATCGATTTATTTCCAAACTTTCCAAAAGATTAAGTTTTTGACCCTTGTTCTCAATATGTAAAATTTTAAATTTGTTATCAAAATTATGTTGTTCCTGTAAAAGATAATTAGAATAAGTTGAGTTGGTTTTATGACTAAGAAAACCCGTTTGGCCTATATAAGTTTTGGGACAAGAGCCACAATTTAATTGGTAAACCCCCGATTTATTATCCTTGTCGCTTTTTGATTTATAGTTTTTTAAAAGTTTTCCCAAAGAATTGTTAGTTTTATAAGCGACGTTGATATTCCATTGATTAGGGTGTTTTTTAGTTTTATCCGATGGGTTTCCAAAATAAGTGATAGTTTTAAAGAGGCCTTGTTTTTCCTTTATAAGAGGGTATAGGAAGAGGAAATAGCCTTCTTTTTTAGTTTTTTCGATATTATGCTATCAATCATAGATGATGAATAGCCGTTATTAATTGCCGTTTGTTTATTTAAATTTAATTTGGGGCTAAAATTGTTAGCAGATAAAGGAACACTAGTTAAAACTTTGGGAAAAATCTGTTGGAAAGTTTAGAAATAAATCGATTGAAAAATTCCGGTGCATTATTAAACTACCAATTAGAACTATATAGGTCGCCTTTGTTAAATATGTTTCAATAATCTAAATAGGGTTCTTTGGATTTCCCATAAGATTAAGATATATTATTATACCGACAATAATATTTAATTTTACAATAACTAAACAGAGTTAAGAACATATAATTAAATAATTGAGCTTGTAATGTGTATACCTGAATTGAGTAATTAAGTATCTAGACCATTTTGTTAATGTACTGAAATAAAATTAGTTAGCACCATACACCCGAAGAAGCTACCAGGTAGCGAAACGCGTCGTTCAGAGAAAAAGTTTTTCAATAAAAGTGGAAATTTGATAAAATAAATTGTCTTTCATTGAGTTAACGGAATGATGACCTTTTGGATACCAAATCAAAATCTAAAATGGAGATGTGCACCTCTGTCTCTTTATCTGATATCTTTTTATTCTATGCGGTCATTGCTACATCATTCTACTACAAATAAAATTAAAATTTCATGTTTGGGAAATATTCGATGCTCAAGACTAGTTTTGTGCATTATTTTAGGCATTGTCGGAGTTCCAGTTTTGAGCGTAATGTATGTCAATGTGTGAAAAATGCTATCTTCAAAACCCGTTATGTAAGTAACTGCAGTCCAGTTTGGACTAATGACTACTGATTTTCTTTTATCTTTAAGTACAGAAAACGCACTTTTCAATTGAAGACCCTGCTGCAAGAACGCGGTAAGTCCACTTTTCATGTTTTCGAGATAATCCAAAAAAACTTCTAGCGTTTTTAAAACTCGTTTCAGAAAGTTTATTTAACATACATTATATTGTATGGCGTAAGTCCGCACTTCCCTCGTTCTTGCACCAATCTGCTTTGGGGGAGGTAAGTCCAACATCGGTTTAAGCAACCAGGGATACACTGTAGATACATCGTTCTTGCACCAATCGATCGGGCTTGGCGAATTGTATATAATGGTGTAAAAATATAATTTTCGCAAAAAAGTGGACTCACCTCGTTCTTGCAGCAATGTCTTCAATTTCAGTGTAATGAAAACTCATTCTTTACAGTCCCTGAAACTGACTTATCACAATTTCCGAGTATATGAAATGCACTTTGTATAGTTTTTAATTTTCTAAGTACCTTTAGTATTTATGAACGTTCCCTTCTTCAATTTCCGAGTATTAGAAACAAATTTCTATAATCTATGTTTGTAAGGATCTATGAAACGGACACAACAATAATTCTCGAATAAGTATGTAAAATGCACCTATTATAGTACTACATATTTAAGGCGAATCCAGGGGTAACAAAGCTATTTTTCTACAATATCTGAGTTTAGTAAACCTACTATCTACCAATTTCAGAGTATATGGAACGATGTTTTAATAACTTTAGATATAAAATACTTTGTAGGCACACAATACATTTACAGTTCTGAAATTTCTAGGTACTCATAGTGATTACAAACATTTTCTCTGCATTGTCTAAGTATAAGAAATGCCCCTTTTTAAAATTTCTTTGTATAGGAAACTTTTTTTTTTCACGATTATAGGTTTTAAATACATTATTCACAATTCCCGAGTGTATTAAACGATCTTTTCATAATAATAAAGGAATAATAAAATGCACCTTTTACTATTTCAAACAAAATACTAAAGCATTTCTCGTTACTTTTTGAGTACCTACAACAGATGCACTTTTTCAATTTAAAAAATATATGAAAGCATTGGCGTAACTACGATATTTTTCTAGGGAGGGGGGGGGGCAATTAGGGTCCTCTTATATACCACGTCAGAATGATATTTTTTACATTTTGTATTTGTATGCTGCATCACGTGAACTTTTTTTCTGTGCTTGCGAGTATCAAGCACTAGTTACGCCAATAGGTAATTTTTTAAAACATGCATGAGCTTGGAAGGGGGGGGGCAATAAAGGAAGGCCTGCCCCCCCTGGTCCCTCCATGGTTACGCCAATGTATGCATAAGTATTTTATAATTTTAGTCATGGAATACATTGTTCACAATTCTTCAATGTCTTTTTAATGACTTATCACAATTATCGATAATATGAAATGCATATTTTATAGTTTTATAATTTTAACCAGTGTTTATAGTATTTTTTAGATTTGCGAGTATAGCAAGCGCTCTTTTCATAATTTCTATGTATATGGAACGCACTTATCACAATTTTTAGGTATTTGAAATGCTTCTATTACAACTCCAGTATTTATAAAACTTCGAATTTACAATTTTCGAATATATGAAACGTATTTTTCTCAATTTAAAGCAAATTAAATGAAAGATTTAACAATACTTGGATATATGAATTGAACTTTCTTCAGTTCCCAAACATATATAATGTCCTTTCCATAATTATTTTGCAGGAATAAATTTAATTTAAATTATTAAATTTACGACCAAATTTATGTTTATGTTTCATTATGTTATAATTAAAATCCAAATTACTTACGGTAAATTTATGGAGGCATTGTGTTGGGTTGGAAGAAATTATTAATCCAAATGACGCCTACATTGTTTAAGTTCTGCGAAATATGACATTCAGTTCTGAAACAAAATGAAAAGATTATTTAATACGTTCATTCTTATATTTCACAAATTTTAATAAAATTTAAAATAAGTAAAATCACAGATATATTATATAAATAATTTTTTTTGTATTTATTTTCGTATACTTTATTACTTTAACAAATAATAAGGTTGAGAAAGAAATATCGGAAATACTGGGACATTTGTTTTTGGTGGCCATACGATTAATCACGAAGCTTAACGAACGTCATTTTACAAAAGATTGCAAATTGCAATTCATTTTTAAAAATTAATTAGGTACCTACCTTAAACTTCTCTTATGTATATAATACCTATCTACTTTCAAATAGTTTATTAATAATATAATTTAAGAATCACTAGTGGTTAAGCAATAATCAAATAAATATTTTACGCAATAGCAACATTTCTTTGTGGTTTTTAATTAACCTAACGAAGCATGATGTTTGGTTGGCTTTTAATGTGCTATCGAATAATCGAATCAAATCTTTTCTTTTTGTAGGTTTCAAATTAATAGGGATTATTTAGCAGGTTTATGGTCCAGTGCGTGTGCGTTTTAATTGTCAGTGTTATGTTATGAAACATTTCACTTTTGTAACGTAAAAATAACGGTTTGTCGTCGTTTTTTCTTCTTTTGTTATTGCTATTTTTATTAATGCTGTTTGAAAAATCAACTTCATCCGACATTTACGAATATTTTCCAAATCTGGCTTTTACTCGGGTTTTTGTATTCAAAATATGTTTCCAAATAATATTACAAATAGGTACAGTGTGACCAGTAAAGTCCGCATCATATGGGATTTTTTTTATTAAAATAGATTTATTCGAAATTTGACTTTGGCATCAAGTTCTGCTTCGATCGAGATGAAAATTAAGCAAAAAAATAGTCGTTACGTGATTTTTTTTCCAAAAAATAATTCAAAAGTGGGGTTATTTCTGAAAGTATCGAAAAAAGTTAGTTGAAAAAGTTTTTTTAAATGCAGTTTCTATCCCACATGCAAAATTTCAGCTGCATAAGATAATTTTGATTTTTTACCCATATTTTGTAAATTGCACCACTTTTGCAAAATAAGACTCAACGCACCCTACATAAAACTTCTTAGTTTTGACAATGTTTTATTTCAGATACATTTTCTTTAAAGTAGAGCCATATTAAATGTGTGTTTTTCTACAAAATATATAAAAATTGGTCTATTAAAATTGGGTTGCATGTGATGCAAAGTTTATTTGTTTTTGACCATGTATAAGGTAACTTCATAAAATAAGTATTTTTGAAAACGTAGTTTGTGTCTGAAAGTAATATACCTTAATTTTAAGACAAAAAAGAACACAGTGTCATCAGTAAAGTGTTCATTAAGTGGAAAATAAATTTTATTGGTGGGTAAAAAATCAAAATTATCTTATGCAGCTGAAATTTTGCATGTGGGCTAGAAACTGCATTCAAAAATACTTTTTATAATAACTTTTTTTTGATATTTTCAGAAATAACCCCACTTTTGAATTATTTTTTGGAAAAAATTAAAATTTGACAGATAATGAAAATCACGTGACTACTATTTTTTTTGCTTAATTTTCATCTCGATCGAAGCAGAACTTGATGCCAAAGTCAAATTTCGAATAAAGCTATTAATAAAAAAAATCCCATATGATGCGGACTTTACTGGTCACACTGTACTTAATTTTCTCTTAGTGTTGATACAGAAGTACCTCAGCTATTTTTTATATATTTTTCTCAAATATTGTGTACATCATCTCTGTGCAGATGATACGCAAATATATCGACGCTGATCTTGCTAATGCATAACGTAATGAGAATTTGGAAACTTTGCCTAAGGTTTCCAATAATCACCCACTAAAAATGAATCCCACTAAATCTGTGGCCTTGCTGTTTTGCAACGAAAATGTAAGAAATTTGTTACATAATATTATTTCATTTAAAAATTTTGCTAAAATCCGTATTATAATCATATTAATCCACTAAAAACTGTGCTAAAAGCTTGGGTCGTGTTTTAAATAACAAATTAAAATTCAAAGAACATATTACGCTTTGCATAAAAATAGCAGTTTTAGTTTTAAAAAGTTTGTATTCTCAGGTAATATTTATCCCAAAAAACGAAGGTGCTGTTAAGTGAATCTTTTATTCTACCGTGCGAGCAAAAATTATTTGCATCAAAGAGGGCTTGGATTAGATCACAATGATATGGGGTCGATATA
The DNA here is from genome assembly GCA_963969555.1 of Polydrusus pterygomalis. Lineage (NCBI taxonomy): Eukaryota > Metazoa > Arthropoda > Insecta > Coleoptera > Curculionidae > Polydrusus > Polydrusus pterygomalis. The sequence goes on from OZ018379.1 coordinate 60,357,172, forward strand.
TCTAACCAAATCTAGGTTAAAATTTTGTCAAATTCATATTATGAGATGATATGCCAAACTAATGAGTAATAAAATAAGTAGACAAATACAAATTTATTTTTGTTGTTTACAAAATTAACAAAGTAAGAATATACAGAATGAAAAAGAAAAATAATTATATAAAAAAAAACATAAATTGACATTTTATATTTTCGAAAGTGTTGACCAGCATTTCTGGAGAAATGTTACCACATTCTTGGATAATCCTTTCTTGTAATTGTTCTAAATTTGCAACTGGTGTTTTAGAAATAGTGTTCTTTAAATGAGGAAAAACGAAGTAATCCATAACCGTTAAAGAGGGTGATCTAGGTGGGAATTCAATGTCTGATCGAAAACTGATCAATCTGTAGTTGAACAAATTGCGTAAGTAGTTAATAGTTTCGGCGGCTGTATGGGCGGTTGCACCGTTCTGTTGAAAATATCCAAAACGTAGTTCGTCGTCAAGTAATTGCTACACAAATGGATTCAAAATATTGTCTTTATACCGCTGTGCTGTAAATAGGACAAACAATTCTTCTTCGGGAAACAGCTAACCAGACACCAATTTTTTGAGGGTGCAATGTTGACTCTACAAAAAAATGGGGATTTTCACTACTCCGCATGCGTGTATTCTGAGAATTCACATAACCGGAGAGGGGGAACCAGGCTTCATCCAAAAAAAATGTCAGGTCTAATACATCATTTCTTTCCAATAAATTTTGGGTAAACCATTGAGAGTAATTCCTGCGTCTCTCAAAATCTGCGGCTTGTATTTCTTGGAATACTTGCACTTTATACGGAAATAAATTTAGCTGCTTCTTAAAAATAGTCCTGCATGTTCCATAAGATCTTCCACTTCTTGGGACAGGCGTCTTATACAATTTCTTGGCGTATTTTGCATTATTTCACGAACGTTTACAACAAGTTCTTCTGTTCTTACAGATGGTCTTCCTGCTCCTTTTTTGTGTTGTATAGAACCTGTTTCCCGAAACACAGCCACGGTTCTTTTCAGGCAATGATAAAAATCCCCAGTAATAAAAGCAACGTTAGGTAAATGTTCGTGAAAATCGTCCATGCATAAACCCGGATTGTATTGCCGCTCACCATTTACTCTAACCCCGTTTCGAAAATACGCTTCAACCATGAATGTTTTGTGCTGTTCCGTAAAGTCCATTGTGTGAATTGTTCAAGAAATTGGAAAAATTAGCGATAAATCAAATTACTTGTAACGACTGTCAAAGATGACAGATTGACAGAATAACTGATTGATTGTTAATTTAGGTAGTTACTGACACCCAACAGGTATTAAACTCTACGGCTAAGCATTACATCCTTAGATGCAAGGCCTTTTTTGATGAAAATAATTTTTCTCGCACGGTAGAATTAAATTTACGACAGTAAGAAATTATTCAGCATTCTAATATGCAACGTGGCCTTCATTTAACCAACTTTTGTTGAATTTGTAACACCCTATATGTAATATAGATTTAGAAAATATATCTAGAATACATTTTAATAATAACGTGTTCAGAAATGTTAGGTATTGTTATAGCTACGAGCAAAACGTTCAATTATCAAGTCCATTTCGAAAGAATTATTAACAATCATTGACCCCTTTCTCACGCAGTTTTATACACTTTATTATTTTTCAATAACAATGCAGTGTCTGGCAATTTAGATAAATTAAAGCTTCTTTTCTTCTAACAATAAATTAGATCTTTAATCTCAATTAACGGAACAACTTTAACAAAATCACCTATGCCTGCCATAGTCTACAGTCGAAATTGCTACTTATGCTGTAAGGGTAGGGTGACTATTTTATTACTACAAGTAGTATTGATAGTCCAATCCATTATTTTTTGAGTTGGACCCCCAAAACTGCCAACTGTGTCTATAGTCCACGAGCTACTGTTTTTTTAAAATGTAAAACAACTTGTCATTGTTGGCTTTAATTAGTCTGTCAGAAATACCTACACAGTGCCCAGCCCATACGGACAGGGAGCACAATGATTTCGGGGGTGGCGCCAATTTAATTTTCTATTATTGAAGAGTATTTGGTCATAGAAGGCAGTATTTTTTTTTAAACTCGAATGTCCCGAGAAAAAAGGAAGAAAGTTAAGACAAGAATGACTTCCTGGTAGATTTATATAATTCATTTCAAATAGTAGGGTTTTTAACAATGATATAAACAATTATTTTTATTAGGTTATAAAATCATAACAAATAGTATACAAGGTTGTTATCAGGATACTGATCAGCCTTTTAAAAAGTTACCGCTTACTTGATCCAGAATCGCTCAGACATGTCAATTTTCTTTTATTGTAATATATTTTTTAGAAAAATTTTTTTTATACAGAATGAAACAGGAAAGTGCGTCACCTTAAATTTTTTTTTAACCTTTTACGTGTTCCGATTCTGCATTCAATTCTGTACATTTTTTATAAAATATGTCCTTTACATAATATCTGTACCTAACTATAATCGAAAAATCAACATTTTAAGTTTTAAAATAAATAACCTATCTTTATACCGTGCGAGCAAAAATTATTTGCATCAAAGAGGGCCTTGCATCTAAGGACTTAATGCTTAGCCGTAGAGCTTAATACCTGTTGGGTGTCAGTAACTACCTGAATTAACAATCAATCAGTTATTCCGTCATCTTTGACAGTCGTTACAAGTAATTTGATTCATCGCTAATTTTTCCAATTTCTTGAACAATTCACACAATGGGCTTTACGGAACAGCACAAAACATTCATGGTTGAAGCGTATTTTCGAAACGGGGTTAGAGTGAATTGTGAGTGGCAATACAATCCGGGTTTGTGCATGGACGATTTTCACGAACATTTTCCTTGCTTTTATTGCTGGGGATTTTCATCATTGCCTGAAAAGAACCGTGGCTGTGTTTAGGGAAACAGATTCTACACAAAAAAAGAGCAGGAAGACCATCTGTAAGAACAGAAGAACTTGTTGCAAACGTTCGTGAAATAGTGCAAAATACGCCAACAAATTGTGTAAGACGCCTCCCAAGAAGTGGTACACGTTTATGGAACATGCAGGACTATTCTTAAGAAGCAGCTATATTTATTTCCTTATAAAGTGCAAGTATTCCAAGAAATACAAGCCGCAGATTTTGAAAGACGCAGGAATTACTCTCAATGGTTTACCAAAAATTTATTGGAAAGAAATAATTTATTAGACCTAATATTTTTTTCGAATAAGGCCTGGTGCCACCTCTCCGGTTATGTGAATTCTCAGAATACAGGCATGTGAAGTAGTGAAAATCCCAATTTTTTTTGTCCACATTGCACTCTCAAAAAATTGGGGTCTGGTTAGCTGTTTCCCGAAGAAGAATTGTTGGTCCTATTTTTTTCCATGACACAGTTACAGCACAGCGGTATAGAGAAAATATTTTAAATCCATTTATGGAGCAATTACTTGACAACGAACTACGTTTTGGATATTTTCAACAGGACGGTACAACCGCCCATACAGCCGCCGAAACTATTAACTACTTACGCAATTTTTTTAACGACAGATTGATCAGTTTTCGATCAGATATTGAATCCCACCTAGATCACCTTGTTAAACTGTTATGGATTACTTCGTTTTTCCTCATTTAAAGAACACTATTTTTAACACACTAGTTGCAAATTTAGAACAATTACAAGAAAGGATTATTCAAGAATGTGGTAACATTTCTCCAGAGATGCTGGTCAACACTTTCGAAAATATGAAGAGCGTGTGAATTTATGCTTGGAGCATGGCGGTGGCCAATTTCAGTACCTAATTTATGTAATTATTTTTCTCTTTCTTTCTGTATATTCTTACTTTGTTAATTTTGTAAACAACAAAAAAAATTGTATTTGTCTGGGAACTTATTATATTACTCATTAGTTTGGCATATCATGTCATAATATGAATTTGACAAAATTTTAACCTACATTTGGTTAGATATATCGTCCCCATATCATTGTGATCTAAACCAAGCCCCACGTTTTTTAATCCAAGCCCTTTTTGGAGCAAATAATTTTTGCTCGCACGGTACCTACCTACGTTTAAAATTTTTTTTGTATTGTCAGTATTAATCAGCCAGCAATCGTCAAATAAATGGCACTAAGTTGTTAGATTTTTTGTACTTGTGTTTTTACAGCTTTTGAAAAGTAATTTGCTTCCTTCATTTCGTCAAGCCTTACTGATGAGCCAGGATATGACGGAACCCGTCTATGGATGGATCTGACGAAATTAATGGAAAATCTTCCTCTTTCTTCATGGTTTCGGCACCCCAACCGATTGTTAGCGTCTGACTTTCGCACACTGGTCTTTGCAAGTGATTTTTTTTACATCTGGTACTTGTTTTAATAACGTTCTGGTATGCTTTAAGAGTATCTAAAAACGACACTAGATGTTGCTACACGCTACATCCCCTATGCTACTTGTTAAATTGTTGGTTGAATTAAAATTGATTTTTTAATTTGTTGTAAGGAAGAACATTTTCTGTGTCCCTTGTAATAGGAGAAGGAAGATTCACCTGTAAACACAAAAAATGAAACCACTTGAGCGTATATACCAACAGGTAAAAATGACGCAATCTTTCACCAGCCAAGCTTACACATGACAATTGGCTCCCTACATTTTTTTCATTTTCATTGTGATTGTTCTTTGACACATTACCCAGCACGATTTGAAAACAATGAGTTAATTTCGTAATAGTTTTAAAACCGCGTAAATAAAAATTTATTGCGGCCATGCGACCGATTTATACGCACTATTGTTCTGGGTGTTTATTATTATTCTTTTGTATTATTGTATTTTAGCAAAGCAAAGGAATATACACAAAGAAAAAGAAATTTTCTGCGCAAGACTAGGCAAGCCCTTTTGACTGACTGAAAGTATAATTTTTAAAGTGTGTGCACATAATAGAAACTTTCTGTACTAAAGTAAAAAAGTTTAATACTCTCGCAAGGGCAAAGTCACGTGACACTCTGTAAATTTTGGTCTATTAAGCTTTTATAATTTGGCATGAGTTCCAGGCCGAGAGAGCATTCACTTCTCTTAAATTGGAGAATAGAGGTCCAGGCACTCGTCCGACTGTATGATCGGAGTCGGACCGGAAGGGTGCATGATAGGTGTGTCCCGGCCTTTACGAGTGTGTCAGAGAAGGACGTACAAACCTAATATTTGTGGAAAATGGAACTCTAAATGCCCACAGATATATTGAAGAGATACTACAGGAAGCTGTCATTCCATTTGCCCCTTTTATTGGAGAAGAGTTTAGACTCATGCAAGACAACGCCAGACCACATATTATATAGTAAATGAGTTTTTGGATGAAGTTGGAAATCAAAGGTTAGAATGGCTACCTGTAGCCCAAATCTCAACCCAATTGAACATCTTTAGGATGAATTAAAAAGACGCGTTCGTCACCGTCCCAACAAACCTACAACTTTACCAGAGCTCAGGTTAGCATTAAATGAAAAATATGAAGCTATTCCTCAAGAAAAAATAATCACTCTAATTGATTCCATGCCACGAAGGATGCAAGCTGTCATTGGGGCTAGAGGTGGACACACTCGTTATTAACATTTTAATTTTTGAAGTAAAAAATGTTTTTAAATGCAGCGTTTCAATTAAAAATGCCTAGCTCATAAAATAAACAAGATAACCAGATGATTCAAAAAACAAAATGCTAGGAATACATCCAGCTTTATCGTAAATCATGTTTAAACAAGGTTCTCTGGCGTGTTTTTTCCATAGGACGTTTTAAACTTCCGACTAAAAACATCATTTTGACTTACTCTGGTATATAAACATTTAAGCAATCAAAATTATATCAGAACAAACTGCAGCGTAATTTTAATGAATAGATCTATCGCCCATTGAAAAATCATTGCAATAAAGTCAAAAATAAAAAAGTTATTCAAAATTGAAATTACTAAAAAAATTTAGGTGCCGATTTTTTTTGTCGGTGAGTTTATTATAATTTAAGGTAGGTAATAATAAACATGAGTTTTTATATGGTTTAAAGATAAAGTGTCAAAATAGATTTAAAAAATATAATATTCTAATTATCGAAACCTTGAAAATACTAAATTAATTTAAACGCAACTTTAAATAGGATTCTGTCGCTCATATTTACAACAAATTTTTTTTTGTTTTATTTGTTCAGATTATACCTATAGGTAAAATACAATACCTACAGTTTAACATAAACTAATTAAATTCAGTCAGATATTACATTTACTGTCAAGGAAATCCCCATAATATATTATGACTTAGGTACTTACTTAAGGTACGTAGACCCAAATATGGTTTTTATAAAATTTGTTGGCTATGATACGGATACATTTCTAAACTTGTATGTGGGCTAACATAAAGTTAAAAGCTTCAATATAGCCAGGAATTTAATTTTTCTCTCAATGGAAACCTAACTTTAACAGTTTTTGACTTACATAAGGTAAGTAGACCCGAAAGTGGTTTTTATGGAATTTGTTGGTTATGATACAGTTACATTTTTAAACTTCTATATGGGCTAACATAATGTTAAAAGTTTCAATTTAGCCAGGGATTAAATTTTTCTGTCTGTGAAAATCCTACTTTAACAGTTTTTAAGTTACTTAAGGTACGTAGACCCAAAAGTGGTTTTTATGGAATTTGTTCGTTAAAATGCAATTTATTGATATGGCTACATTTCTAAACTTGTATTTGGCTAACTTAATGTTAAAAAACTTTATTTTATTGCCTTACCATAATAAAAGTAATATCTAATAATAATTTCATGTTATGTAAGGTACGTAGACCGATAAAATAGAATTATATATTTGTTCGCTATCCTATTACTCATTACATATTAATATGGTTACCTTTTACAACTACTATTATAGGCTAACTTAATGTTATAGTTTATTTCAACCTTAGTATTGCCAAACAATAATAATAACAATAATAACAATAACAATAATAAAAATAATTCCTTCGAAATCAAATAGCTGATTTTTAAAGATTAATAATATGGAAAGCTGTTTTGGCATTTGGCTGAACTAGGCGGTCCAGAGGCGTATTACCACTTGGAAGCGCCCAAAGCCCTGGGATATTTTTGCGCCCCCCCGCCTTCTATTTTTTTCATAGTTTAAATGACCCGCATATTAAAAAGCAAAAGTGCAAAACATTTTATTTTTAAATTAGCAATAAGTATACATGAACAAAGTATACCGACTTTAGATATTACATAAATATAAAAAATAAAGTTTAAGTAGGTAACATAAATATAATATAACAAAAAAGGGATCGCGTCTAGATTTTTTAGTAAGTCTGATTCTATTGACATTAAGGCTAAGTAACTAAGTTTGGAATCGACTAACTTGGATCTTAAGTAATTTTTAACCCTCCTAAGAATCCAAAAAGTTCTCTCTCCTGAACAATTAGTTACTGCTTTAGATATAAATATTCCTAATGCTATTTCCAAGTTTTAAAGCCAGCTTAATTTCCCTCCTTAAGTGATTTCAGTAAATTCCTTGGCTCCAGCGAAATATTTGGAGTATGTTCAACTTAAAAAATCTTATTTTCGATGTCAATATCGAGATCATTTTTATAAATATTGGTCAACCTCAAGTAGCCTTGCTTAAGATCCTTATCACTCAAAGCGGCTAGATTGGTTAGAAACCCAAACTCTTTATTTACTTCTTGGTATGCATCTTTCCTCTTTAGCAGCTCATTTATTAATTTATCTATTAAGGGGAGAAATATAGTTATTCGAAATTTTGTTTTTCCGTCTATAAAATCGGTTTCATTTTTTGCTTCGACAAAAGATACCTTTCTTTTTCGTTTCCTCGATATATCATATTGAAAAATATTATTTTGACATAAAGTAGCAGCTTCAGAAAGAAACGATTCAAATTGATCGCGTATATTAGTTAAATACCCGTGTAGAGATTCATATAACCGAAGTTGATTGTAAATCGATGTCAACTGCTTGGAGAGCTTTGCTTGTTTGATTAAATCTTTCCAATATTTTATGCCAAAAACAAGTCATTATTGCAACTTAGAATTGCATTAATTTATTTGCTAAATTTTTTGCTTCCTATCTTGTAGCAGATTTTTAAAGTTCATCCTGAACTATTGATAGCAAAACCTCAGATATTTCATGGTATGATGTTTATAATGCTTACTCTCTCATCATGCATCTGCTCGTGCACTCCAGCAGGTAACTGATAAATTTTTAATGGAAAACTTAGATTCAAGCAAGGACCATCGCCGGGTTTTTTCTAACCACGATTGAAATCGCTTAGTTTCATATCTTTTTTGGTTATAAGGTGTTGGTGCTCGCTATCTTTTAGTCCCTTTTGGAGTCTTGGCGCTGGGAAATGTGGCGCCCTTTCAGATTTGACGCTACAAGCTTAGGCTTGGTCGGCTTATCCTATAATCCGCCTCTGGCGGTAGGTACCTACCCGGTTTTATCAACCTACCCGATTTTGTCCAACTATCACCAGGGGCGGATGGGACACATCGGACCGGCGCGGGAAGTCAATTGAAACGGCGCCGCGTTGTGTCGATCCAATAAAAAAATGAAAAGACATAAATATGTATTTTTTCATCCACTTACACATAATAATTATTTTTTATAATAACTCATAAATAAAAAAACAAACTTAATTTTTTACATTTAAAACACATTTAGGTGAAAAAAATATAAGTTAAAAAAGAAAAGAAAAAAGTTCGCAAACAGCGGCGGCGCCTATCGGCACCTGAGGGACCGGCGCACCGGGAAATCTCCCGGTGTCACGGGGGGCCCATCCGCCCCTGACTCTCACCTACCTACCTAAGTCAGAGAAATAATTTCTACTTATTTTTCTTGAAACAGAAAAGGATACCTAGATAATGCAAAATGTAAAAATTATACATTACAAACTTTTTAAGAACAAAAATTTCACAAAGTAACTTTTAGACAAAAACGGCATTTAGATGAAATGAAACTTATTACTTATCGATGAAATCAACTAAAGAGCAAAGCACATATTAATAATTATGATCCCTAATGAAAAATAATTAAAAAATTCCAACCTGTAAATTTTTGTTCAAATAAATAATAATTGCAGGTACTTACCGGCCACACAAAAGTAATTAAACTTCAATGAAAGTAAAATTAAAAGGCACCATAACGACAAAATATTTTGAAAACGTAATTAAATGTAACAAAAAGCACAAAAACCCAATTCATAACTCGATGTTTGGGCTCAATACGGTCCGCTACTAATCTGAGAATATTATTATGTCCCAATATCAGCTGATCGATGACAAATTTCTGCTGTCATCTGTTTTAAAACGAGAGAATTCGTACCGTTTTCTATACCTAATAATGTGAAAATGACACTATATATTTAACCAATTTAACAATTGACTTCTTGCAAACCAACCATCCTAATGCCGAAGTCGCTATCTTTGGTGACTTTAACGTCCACAATATCAACTGGCTCAAATACTCAAATACCAACGATGAACAGGGTCGTGAGGCGGAATCTTTTGCGATCAGTTCTGGTCTAACTCAACTCGTGGAAGAACCAACGCGAATTCCAGACCGAGATGGAGATTTTGCTAGTCTTTTAGATCTCTTTTTGACATCCAACCCTGACCTATACACAGTCACCGTTCATCCTCCATTAGGATCTTCCGATCACAAACTTATTTCAACTCTAAGCGAGCTGCCAATTTGTTCTGAACAACCTCCTAAACCTCGTAAAATTTGGCACTACACATCAGCTAGTTGGGAAGACCTAAGGGATCATTTTCGCACTTTTCCTTGGCTGGAAGTATGTTTCTCTTCAGATGATCCATCCGCTTGTGCTCAAGAGGTCTCCGATGTCATTCTTACTGGCATGGAAGCATTTATTCCTTTCTCCAAGAAGCGCCCTTCTAATGGCAAGCCCTGGTTTAGCAAGAACTGCGAGCGTGCTGTCAGAGCTAAAAATCTAGCTTACCGACAATGGCGTAAAAATCCTACCGATGTGAATCGCACCATCTTTGTTACCGCTCGAAACCAGTGCAAGCAAACGATAGATCAAAACAAAGAGGCTCACAACATGAGGATCAAAAATAAACTTCTCGCCAGTCCTAACGGATCTAGGTCCTTTTGGTCAGTCGCTAAGGCCGTCAGTCAAAATTTTACCAAATCAAATATTCCACCGCTAACACGTTCTGACGGCACAATAGCAACCACGGCTGAAGATAAAGCGAACGTACTCGCAGAACTCTTTGCTTCACACTCCACGGTAGACTTTCAGGGAAAAACACCCCCGAACATTCCAGCAGTTGGATCGGAAATGACTGATATCGTATTCCGTCAGCGTCCTGTCAAACGAATTCTGAAGGGGCTCGATGCCAAAAAAGCTTCTGGTCCAGATGAAATTCCTATTATAGTGCTCAAGAAATGCGCCGATGAACTCACACCAGTATTTTGTAGACTTTTTAACTTATCCTACAAAAAAGGAATATTTCCATCTTGCTGGAAAAAGGCGCGAGTCCAGCCTATACCAAAGAAAGGCAAGAAAACCCTGCCAAACAACTATCGACCAGTCGCATTGCTTTCAGTTATATCAAAGGTGATGGAGAAAGCTATTAACCAACAACTTATAAAATACCTGGAAGGCCTTAAAATTATCAGCGACCATCAGTATGGTTTTCGTAAGTCCAGATCAACAGGAGACCTGCTAGCCTATGTCACTCATCTTTGGAGCAACGCAATCGAACATCATGGGGAGTCCCGGGCTATTGCACTGGACATCTCTAAAGCCTTTGACCGTGTCTGGCACGAGGGGCTTCTAAGCAAACTGCGTTCTTATGGTATGCCCGGTCGATTTTGTTCATGGTTGTCTAGCTTCCTCAAGGACCGCTCTCTGCAAGTGGCGATTGACGGGTTTCTCTCAGACACCTTCACCATCAATGCTGGTGTTCCTCAAGGGTCCATATTATCTCCCACTCTCTTCTTACTGTACATTAACGACCTTCTAGCGAAAACAGAAAATCCATTATTTTGCTTTGCTGACGACAGCACACTTATCTCATCTTTTACTTTGAAACCTCAAACATCGGCTACTGACGCACATCTTCGCAGACAACATGAGGTATCACGCCTCAATAAAGACCTGGAAGAAATTTTGTCTTGGGGTGACAGTAACCAAGTCGAATTTAACGCTCAAAAAACCCAGGCTGCAGTTTTCTCTAAGAAGGTCAACATTGCAGAACCCGATATCGTTATGGCAGGACACGCAATTCCACTGACTTCGTCTATTAATTTGCTGGGTGTCAACCTGGGAGGAAATATGTCTTGGCATAATCACGTAGTGGCAATCGCCAGGGCAGCTTCTCAGAAGCTCGGTATACTTTTCCGTACCAAAAAGTTGTATACACCTCAACAACTTTTGACACTCTATAAAGCCCAGATTCGACCATCACTGGAATACTGCTCTCATATCTGGGGTTCTGCACCGAAGCATACCCTTCGGTTGTTGGATTCCATCCAAAGGAGAGCCGTTCGTCTAATCGGCGACCACGAGCTGACTAAGAACCTCGACAGCTTAGAACATCGAAGACAGGTTGGTGATTTGACTCTCTTCTACAGATATTTTTATGGCAAGTGTTCGACAGATATTGCCCGCTCGATTCCACCTAGAGTAATGCATAGCAGAAACACACGACGAACCACTGCCGCCCATCCCTATGTGGTTCAACTTAGTACACCCCGAACATCATTGTTTCAGAACTCTTTTATTTGGAGGACGTCATCTTTGTGGAACGGCCTTTCTGAGACCGTGTTTCCAACCGAATATAACCTCCAACGATTCAAGAAAAACGTGAATCGCTTTCTTCGCACACGCACCGCTCCCAGAGCGCCTTAAAGGATTTTTCCTATAGTGCTTGTGCTCGATCATAAAAAAAAAAAAAAAAAAAAAAAAAAATAACCTTTAAGGTTGAATTCTCAACGTCATTCAATCTATTGCCAACCTATAACCTATTTCGCGTTGATTTTTTGAGCTTATTATTTTAATAACTAACATTTAAAGAAAATCAATATCGTCGGTACATTATTTAGGTAGTACCTGATATATTACAAAAATATCAATTTATTTCATTACTAATTTTGGGAGAATTGTATAGTGAAAGATCAATGAGTGACAATGACATAATAATGTTAAAAAAAATCTTACCCGATATTTTTCACTATACAATTCTCCTAAATTAAGTTATGAAATTCCTTGATATTTATTAAATATGTCAATTATTACCTATACAGGGTGTCCCGAAATTAGCTGACAATATTTTAAGAAGATAAAGTACATCTAAAAATAAGACTAATAACTTCTATTAATATACCTTCAAAAACGCTTCGTTATGGGGCTAGAGCCCCCCGAATTGGAGCTATGATAAGCAGTTTTTTCACAATATCTCAAAAACCGATTAGGGTATCGAAACAAAATTTGATACAGGTTTTACCCATGACAAGACGCAATAAATGATTTCATTAGCTTAATTTTGTTTCTTCCAGTGGCGTCCCACTGGGTAGGTAGTTGGGAGAATATTGCCCTAAGTTTTTTATTTTGAGGATTTTTTAACTTCAGGTGCAATTTTTAGAAGCCTTGAAGTTTTTTGTTGAAAAAAGGTACTCCTGTTTCATTGATTCACCATTTTCCAGTAAAATCGATTTTAAAATTTTCGGTTTTTTGAAATCTGGTGTAAAGGCTAAGGTTTTTTTTTCATATCTCAGCAAACACTTAATATTAAAACATGAAATTCATTAGACGTTCTACCAGCGACAAGGCATATGTATTAAAGAATGTTACTTTAAAATATATTTCCAGTGACGTCGCACGGGGTGGAGCCTTAAGTAAATATTACTATTTTTTTTTATTTCATAGTTTTAATGTATTTTTTTTTAATTTTAAATTTTTTGTTAATAAAACCTTTTATTGTTGTAATTTGACAGAATGTAACGTTTTTAAATTAAACATATTTTTAGATTCCTTTGTTTTTTAAATATTTATTTTCATGGAGATTTTAAGAGAGTTTTAAAGTTTTTCACCGGATTTCAAAAAACCGAAAATTCTAAAATCGATTTTACTGGAAAATGGTGAATCCTACCGCAATGAAACAAGAGTACCTTTTTTCAACAAAATACTTCAAGGCTTCTAAAAATTTTACCTAAAGTTAAAAAATCCTACAAATAAAAAACTTAGGGCAATATTCTCCCAACTACCTACCCAGTGGGACGCCACTGGAAGAAATACAGTTAAGCTAATTAAACCATTTATTGCGTCTAGCTATGGGTAAAACATGTATCAAATTTTGTTTTGATACCCTAATCGGTTTCTGAGATATTGTAAAAAAACTGCTTGTCATAGCTCCAATTCGGGGGGCTCTAGCCCCATAGCGAAGCGTTTTTGAAGGTATATTAATAGAAGATTTTAGTCTTATTTTTGAATGTACTTTATCCCCTTAAAATATTGTCAGCTAATTTCGGGACACCCTGTATATGTTGATACTCCCACTTTAAGTTACGTCTATTGGGAAGTCGGCGCTTACCCTGTTTAATAATAATAATAATAATAATAATAATAATAATAATAATAATAATAATAATAATAATAATAATAATAATAATAATAACAATAATAATAATAATAATAATAATAATAATAATAATAATAATAATAATAATAATAATAATAATAATAATAATAATAATAATTACTTTTTTGGTAAAATCACGTACCTTAACAAGTTTTAAGGTGGAATTCTCAACGTCGTTCAATTTATTACCAACCTATAACCTATTTCGTGGATGTCATCATGACAAATGATACTTCGTGACGTCACGACCCGTTTTCACCCCCTTGGGATAATTTGAATTTTGGGGCATTTTTAAATTTAGCGGTCTTTTGGGACGAAATATGTTGTTTTTTTTTGCTGCCATATGTTTTATGACAATATATACTTATGATTTATAGAATTTTTTCACCATTTAAAATTTTTGTCAAGTTCCCTATTACCAATTTGTTAAATCTATATAATTTTAATAATTCATTTATTATTTCCAATACAAACAATTAAATTAAAAAATAATACATAACATAATGTATGACATAAAGGGCCATATGTGCAGCCTTCCACGCAAGCATGTGTGTTGTTGAGGCCAACGAAGCTTGATAGGCTTACCTAAGTATAAATAATTAGATTAAATTTTACCCAAAATAATTGTAATAAAATTATTATGTACCCTATATACAACAAAAAAAAGAAAAAAAAACAATGTGGTGAGAGAATAAAGCAGCAGAAGAAGACAAAGGTAGGAGAAAAAGAGAAGATCTCCGCATGACAAATCCGTCAACCTAATCATGCAGTAGTTTAGATTTAGTTTTCATCTAACATGAAAAGGATATACTGGGAATATTATGCATGTTCATACCGTGCGAACAAAAATTATTTGCATCAAATAGGGCCTGGCATCTAAGGACGTAATGCTTAGCCGTAAAGCTTAATACCTGTTGGGTGTCAGTAACTACCTGAATCAACAATCAATCAGTTATTCCGTCATCTTTGACATTTGTTACAAGTAATTTGATTCACCGCTAATTTTTCCAATTTCTTGAACAATTCACAAAATGGGTTTTACGGAACAGCACAAAACATTTATGGTTGAAGCGTATTTTCGAAACGGGGTTAGAGTAAATTGTGAGTGGCAATACAATCCGGGTTTGTGCATGGACGATTTTCACGAACATTTTCCTAACGTTGCTTTTATTGCTGGGGATTTTTATTATTGCTTGAAAAGAACCGTGACTGTGTTTAGGGAAACAGGTTCTATACAACACAAAAAAGGAGGGAAGACCATCTGTAAGAACAGAAGAACTTGTTGCAAACGTTCGTGAAATAATGCAAAATACGCCAACAAATTGTATAAGACGCTTGTCCCAAGAAGTGGAAAGATCTTATGGAACATGCTAGGCTATTCTTAAGAAGCAGCTAAATTTATTTCCTTATGCGGTGCAAGTATTCCGAGAAGACGCAGGAATTACTCTCAATGGTTTACCCAAAATTTATTGGAAATAAATGATTTATTAGACCTGCCATTTTTTTCGGATGGAGCCCTGGTTCCACCTCTCCGGTTATGTGAATTCTCAGAATACACGCACATGGAGCACCTAGTGAAAATCCCCATTTTTTGTTTTGATTTTGCACCCTCAAAAAATTGGTGTCTGGTTAGCTGTTTCCCGAAGAAGAATTGTTGGTCCTCTTTTTTTCCATGACACAGTTACAGCAGAGCGGTATAGAAACAATATTTTGAATCCATTTGTGGAGCAATTACTAGACGACGAACTATGTTTTGGATATTTTCAACAGGACGGTGTAACCGCCCATACAGCCGCCGAAACTATTAACTACTTACGCAATTTTTTCGACGACAGATTGATCAGTTTTCGACAAGACATTGAATTTCCACCTAGATCTCCTTGTTTAACGGTTATGGATTACTTCCTTTTTTCTCATTTAAAGAACACTATTTTTAAAACACCAGTTGTTGCAAATTTAGAACAATTATTACAAAAAAGGATTATCCAAGAATGTGGTAACATGGTCAACACTTTCGAAAATATCAAGAGGCGTGTGAATTTATGCTTGGAGCATGGCGGTGGCCAATTTCAGCAATTTATTTAATTAATTTTCCTTTTTTTCTCTGTACATTCTTACTTTGTTAATTTTGTAAACAACAAAAATAAATATGTATTTGCCTACTTATTTTATTACTCATTAGTTTGGCATATCATGTCATAATATGAATTTAACAAAATTTCATATCATTGTGATCTAAACCAAGCCCTACGTTTTTTAATCCAAGCCCTCTTTGTAGCAAATAATTTTTGCTCGCACGGTATCAATAACAGCGTTGGTCTTTTTAATAAAAGTGTTGAATCTTGGCAAATTATCAATGGCCTCCTGAATAAGGCCCCAATATGTTTTTGCTTACAATTATTATTGAAGTAACCGGTTGTTTCGATAAAGTACAATTTTCTGGGTAGACAGGCTCCTTAAAAGTAATTTTCTCAGTGTATTATCGTTCACAAATTGATTGCAACTAAAGATAAAATCCGCTTCAAAGAGAAACTCTCAGCGAAATTTATTTTACCAGATAATCTGTAATAAAAAGGAAAATGCCGACTGACACAGAGAGTAATTCCCGAAGGCGGTCCAGAACGGATTTATTGCATTGAGTCTGCGAGTTCTACTGCTGCAATGTTTTGACTTGTATAGAGCGACGACTAAGCTATTTATTTTTATTGCGCATCGGTAACGTTCCTACCATAAGCGTATCATTCATATAACCGTTACTGATAGTGATAAAAGCGTAATAAAAAGTATGAGGATAAATATAAATTCCGACACTTAAAACTTTTTTTTTATCATTGCGAAAAAAACACATTCATCAAGACTTAGCCTGACCAGTGATAAATCTTAACAAAAGCCAATAACAAAGCTATTAGAAGTGCTGAGAAAAAAAAATTCATACAACAAACACATAAAATTCCCGTTTGTTCCTTTTCTTCGATTCTATATAGGTTCAATAAAATGGAATTGATGTAAACCCCTCAAATGACTGTTAAACGTTATTAAAAATAAATTTTTCCCAAAAAAAATTTAATTATAATAAACTAGCGGACACCTGCGGCATCGCTATAAGTTCGCTATCGAAACAAAGCAGCGGGTACCATTCATATTACCTAATAGAACCTGTACTAGGTACCAGGGTTGCCAGATTTTTCAAATGGAAAAACGGGACAATTACCTTTCTTAAAAAAAGGCGCCGCAGGCAAATTTTTTTTTAGGTGCCACGCCCCTTTCTGGACTATTAAAACCTACCAATTCTACATTTTGATCGATAGCCTAACCCAAAAAAACGTAGAAACATTTTTATCTTAAATGTCATTTTTTTAAAGGTTAGCATTTCATTTCAAATATACCCCCCCCCCCCCCCCTTATATACCCCACTGAGGGACACGGAAACTTGTGGCACGTTAAGGGGATCATGTTTTAATGTTAAGAATTTGAGTCAAAAAAATGTAATTGTTTTAAGGACAAAACATCCGAAAAACAAAATGTATTGCAAAAAAAGTTCAAAGAACATGTAATTTTTTTTTCAATATAAAATATAATATAAATTTGTTGATTGAAGTTAAATTGGACCTTTTTAAAATTATTTAAAATTCGGGATTTTCAATATGCAAATCTCCTCAAAAATCGGAATTTTCGACGTGTAAATCGGACAAATCGGGATTTTTGACGTGCAATCGGAAAGCGGGACAAATCGAGTCATATCGATTAAAATCGGGACAGTCCCGCCTAAATCGGGACGTCTGGCAACCCTGCTAGGTACCCGTATTATTTTTAAAACGAAATTTCTTTGGTGCTTTTTTACATTATTTCTTTCTCTTTCAGTAAAAAGTCCCCAAGCCAATTGTTAATGCATAAAATACAAAAAATATAGATTCATCATCATTATTAAATAAATATAGTTTAAAAAAACTAAAAACCACGCTTTAAAAAATTAATCAAACTAAAAAGCGGAAAATAAATATAGTTTAAAATAATTCTTGAAGTTCTTAATATAGGCAGAAAATAATAATGAACGATAAACATTAACATTATTGTGAAAAAAGCGTGGGGTGCTAGATTATACGAAAAATATAGCACAAAGCGTCCCAAGAAGAAAATATGACAAAATATTTTTTGCAGTATAAACTTTTATACCCCATTTTCTACCCCCTAGGTAAATTTTTTTAAAAATATTAAAATACGTAGGGGAGAGGCGGGCATAATGACATAGACGGGCATAATGACGTTTCTCTAGTATGCCAAATCTAGTAGCAGTATAAGTCCCAATTCGGGTGATAACGTTCAAGAGCCGGAAACACTGCACTGGCTCTAGTACGGACTCTCTATACTTTCATCCGACGGATTTATTGTGTTATTTGTGGTTGCCTGGTTTTGACCTTCAGGGTAAGTAACATTTTGGAATATTATTTAACTACCTAAAATTAATTTTTTCCATAGTTTTAAGACACTGTCTTGACCACACAATTGTACACTATACGACGTGGGCGGGCAAAATGCATTTATGTTGCAAAGTACGTTTAACCTGTTCCAAATAAAGTTCATAAAAAAAAAGAATAAATTTATTTCTAAAGTTGTAGAGTATTTTACTGGTCATCGACATGTATTAAAATAATTAACTAAAACTCATTTGTTCATTAGGTTTTATGGATAAAACACTAAGTATGTCATTATGCCCGCCTCTCCCCTACTATTTTAACAGAGCAAACATAGTACTAATTTTCAGCAAAATAGCTTCAAATTATAGACAGTTATAGGTACCCCCTTAAAATAGGGCTACACCTAGGGTTGCCAGGTGTCCTGGATTTGGAAGGATGTCCTGGATTTGAGGCTTAAATTTAGCGTCCTTCGAAGACCTTTGGAAGGACGCCTAATATCCTGGATTTCTTAAATGCCTATGCCTAAATTACAATAAAATTTATTTCTAAGCTTTGTAACAAGGCGCCATCTTTTGTTTAATGGTTATTGTATGAAGAATATTGTATATTAAAACCTACAGACAAAGCTTGCGCTTTACCTGAGGAATCCATTATCCAGAAATGGAACAACATCTTTTTAGCTAACACCGAAATTAATTCTTTTTTAAAAATAATACAGTTTGTATTTTCAATATACGGGTTAAACGCTGACTCCGAAAGATTTTTTTCTTTATGCAATGCAGCCTGGAGCGACAGCCGAAATAAACTTTTGGTTGACCACGTAAAAGCAGAGCTTCAGATAAAAATAAATTTTAATTTAACCTGTAAAGAATTTTTAATATACCTAGCAGTTAGAAACAAAAAGCTCTTGGAAGCCGCCCGTTCTAATAAAAAATATTCTGTATAATAATACATTTTTTTAAAGCATATTTAAGTTGTTATTTTGTTAGAAAAAACTTAGCTTTTGTTCATTTTTTACATAAAATAAATTCTGTTTTAGTTTTAAAAAAATGTCCTTTTTTATTTGTGACCGTCCTTCCTTTTTTAAACTTGTGTCCTGCGATTTGCAGATTTCAACCTGGCAACACTAGCTACACCCCATTTCATATCATTAGTTCGTTACATAAAAGCAAAATTAATTTTTACTTGTATAGTTTGATAATAATTTATACAATGTCTGGTGTTATGATCATGTAATGTCTTATTCTCCTGAAGGGTTATGTTTAATTTTTTTTCTTTTAAAATAATATAGTGAATTAGACTACGAATTTTTAATTTATAAATGTTTTGAACGTGACCTCTTCGGTCTATGTAGATTAACAGTTGGCTCTAAATGTGGTAATTTGTTTATACATTTAATAATTTTATTTTGCAGTTTTTGTACTAGTTTTAAGTTTGATAAACAAGCAGGTCCCATACAGAAGCTAAATATTGTAACTTTAATTACATTAATGAAAAATATATATTTTTTAAGTATTTCAAAGGAATGTAATATTTAGCTCTGTACAAAACAGATATCAAGGGAGATATTGAGCATATAAGATACGGCTTTTCCAGTTTAAATTTTCGTTTAAAACTAATCCTAAAAATGTTGTCGTTTTTGAATATTGAATATTTTTATTAGTAAATTTAAATGATTGAATGATAAAAATTTGTATTTATAAACATAAAAGATTTTGTAAAATTTAACGTAAGTATATTTGATTTGAGCCAAGAAATAGTTATTTTTAGGTCACTATAAATATTAAAATACATGTCTATAGAATTTTCCGCAAAATAAATAATTATTGTATCATCTGCAAAAAGCTTTAAATGGAGTTTTAAATTTTATTTAGAAACAGAATTAATATAAATTAAAAATAGTACTGGTTCTAATATTGATCCTTGTGGAACTCCACATAATATTTCTTTTCCGAATTTGAACAAATTGTTTACGATAGCTTAAATAATTTTGACGTCATTTATGTGTATTTCCCCTTATTCCAATACTGTATAATTTTCGTAATAAAATGTGATGGTTTACGGTGTCAAAAGCCTTATACAGGTCCAAGGATAGTAAACCGCATTTTTTCTTGCTCTCAACATTTACTTAAATTTTTGTTTTGATATCTCGTACAGCTATTTCTGTATCCTTAGATCTGCAAAAGCCATACTGATTAGCAAAAAGTAAATTTTGGCTTTCCAGAAAATCGCATAATTTGTTATTGTTTCTAATATCTTTAAAAATATTGGTAAAACGGATATTGGGCGATAATTGTTGCATTTACATCTTTTGTCAGTTTTAAATACAGGTGTACTTAACTTTGACAATTTTTATTTTTTCTGGAGAAATTCCTGTTCTTAATGAAGTTCACTTTTTGCACCAGAAAATGGTCCATTGCATTAAAAACTTTCGTATTCTATTGAAAATCAAATTATTGGGCAGAAGTCCTGATACTGATTAGTAGACCATAATTGGATTTGATACCTTTGACTATGATGATACCGTGCGAGCAAACATTATTTGCATTAAAGAGGGCCTTGCATCCAAGGACGTAATGCTTAGCCGTAGAGCTTAATACCTGTTGGGTGTCAGTAACTACCTGAATTAACAATCAATCAGTTCTTCCGTCATCTTTGACAGTCGTTACAAGTAATTTGATTTATCGTTAATTTTTCCAATTTTTTGAACAATTTATACAATGGGCTTTACGGAAAAGCACAAAATATTCATGGTTGAAGCGTATTTTCGAAACGGGGATAGAGTAAATGGTTAGTAAAGGGTAGAGTGTAAGAAGCTTGGGCCACACGTCGAACCCGACTCCCGCCTTTAACCAACCAACCAACCAAGTAAATGGTGAGTGGCAATACAATCCGGGTTTGTGCATGGACGATTTTCACGAACATTTTCCTAATGTTGCTTTTATTGCTGGGGATTTCTATCATTGCCTGAATAGAACCGTGGCTGTGTTTAGGAAAACAGGTTCTATACAACACAAAAAAGGAGCAGGAAGACCATATATAAGAACAGAAGAACTTGTTGCAAATGTTCGTGAAACAATGCAAAATACTCCAACAAATTATATAAGACGCCTGTCCCAAGAAGTGTGGAAGATCTTATGGAACATGCAGGACTATTCTTAAGAAGCAGCTAAATTTATTTCCTTATAAGTGCAAGTATTCCAAGAAATACAAGCCGCAGATTTTGAAAAACGCAGAAATTACTCTCAATGGTTTACCCAAAATTTATTGAAAAGAAATGATTTATTAGACATGACATTTGGCGGTGGCAAATTTCAGCAATTTATGTAATCATATTTCTTTTTCTTTCTGTATATTTTATACTTTGTTAATTTTGTAAACAACAAAAATAAATTTGTATTTGTCTACTTATTTTATTACTCATTAGTTTGACATATCATGTCATAATATGAATTTGACAAAATTTTAACCTAGATTTGGTTAGATATATCTTCCCCATATCATTGTGATCTAAACCAAGCCCTAAGTATACGTTTTTTAATCCAAGCCCTCTTTGATGCAAATAATTTTTGCTCGCACGGTATAAATTACATTGGCCGAAATGATTTGCTCACAATCGAAGTTGCCTGTAATCCAGGCTTTTTACTTAAATTGGAAGAGTGCCATTTTAATTGTCAGAAAATCATTTTTGTCAATGTAATTTATAACACAGTTAAAGTTGTATGGTTAGTAAAGTTAATCTTTAGGAATTCCCACGCCAAATTAAATTTTAAAAAAATCATAATTGGCAATATTTGTGGTTTATTATTTATAAATTTGCAATGCGTACTTAAAAGATCAAATAAGATTGTATAACGGGCATCCGTTTTCATTTGAATAGGTTTTGGGAGAATCAACAAATTTATTCTTCCTTGACTCTTTATTCTAAATTGAATTGAATATAAAAAAGAAGCAATTTGTGTATTTTATGGTCATCTTTAGTAAGTAATCAATGCAGGAAGTTCAGACCAGACAATATTTAATATAACTGCTAATTGCGTCTATTATAGTCCACGAGCTACTGTACTTTTTGAATGTGAAACAATTCGTTATTGTAGGCTTTAATGATTCAAACAGCAATGTCTTCACAGTGGCGTCCATGCCTCTAGGGGCCAAATTGCTTACCCTTTATTGAAGAGTATTTGATCATACAATGTATTTGTTTTTTTGTAAAAATTCGAACACAGAAAAAAAATTAAGTTACATTAAAATAAGTTGTTCGCAAATAATATGGTTATTAACATGTATAAGAAATTACTTTTATTAGGCTATAAAATCTGGTGCAGTTAGGATATATAATCAGTCTCGTGAAAGCCTGTGTAGTATGTATTGTGCGTTTGATAAATTTTTTTATAATGGATAACGCAAGTTAGAACAGTCGTTTGCCTATACAGAGCGCCAAACAGATCAAATACTAAAACTGAAATACAAAATTTTTTATTAGAAAATGATATTTATTTTAGATTCGTATAATTACATAGAAACTACTATACGACCCATTGTTATTAACCTAAATGACTACTCTGACAGTAAAACAGAATTAGGTTTAGGTTAAACAAATTTATTAACCCAGATATGCCTATTATCCTTTTAAAAGGACATTTTGTAACGGATTTTTTAAATAGCTTTATGAACTAATAAAGCTTATCAACAAAAGATGGCAGTACTAACATTATTTAAGAACATTCCAAATCACATGTCTTATGATCCTACTTGGTGCTATAACGTTTTTTAAGTGAATTAGAATATTTTAAAGTTTGTGATTTTTAGAAAATGACGCACCCTATTGATTTGAAGCTAGTAGGGTAAGTGCTAACTTGCAAAGATTTATTTTTTTACAGGTTTGTTAAGTTAAATGGTTATACCTTTGGGTTTTTATGAAAAAATGAGGTTACGATAAAAAAACATATTATGTATTTAGCCCAATAATTTTTAGTGTCCTTTTAAAAGGACAATAGGCATTAGAGTGTATTTTTAGGGGTTTGAAGTTAAATGAACTTTACGAAGTCTGGAAGAAGATGATTACTTTAATTACCTTCTGAAATAAATATTGCCATGTTGCCTCCTATAAATTCAGTCGAAGATTTGACAGATGGAGATTCCGAAGACGAGGATTATGTAAATATAAACAACTCGGCCGGTTCTCAGCTCTTGGCTCCAGCAGAAATTTTGATCAAAGGTACAGACATTAGTGAAGATGAAAATTTAGCTATCGCAACTGCCGCTGGAACTAATTTGAATGCTCCCAGTGGAGAAAACTTGACAGAAAATAGGGACGAAGAAGATGACATCCCTTTAAGTATTTTTCAAGCAGTAAAAAAAGCTACATATGGCCTGAGACAGATGTATCCTTACCAGATGTCCAGTGGCCAGCTATGTATAAAGGAAAAAGTGGTATTTTCCTATTATTATGTATTGTCTTGACGCTGCTGAACAAAACGCCTGGCAGCTACATAAACGCCAAGATGGAAAATGGATCATTTGAATTTTCGAAGGACAGTAGTGGAGAAGTTGCTGGAAAAATACAAAAATAGTGGGAAAAACGAGGCAGGCCTAATTCGTTCGAACATTTAGAATCACGAATAGATAACAGACCCAACAACATTGTATCCCAACCAAAACAAACACGTTGTAGAGTTTGCCATAAAAAAGTTCAAAGAAAATGTATAAAATGTGATGTGGCTTTACATGTTGAGTGTTTTGTAACATATCACAACAAATTAGAATAGGTCTTATGCTAACTGTAGATCTTTTTTCTGTAACTAGGGGTTATGCATTTTTTATATTAACACTATAACTCAGTTTTTTTACGTTTAGTAATAAAATGTTTTAAAATTATATTTTTTATTTTAGTGGTCTGGTAATGCCTATTGTCCTTTTAAAAAAGGACATTGGTTTTTCAGAAAACCAAAATTCAAATATTTTTTTGGTAATATATAGCCTTGAACTAAAGTTTTTATTTAATTTTCAAAAAAAAAAAGAAATTCAGGCATATCTGGGTTTTTCACGAAAGTGGCAAATTAATAGAATTGCGCAAGTAAATAAAATCACATAGAAATAGACATGCCCACTGCAAAATTATTGTTTAACGAATAAAAAAATGTCTATAAAGATTCGGGCTTTAACATCTTGTTTGTGTGTCGTATGCCTAGTAGTTAAATGGATTTAAATTGATTATAACAAAATAAAATTACATACCAAGAACTAGCACTACTTCATACTTACTGAAAATACGAAATACCCAGTATTTTACCCCTATCTGGGCATAATAAAATCATACAATGGTCTTTACTAGTCATTGTAACCAAGTCACTAAAGGCACAAACACAATTCACTAAACTACGCAAAAACTAGAAATCCATAAATACTCAACACCCACAATCCACATTAACAAACAAAAGAATAAAAATTTTAAAAAATCATATGTGTTAAATAAGCAACGTTTATCAACACTGATTATTATGCAGCAACGAAATGTTTTTTGGGGTACGTGTCAATTCCGCCTGTAGCGTTTGCAAAGGAATTTTAATTTTTTTAGTGGCAAAGGTTGAAATTCTATCATTTGAGTTCATCGTCTTTAGGAAACTACCCCATAGGGGTAAATTACCTGCTATATACGAATTTCCAAAAACCCGGAGGAAAATAGTTACAGGATAAAAACTTCGTCGGTCGTTTCTACAAACTCTTGAGTGGGGGTACACCTGTCCCACATGCCCCACCTAAATCTGCAATAATTTAACCAATCAGATCGATGTAGGGTAAAGGCTACAATTGTTGGCCAGGCATCAGTTATTGGCCACCTTGGTTTTAAAACTAATTACTAAGTGTTCGGTACAAATATCCATAAATCCGACAATTCTACAACACTATCTGGCAATATCTATCTAAGAAGAGCCTCATGCGTTTGTTTATCAGTTGTCGACATTGAAACGTCAGTCGGTTGTTTGTGTGTGCTCTACGAATTTGGTCAAATTTTAGTCAAATATTAAGGATTCATTAAGAATTGGTGCACCTAGGGTGAGGGATTATTTGATAGTATCTTATTATGCCCTATAACTTTTGGTTTTATAGCATGCTAAAAGGTTCTTTTTACCTATTTATATAGGTTGGGCTACTCAACATAAATATTTTGGCGGTATTTTCACGTGGCCAACAACTGTAACACATTTTTGCAACAAATATAGTTATTGGCCGGCCGGCCAATAACTATATAATGTTATAATTTTTTTGGAGTTTTTTTTTTAATGAATTTGAACAGTTTTGCATCATATTTTTACATTCTAGACATTATTTTAGTTGTATTTGCCTAATGAACAGTTGTTGGCCGGGGGGCCAATAATTATATATTATTATAGGGGTGGCCAATTACTATGCAAAGGAAAAAAAGGCATAAAGCTTCAGTCTCAGAAATTTTTTTATATTGTCGTCTTTTAAAGTGTTGTGTTCTTTTTTTTTTCAAAAACACTATGCCGAGGTTAGAACAAATAAAGTGTATGAAAAGAGTTATTCCGAAGATGATGTTTTCAGAGCTCTTGAGCCAATTAGAAATGGTATGAGTCAAAGGAAAGCTGTGAAACCGTTTGGGGTACCAAGAAGTACTTCTTTGCAGTTTCGTAAAATCGACAACTTTCGTAACAAAACTAGCCATGGCCCGAATCCTGTCCTCTCTTCTGATGAAAAAAGTCGCATAGAAGAGTGGCTATCTGCTTATCAAATAAAATCCCTGTAAGGATAGAAGCTGTACAAGACTCAGTGAAAGGATATTTGGATGAACATCCCCAAAAAATCCTTTCGTTGACAATCGACCTGGAAGAGAATGGTGGAGGGCTTTCTTCAAACTTCATAAGAATATAACACTTAGGAGTCATCAAATTGTCTGTGCCCCAAAAACGCTCAGAGACGGAGCAAAAAAGTTAATTTTTATGTACCTAGTCACAGAATATATAGCTTTGCGTAGCTATATATTCTGTGACCTAGTGCTTGTAAAAGTAAATTTGAAACTACTTGTTAATAAAATTATTAAAAAATGTATTTTTATTATTTAATATATTTAAAGTTTTCCATACCTAGGTAGGCCATATTTTTAATTTTTCATTTGTATTTTTTAAAACTGGCCAATAACTATGTAAATGTGTAGGCCAATAACTGTTTTGACTGGCCAATAACCATATATTTAAATAGGCCAATAACTAGGCTTATTGGCCAATAACTGTTGATTTTTGGGAGTTTTTTTATTTTATTTTATTTTTATATTTTTTGTACTTTCTAACTTTTAATAAAGATAGGAAAGAAAGAAAAACTCAAAGTCTTCCTCCACAAAGTTTAATAGAATAAAAATTTTCAATACAAGTCTCTACATGTTTCGAACGTAGAAACGTTCATCATCAGGAGACAGAAATTATATTTGGTGCTGATGGTTTTAGCAAAAGAGAAAATGGTGTCGAACCTTAATGGAGCTTTTATTTAATAAAACTTAATGTTTTAAGTAGACATGATATAAAGAAACGTGAAGAAAGTTTAACCATACTGAGTATGTGAGAAGTCAGCAAATGGGGTCTAGACCAACTAAATAAACTGGGAAAGAAAAAACCTTTTCTAAAAAGGTGTCGAAAGTTATTTTTTTTTTAAATTGTTACTTTATAAAAAAGGGACATTTAAGTGAGTATATGTCTATATGACATTGTGGGGAAAAAATTTTTTTGAAGCAAGTTAGGTGATCTGTAAAGAATAGAAAATTAAATTAAAATTAAAAATCAAATTTAGCTGAAAGAATTTTTGAAAATTAATTTTGGTAAAAAGTAAGTACTTACAAATGGAAGAACCATAAGATGTAGGTTAGTGGGGTACTGAGTTTTCAGGCTCAAAAACCCCATGTGGGTTTTAATTTAAAAACCGTAAAAATTGACAAAAATTTGTACATTTTTTGAAAAATTTAAAGAAAAAGCAGCTGTATGCGTCCACGTGCTGTGACGAAGGTGAATGAAAGATTGGTTGATTGACAGTTGACAGATTTACTGACAGTTAGTATGGCGGAAAAAGTTTTTAATGATAAAAGAGAAAATAATTTATTCATAGAGGAAAAGCTTTAATAAAGATATAGGTATATAAAAAAATATCAAGTGTCTTCTTTCAGAAAAAAAATACAGTTTATAATTATACAAATATCTAGTTGAACTTTCCTAAAAGAAGTA
The DNA here is from genome assembly GCA_963969555.1 of Polydrusus pterygomalis. NCBI lineage: Eukaryota > Metazoa > Arthropoda > Insecta > Coleoptera > Curculionidae > Polydrusus > Polydrusus pterygomalis. The sequence goes on from OZ018379.1 coordinate 60,384,454, forward strand.
AAGTCAAATCCTTAAATGGCCAATTACTGTACCCTTTACCCTATCTTTTACGATAGAGGAACACCTAAGCTAAATAGTCCCGAACTTAGTTAGTAGCAGTGAAAATTAGATTACCATCTATAATACAGTAAAATGTACATGTTATTGTACATGATAATTTATAAAAAACTACTTCCATTTGTTAAGACTTGTAGCACAGGTGAATTTTTGGGAATTCGACTTATGAGACTAACATTTTTTAATGCAGGTGAGATGATAAGTTTTATCGCATTGACTGCATATTATTCTACTACGGATTCCAATAAGGATAAGGACGACCCCATAAAGATTACCAGTCTTTTCTATCTAAGTTAAGCAAGTTTGCGGCCCTACCAATATTTTATTTAACGTGGTAAAAGGTATGAAAAATTAATTTAAATGTAAAAGGGCTTATACCAAGAACTCTACTAGAGTCCATAAAAGTTACTTTATCACCTTAGGGTCGTAAGTAGTAAAGCCAAAAAGTAACATTTAAAGACTTGTCAAGAGTATCATTTTAGGTCAGCATGGAACCCTGCTTATTAAGAGAGTACAATTATTATGATCCTCCCACAAGCTAAAGTTATTTAAAGTGTCTTTGCAGTAACAAAATAAATTTAAAAAATCCTATTTTACTAAAAAAAATTGGTTACACTGTTATAGTTATTGCCAAAAAATGTCAGGTTTTGTTGCACTATCGGTGCTGCCACTATTATGGGGAAATATACAAGTTTGACATATCGAATACCGGGTTAGTATAAAGTACCGGAACGCTCAAATATATTCAAAACCGCTAAAGCTGCGCTTAAGAAATTTGGCATTTGGAGGTGTCTGGGTATGGCGAATTGAACAATGATATCGACACTGTTGAACGATTTTCGAAATTTGCTCTACACTGAGAGAAAACTCTATTAGCCGTAGCTAGAAATCCATTCGCAGTAGCAAGAAATCTGCATTAAATAGGCGCCGAAAAAACCACTCTGTTGTCGTTACAAGGTTCTTTTTTTTAAATGACTTTTTAACCTCAACATGGTCGTTTTTTAAATATTATTATTTTGCTGTTAAAAGACAACCATATTGCCATAAAAAATATATAATGCAGTGGTAAACAAAAATGATTTTGTGATTAATTGAGGTCGTGTAGTTAGAAAAGTATCGGTTTTTACTCCTAAAAATAATCAGCCAGCTATAAAATAATTTTATTTTTATTGTAGCTAGTCCACCTAGCTACTACTAAATTCCTTTTTTTAGCTCCTTCGCCAAAATGGCTGTGGTTGGTGGACTAGTTTATAGTGGATGTTTTTGGCTATTGATTTGATAAAATTTTTATATTTTAATAATTCTATATAGGGTGGTGTACTTTTAGTGCAACGTTATACAATAAGTGTTGTGGCGGTGTATCTCCAAATTCAGATAGGTACAATTATTTTACCAATAATTTTTATTTCTTATATTTTTTAATTCATTCCGATCATGGCCGCCATTAAGTTTCCGTTCTGCACTTATTAGGGCAGTATTTTTGATAAAAATTATATGTTAAACTTTGTTTAATAACGGGGGGATCTGACTGATCTGAAAGTAACAAACTGCTAGGAACATGACCCTTTTTAGCCATTTTTTTTTATTAATAGGTATCAGAAAACCTGACAAATGCGATTTTGCATTGCAAAATTTAGAACGGGGAAGAAATATCTCAAAAACTCAGATTGTTTTCCGATTCTATCCCCTAAATTTGTATTGTATTTCTGAAAAAATTAATTTCTCGCCTAACAAAATTTAAAGACTCACCTAAGTCAACGATTTTTTGTAGGTACCTAAGTAGAGTAATGTGATAAACATGAGTTACTTATTAAGTAATAAATATAATTATTGGTAAAGTAATTGTACCTACCTGAATTTGGGGACACACCGCCACAACACCTATTATATAACGTTGCACAAAAACTACACCACCCGATATGAAATTATTAAAATATAAAAAATTTAACAAATCAATGGCCATCAAACATCCACTATAAACTATAATCCACCAACCACTAAACAAACTAACAACACTGCAAATGGCAATAAAATGAACCAAAACGATTTCACCATGTTTTAAAAAAGCAACTGTTGAGTTCCTAAAAGGTATATTTTAGATAGGTATAAAAGATTGGTTAGTTTTTATTTTTATTTTTGTGGTAATAAGATAACCTTATAGGAATTAAAAAAATACTTTTTAAAAACACTTTATTGGATACATATTGTTATGGTTATATGATATTCTGTTACCATAAAAAAGCATTGAGCACACGTAACAATATTGTTGTCAAAAAAACGTCCTTGATTGCTACTAAACGAAATATTTTAGGGATAAATGGATTTTTTCTTGTGGTAATACACATATATTCAAAAAAATACTTGTATTGAGTGATTTTCCTCAGTGTACACATAGTCGTTTTGTTATCTTAAATGGAATGCCCCATTTATTTTTACTGCAATGAATTGATCGTCTCAAACTTAGTAAGATCCTAAATTTTCAAAATTTTGTTTGCACTTTGAGATACTAGTCAAAAAATTTCTGGAACTTATTTTAGAACGAGCATTAAATTTATCGGAAACGCCCGAAAATTGAATACCTTATGAACAAGTAGGCGCTGCTTCAGTATTTTTGGAAACAATAATTGCCGTCGCGTCGCCATGCTACAAGCTACAACAATCTCATATTAAACACATCACTGTCAGTAAAGCAGCTTAATAATTGTATTGATTACAAAACTATAATTTTATAATACATTTTGTTCTATCAGAGACCCAACGTATTGATATTTTGATTTTTCGGGGATATGGAAATAAAACAAGGACATATCAAGAAGTCTGCGACTTGTTTATTGACAGCTATCCTAACAAACTCATTACAGTAGCGGATCCAGGATTTTGCTGAGGGGGGGGCGACTAAGTTTTAGAAATGAAGCGCCGTAGGCGCGAAAATGCGCCGCAGGCCAAAAATTTTAGCGACCACGCCCAAAATCAAAAATTCACTCTGAAAAGAAATGTTAAAAATAAGTTAAACTAAAAACTGTAATATCTACCTACCTACAAAGAGACGAGCAGGATAGTGTCGGAAGAAAAATTTTCTTGACCACGCCCAAAATTTGTCAAAAATTCACTATAAAAAAACTGTTAAAGATAAGTTAAACTAAAAACTCTTTTTTTATAAAGTTGTACCTTAGACATAAACTATCTGAAAGATTATTTGGGAAATTTTCTGAAAAACTTAAAAAAAGATTTTTATTCATTAAGTCAAAAAATTGTACCTAATTCATGCAAATCTGAAAATCATAGTTCAATCTGGCCTTTTGTAGTATCTAAAATATCATTGAAAAGCTGCTTATAATGAAGTTTCTGCGAAGGTCTGCGTGTTTGGTTTGTTTTAATTTTAATGTTGTAAATGCCGCGCCCTAATATTTGCCGCCCTGGGCTACAGTCCTTACAGCCCCCCCCCCCCTAAATCCGCCGCTGCTACCAGTTAAGCCATATGCATTTATCATAAAATAACAGTGTTGATCTTTTCTTTTATTTTTAAAACATGACAATAAATTTATTTATATCATTGGCTGGCTTGTTTCATAAAATATTTTATTATTTCTATTATTAATTATGTGAATGTGAAGTTGAAATTAAGGTTTTTCTTATATTTATTTCACAGGAATTCGCGAATGACGTATTTGACTTTAGGTGTGGTTAAGAAGGCTCAGGGGGGGGGGGGGCGAAACCCCCGTCGCCCCTCCCCTAAATCCGCCACTGACTCATTAATAGGTCCACCGTACACAGAACTTGTCAGGAAACAGGGTCTATAAAAAGTTTACCTAAAACCGGACGCCGAAAAACTTCTACAAGTGATGAAAATAAATTAAATGTTTTATTACAAATAGAGGAAAATCCCCAAGTAAGTACCAGCCACTTAGTTGTAAATGCTGAAATCTGTCAAAAATCAATGAGGATTATCTTAAAGGAAGACAAATTAAAGCCGTACAAGATTCATTACACGCAAGAACTTGTAGAAGGTGATCCTGGCCGCCGCAATGAATTCGCCGCGATCATGATGGAAAATATTAATAAAAATCCACATTGCACACAAAATTGTATTCAGCGACGAAGCTACTTTTTGCTAAAACGGCCAAGTTAATAGGCACAATTGTAGAATTTGCTAGATAACCCCCATTGGATGCAAGAACTTCACACCCAATATCATGAGAAAGTGGGATGGAATATTGGGTAACCATTACCACATACACTACATTACCATGACAAAGGAGCTCCTTAGAGAACGTATAGTTCCTGCCATTCAACAAAATAAAAATTTAGGTGAAATATGGTACTAAAATGATGGTGCTCCACCCCATTCTTCAAGGGTAGCCATGCAGTTTCTCAACAACCAATTCCCAGGCAGACTGATTGGAAGACGTAGTGCATTAGAGTGGCCACCTCGATCCCCTGATATGACTCCATAAGACTTCTTCTTGTGGGGTTATTTAAAGAATCGTGTTTACAAAAATCGTCCAGAAAATCTGATTGAACTTTGCGAAAGAATTTGCATCGAAGTTGCACTTATAACACCGAATATGTTGAGTAACACACTGAGAAAGTTTTTTGATCGACTTGGATACTGTCTGGCAAATAATGGAGCCCACTTTAAACATTTAATTAGAAACTATTGTCGTTAAAATTATTATGTTTTTGCGTATAATAAAAATATCCTCATTGCAGTAAAAATAAATGGAGCATTCCATTTAAGATAACAAAACGACTAGGTATGTGTAGCGCAAAATTGGGAAACCTGGCAACAGTGTCGATATCATTTTTCAATGCGCCATACCCAGACACCTCCAAATGCCAAATTTTTTAAGCGGAGCTTTAGCGGTTTTGAAGATATTTTAGCGTTCTGGTACTTTTCATTGAAAATGCGGTGTTGTCATATCCCAGCAACTAGTAGGAATACAAATTTGAAAATTTAGGATCTTACTAAGTTTGAGGCGATCCATTAACTGCAGTAAAAATAAATGGGGCATTTCATATAAGATAATGAAATTACTATGTGTGGCGCAAAATTAGGAAATCTGGCAACAGTGCCGATATCATTGTTTAATTCCTCATACCCAGAAACCTCCAAATACCGAATATTTTAAGCATAGCTTAAGCGGTTTTAAAGATATTAGAGTGTTTTGGTACTTTATACTAACCCGGTATAATATTAAATTGAATTTGATACATAATATATTCTTAACATTTAGCTGAAGACTAAACAAACAGTTGTACTGCCAACAACTTTATTATATGAAAAGGAAACAAAAACACAAAGTCTTTCTCCACAAAATTTAATGAAATAAAATTCTTAGTTTAAGGGTCTCAACATGTTTCGAACGTAGAAACGTTCATCCTCAGGGGACAGAAAATATTTTTTATTTTATGCTGATGATGTTAGCAACAGAGAAAATTGAAAATTAGAACCTTAATGGAGCTTTTATGGACTTAAAACTGAAGTGTAAAAGAAACATGATATACAGAAAATTGATACTGGTTAAACCATACTGAGTATTTGAAAACGTTATTAAAGGAGGTGTAAACCAACCAAATAAAATGGGGAAGAAAAACATTTCTAAGAAGGTGTCGAAGATTATTTAATATTATTAATTATTATTATTATATATGTCTGTAAGACATTATGAGGGTAAAATTGTAGAATCACAATAATATTATTCCGTAGTAAAATCATTTTTGGGGTATTGAGGATTAAACCTCAGTAACCCCGCGAGAGGTTAATTTGAAACCAGTAAAGTCTCTACTAAAGACCCTCTCTTTAAAGACCCTACATTATAGTGCAATATTGGAGAATAACCATCCAGAAAATCTAGTTTAACTGTTAAACCCGTAAAACCGTCTTGTCTTCTTTTCTGGATCACATAAACGCCCTTATACCGCTCTCTGTGGCTGTGCAGAGTTCTATGTATACTTTACCATTAAAGCAGGTACTGGTAGGTAGGTGCGGATAATAGCACACGGTTTCTAAATGTATATTTGCACTCGGTCTATTAGTGGTTGCACGGTCAATTAATAACAAAAAGAAAGCAGAAATAGCAGAATAGTAATAACTTTTTTTTTAATCAAGGAGACCAGATTTCGGTTGATTTAAACGTCGCTAGATAATTGGTACTTCTTGCGTATAATTGTCAAATTAAAGTTATGTTAAAGGAAATAGTAAATATGATCTTAAAACATGTTACTGCTTTACCGATGGGAATGAATACCAATATAATTATTGGTTTATGGTTTGAGTAACTGTTAGGTACTTTAAAAGCTGACTGTTACTTTTAATAATGGCATTAATACGGAATAGATCTTCTCTTAAAATGAATACCTAAATTGGTCGGTACTTAAATAAATTATATATTTTTTTTCTACAACTAAAATAATCATTATTAGGCCAGTTTAGGATAAAAAAAATGAAGTAAGTTTCCTAATTATGAACCAGCCTGGTAATATTTATTTTCCTAGGGTCCGTCCATGTGCCGGATGCACGTCGGCTAGGTTTGACCCATATTGTGCTCACCCTGGTTGATCTTACGTCCACTCATTTATCCCAGTTTCTTGCACTAGTTTGTAAAGGTCAACTTGGTAGTGTGTAGATTCACTCTGGTTCTAGTCTTGGTTACCCAAGTATTTGGTGCCTTTTTCGATCCAGTGCCTCTCATTGGCAGATTATGGGCTGTACAATTTGCCGTCCGCAAACACTGCAGCTTAGATCTCCGTTGTACAGTTCCATATGATGCAGATGCTTCTTAACAGTCATGTGTCCTGTCAGAATTCCTGTGACATTTCTCAGCTGGTTTCTGCTCATCAGAAGTAGCTGTCTCGCTAGTTTCGGGTCTTGGTCTCCGATGAAAGATTTGCTGTGGTTTAATCCCGGTCGGTTTTTCCAGTAGATTGTGTGAGCCTTCATTGTCCATCGTTTTATGGCTTCTCGGACTGTGCACCTTGGGACACCAAGTGCCGGTTGTGGACCTATGAATGACCCGACAAACCCGAACCCTTTTTGCAAGTTCGTCAGCTTTTTCATTTTCTGCAATACCTTCATATCCTGGTATACCCATTGTAGTACTACATTGTTAGTCTTTGCCTGGCTGTCAGAGTATATATGGATTCGCTTATTGGTATAGGTTTTATTTCTGCTTGGAATACCGTGGGAGACTTGCCCAGGAAGAAATAAGCATCTTTTTCAGGTCTTACTCCGTGTATTCCTGCTCCGGTAGCCTCTTTGGTATTTGAGTTGAGAATCAGTTAAAAAAATTAAATTGATTTCATTATAGTACGTTACTTGTTGCAAATTGTTGAAAAAGTAAACATTTGAATTGTCTAAAAATTGAAGTTCCGGTTGAAAATTAAATATTTTATATTTTTTTTTGGTTATTATTTTTTATAATTGTAATAGTATGGAGGAAGACACAACACTGTATGTCCATTTTCTGCTGCAAGTTTGTCACACTCGTATTTCTTATTTATTTTAAAAGCTTTTAATACTTCTAGCAGTTCTCGTTTTGTGTAAGTTTCTTCAAAATATAAATAATTTTCAATCATAAAATTTTGAATTTCTGCTTTTGTATTATTAGAATTGGGAATGATTTTTGCTTGCCGACTATGATAACTAGCATTGTCCATTACAATGACGCTATTTTCTGGTATATTTTTAAGGAGTTTATGTTTAAACCAATCTTCAAAAAGTTGTGCGTCGGTATCTTGATGGTAATCTAAAGAAGAATCTGCTATGTTTTTAGCTGAAAGCAACAGACAATTTGGAACAAACCCGTTCTCTGAACCAGCCTGTAATATTTTGATTCTTTTGCCTTTATTTGATGGTGCCTTGGTTTGACATTTTTGGAAGAATCATCCCAACCTTTTCTTGGAGAGGGTATCCAACCATATTTCGTCAAGGTAAATAATTGAACGATTTTCTTCTCTAAATTGTGTAAAAAATTGTTCAACAGCTGTTAAATATTTAAGTCTCCCGTAAACGTTGAGATTCCATTAATGTTTGTCTTTTATTAATGCTTCGGTATTTAAAACCCATTTTATGCAATATTTTTCTAAGGCTTGAAAGGCAACAAGAAATATTTGTTTCGTCTTTAATCAGCCGCTCTTTGAGGGAAATCAAAGTGGGTACCGTTTGTGCCTCATACATTTGGTAAATCTTTCTTCTTAATAAATCCATGTCATTTTCGTCAATGCTTCTAAATGTGCCAGAATCACTCCGATTTTTTCTAGGATTAACAGGTTTAAGTACTATGTCTCTTACCGAAGATAAAGGAGTTTTTGTCAAAGTAGACGTCTCTGCTAAAGCATCCATCGAATTAAAATTTCTACTCAACAAAGATTGATACACATTTTTAATTATTAGTTTGGCATCGGTAGATAAATGCTTTCTTTTAAAAATGACACTTGAAGATGCCCCCCTATCAGCACAATTCCAAGGACGCCACATTCTACCACTAATAAGCCTAACTAAAAATTACTCGCCGGAAAACCACTTAAGACTAAAATTATTAAAAATCAGTTTGTATTTATATATGAATCAGGCAAAGGTATAAATTGAATTTGTACCTGATCCAGCTTTGCTCCAAAAGGTTTTAAAATTTTTGATTTCATTATTTATTTTATGGTCAAAGGGATAATGAGGGTTTATTGCAGTCAAAAGATCAACGGTATAGTTCTACAAATACTATACCTACAAGTATGACAAAAATGACTAGCTTTAGACTAATTGCTTATTTAGAAATAAAAGTAAACTGTTTAATCTGCATTTCTAGACTATGGATGTTGACCTTTTAATAGTGCGACGCTGCCTGGTTCCTTTCGCTGGTCGCTGACCTAATCTCATCTCGCAGAGCCTGTCAATGTGCCTTTCCTATGCAGGCGACTAGAAACACTGCTGACCGTCGCCGATAAAAACATACTTTCACAAAGTTTGTCATGTTTCTTCTTTAAAAGAGCATACATATTATTTAAGATACAAATTGTTGTATTTACGGAATAACAGAGTGTGAAAATCATAATCACAGTATTTTATGTCACAAGTCCGGTAGGTGACTTATTACTTATTACAGTGCGAGTTGCCTTACCGACGAGGCGACGCGACGCAGGAGCCGTAAATGTATATTTTAAAAAAGTACTTGGCAATATTAAATCATATTACTTTAATTGTAATTGAGCCATTGGTTTCCGTAGTTAAATATGATTGTTGTTTGCTTGTCACGGTTAAATAGATAAAATTACCATATTTGTGTCGGAAATTATGGAGGAATTTTAAATAAGGCTGTGGAAGCAACACGAAAATTAATACCGACAAAATCATCAAATAGATCTTTCACAAAGAATAAGAATTGTTTTGTCAGTGGAAACAATACAAAGGAAGATGTTCTTTTAGCTTATTTTACAGATGAAGTACACTCATGGGCGTCGTTTGGGAGGGGCAAGGTGGGGCATTTGCCCCCCCCTGGAAGTTGACTTATTGACAATTATTTATGTTTTAACAAGTTAGCAGTAAAAGATAGAAAGATCGTATTATTTTTGAAGTCTGGCGACAGCCTAAATTCTCTATTCCCGGTATAGAAATGTTATTGCTAACATTGCTGTTTGCAGTGTTGTTGATCAAATTAATATACGTTACCAGTTCCAGTTACCAAATATACTTTCGTGGTCTAGTCGGTCAAATTCGCGGACATTTTTTGCCGGTACTTTGACTATTTTTCTTGTTTATTGAGGTTTAATATGGTTTCATTGAATGTATGCATTTATTATTTGGAGTTTTCCTTTATATTTTTGTTATTATTTTGGGGTAGTAAAGACTTATTTTAATAAAAATGAACAGTTTTAATGCCAAGAGGACTATGAATGTGGAATATTTGAGAAACAATTTTAGCTCATTAAGCATTGAGCAAAAAATTGAAATTAAAATTGAGGGAAGACCTAAACTCGAAATTAACTTGATACAGACGACAAAGTGTAAATCTAGGGACTTTATTGTTATTGATAAGTTTGCTGCAAATAAAAACAGAAGAATGAACTTTACTTTTAAACAATGTAGGTACCCACTAATGAAAAATAAATTGACCTTTTTATTTTTTTATCTTATTTCATTTTCAATAAAATAAGAAGGTAATCATAAGTTTTAAAAATATTTACTAATAATTATTGACCAAATTTGGGCGTGGTCTTAAATTTTTTTCGCCTGCGGCGCATTTCGCCTGTAGCGGGCGCCCCAAGCCGCCACTGCCCCCCCCCCCCCCAATAAACATTTTTGGTTGTATATTATTTACAGTTAATGCTATATCACCTACCCTAAATAACTTAGAGTGATATATTTAGTAATAGAAATATTTCTGTTACTTTTATAAAACCCTTAAAACACTTAAATGGGGAGTTTATAAAGGTTGCGGAAACCTTTGTTTAGTAACGCTATATAAATCTAAGTTATCTAACTAAAAGTAACATAAAGGTTGTAGTAAGCACTATATAAAATAAATAACGGCGTCTTAACACCTTTAGTGATATAAATTAGTGGTATAAAGGTTATCGAAATATTTCCGTTACCAAAATGTTGTCACTTCTATCTGTTATGTCATTCCCATCTGTCACTTCTTTTTATTGAAGGCGTATATATTTCTCTCTCTTAGGCACACTTTATTAATTATTATTTGTCTTTTTCTGTTTCCACAATATTAAATCGGAATTGGTGTTCAGATTTTGTACAGACTATTACAGATGGCGGTCGCTAAATTAAATAATAAATATAGAAAAAAATGTTTTATAGGTAGTTTGATTTTATGCTTAGTACTCACGTATTACCCAAAATTTAGGTGGGAACAGTTATTTACTGCAAAAATAGAAGGAATACTTCCAAAAAATGCAGGGGCCCTTAAAATACCCAAATAACAATCAAATTTAGGTCAGGTTTTCAGTAAAATATATGTTTTTTTTTTAAATTTTACGACGATTTAACACCAAATGTTATTAGTATATGCCACCATTGGATACGTAAGCGTTTATTTCGTATTGATTGTTGTCAAATTTTGTGTTTTTGTAACGTCCCTTTTTAATAGTTCTAAATTTAACTAAACAATCATGGCGGAATCAATGTAGTAACGACATAAACGTTGGAATGCATAATATTACCCATGGTGACCTTATATAACGAATAGTAACATTTTATACATTTAACACCATTATGTTACTTAAATTTATTTAACATTATCTTTTTGATAGGTAACCTTCGTTATTCTCGTATCAGAAAAATTGAGTGTGTTTATTAGTCGTACGGGTTTAAATTGCTAATAAAAATACTTTAAATCAAAGATATTGATGAAAAATGAAAATAAAAGTATTACTTATAACATCTTCCAAGACATTACATGGACTTGCATCTGCAGTAGAAATTATTTTTTTAACTTGACACTGCCAACGGATTTTAAGGTTATGACCACTAATAATCCTGGTTGAGGAGCCTGATGGCCCAGAATTTAAAATTTGCTTAAAGTTTTTCGAAATTTTACGGCGAAATGAAGTGCTGTGTTTTATTTTTTCCAATTATTCATTGTGAAATACGAGAAATATCAAAAACCTTACGTGTTTGCGTTCAAATATGACAGACGGCCATTTTATAGACAAGAAGGTTTATTGGGCCTATAGGAAAAATTTGTGTTACTTATAGTGTTGGCGAAGTTGTATAGAAGAAGCGGTCGTTACTGATATATCACCAAGAGTTTCATAATATACCATAGCCAACACTACCATTTGCCAGTTTTTATTATGGTGATCAATAGTACTTCTACATAACTAAAAGTATTTAAGTTGTATAAATGAGGCAACGGCAAACCTTATATAACCTGTTTATAAAACCATTGGTAACGATTACTACAAGTTTTATAAAATGGTGATGGAAATAGTTACGTTGCCTTCTTATATACTTGTAGGTTATAGTGATTTTATAAACCCGTTATAACAATAGGTTACCAAAAGGCACAGATTATAAAACTCCGAAACCTTCTTATATACCTCAATTACCTTTATATAACCATTATATAACTTGGTGTTACTATAAGTTACGGAAAATGTTTATTGGGCCCCCTCCTAAGAAACCGTTTAACGACGCCCATGAACACTGAGGAAAAGCTTACTATTCCTTATAAGAATTCACATACTCTTTATACAATAATTGTACAGGGTTATCCAACCAAGACTAGACAAGGCGACTTTTTGACTTTTCCTGTACTTTTATAAAAAAACTGAAATAGCCATCTTAAGTCATTTTCTCCCGCGAATTCGAATATCTTCAGCAAAAAACAATTGAACATCAAACAAAAGTACTAGGGATCACTTTGACATTTTTTTAAATGGAACACCCTGTATATTTTTACATTTTTAAATTTCACATAAAATTATAATTATTTTTTATTAAATGCACTATTAGTCTATACTTCATAGTTTCCGAGATATTGACTCTCGAAAAGTGACATTTTTGAACTTTGACAGCTTATAACTTTCTAACAGTACGTCTTAGAGCAAAACGGCTTACATGTCCCTATCTTTAAATTTTATTATCTTCCCAAAAATATCAACTTCCGGTTAAACCGGATGTAACTCGAAAGAAGGAAATATAGTTGTTCCGGTTTAACTGGAAGTTGATTTTTTTGGGAAGATAATAAAAATTGAAGATAGGGACATGTAAGCCGTTTTGCTCTAAGACGTACTGTTAGAAAGTTATAAGCTGTCAAAGTTCAAAAATGTCACTTTTCGAGAGTCAATATCTCGGAAACTATGAAGTATAGACTAATAGTGCATTTAATAAAAAATAATTATAATTTTATGTGGAATTTAAAAATGTAAAAATATACAGGGTGTTCCATTTAAAAAAATATCAAAGTGACCCCTAGTACTTTTGTTTGATGTTCAATTGTTTTTTGCTGAAGATATTCGAATTCGCGGGAGAAAATGACTTAAGATAGCTATTTCAGTTTTTTTTATAAAAGTACAGGAAAAGTCAAAAAATCGCCTTGTCTAGTCTTGGTTGGATAACCCTGTACAAAAACAATTATTGTTTATACCTTAATATGTGACATCAACGCGCTTTTCTACTGTAAGACAACGAAAATTGCTAGGCCGTTGGGCAGTGTTAATATCACGGTAATTTCGCCAATAGGCAATAGGAGTTATTGCTACCATAGAATGGTTTATAGCCATTATTGTTCTGAATACTCATCAATTAAGTTCTATTGGGGGTGTAATCTGGTTTTATAATATACTGTATTAGTTCCGACAGGCAGTTGTAATTAAACTTGACATTATTCATAATAATATTTGCTTGCTACGGTTAATAAAGCATAATAATATACTTACCACTAGAAATCAGTACTGTACTTCTCAAAAATTTAAATAGCTTCTAGTGTGATATTGTTCTTGTCGTTTACCATTACATATAATTATCTATTATCTATATCTACTAATGATGGGCTGTGCTAAATAAGAATCTTCCATTGCTTTATCTGACATGCAAAGTTTAAAAAAAAAACTTAAAACCAAAGTAAAAATAAATTAATTGAAACGTATTGGTACGATCAATAAAATTCAAATTTAGACAGGACAGCTGGAAGACTCCGAACAACGATGTGACCTGCTCAACAAATACATTACGACTAATACTAGACACCGTTGCCACATGCTTATTTTTTTTCGGGGTAAGCTGCTAGAAAAAGGGGTAGACCGGGTCGATGGAGGGTAGCTTAGTTAAAAATTTAAACTTAACATTTCGACATGTTTTTTTGCTAATTCAACGAGGGACAGAAAATTTTATCTTGATTCAAGTCAATCAACGGCGTAAAGCGGGTGGCGGCATTACCATTTAGCATTTGGTATCCGCACAAGCCGCGAAAATGTTATTATTAGTAATACCCAGGTTAAAGAACAGAGAATAAAGCTAATGAAAAATGAAATAAAATGGTGAATACGTCACTGAGGGCCAATCTTAAAAAATAGAAGCTCAGAAAAAGGTAATTTAGTAGTAGCTATAGGTAGACTACCAATAATAAAAATAAAACGGGCAGGCAATTTTTAGGATTAAAAAGCAATACATTTTTATCTACATGACCTTAATTAATAACAAAATAATATTTTTTATAAATAAAAGATATTTTTTGCAATTGTACCATATATATGTTTTTAAGGCAATAGAGTTGTCTTTAGCAGCAAAAAAATTATATTAAAAAAAACGACCATATTAAGGTTAAGAAGTCATTTCAAAGAAATGAACCTAGTAGCTACAACAAAGTTTTTTTTTCGAAGCCTATTTAATACAGATTTTTTGCTACTACTAATGGATTTTAAGCTAAGGCTAATAGAGTTTTCTCTTAGTGTAACTAAATTTAAAATATTTATAGATTGTGTAACACTTCCCATTGTCTGGCGCAAATTAGAAAGTAGAAGCTGCAAGATCTTAACAAGAGATAAATGACAGTTAATTCCTGTGTGCTGGCGGTAGTAAATTATTTAATTCTGTATTGATTATGAAAATCTTATAATGAAAATGTATGAGATAATTATAATAAAAATACGGTCGTTATGTTAGTTATTTATTTTAAGTTCTTTTATTATAGATTATAGCCTTTTTTACCATAGGCGTAGTTAGACGGTCAACACTGGGGGTGCTGAAGTCCAGTGGCACGAGAACATTTTTAAGACCACGCCCAAGTTTGGTCAATAATTTTTAGTACATATTTTAATGTGATGTTAATGGCAGGTTTAGATCTTTTAATGTTCTTGACAATCACTTTCTCCTCCAACGAAAACTTGCTAAAAGATTTTTTCAAAAATTCCACGGTGTATTTTATATCCGACGACGCACTCATTGTTTTTTCGTGTTTATTTAAATTTAAACTTTAACTGAATTTAATAATAAAACCATATTAAACCTTAATAAACAAAAAAAATATTCAAAATACCGTCTAAAAATTTCCGCAAATTTGAACGACTACGACTGGTTAAATTTAAATTATCAAATTAATGCAGATTTGCAGAACATGACATACACAAGCTATTATGCCGCTCTAGTATTTTACGACATTTTTATGATCATAGACCCGCTCTGACAAGTAAACTGGGCGTGAACTACACAGTACACGGAGAGAAATTTTGAACAGAATCCGCAACTACCTAAATATACTTGAATTTGTACCAGAATTCGAATGCTTGAAATATTAATATGAAAAATTCATTACATTACTATATTATAAAAATAGGTTAGTTCTAAAATTAGCCCATATATTGTAAATTTTTTTTGGGGGTGCTTAGCACCCCCAAGTACCCCCCTAACTACGCCTATGTTTTTTACAGTTTTTTTCAATATAGTTTTGAATATTGTTAGGTTCGCCCCTCTACATACACATAAAAATTATTTTAGTATACAATAAATACCCATGATCTTATTATATTATTGTGTGCAACAAATTGCAAATTTTCCTATTAATTGCACAATCAAAATTTAAATATCGGCAAATGTTGCTGCATGTCCGATAACCATATCCGATGCCCTTATAATTGCGTCAAGTCAAATAGAATACAGTCACACAACTGCAAAATGCAGTTCTCGTCTGTTATTGATATTAAGCCATTTCAGTTCACGCATAGATTCCGAGATATGATCATATTTACACAGAGAGAAAACAAATAGACACCAATAATTTTGAACCCTCTGATAAACATAAAGGGTTTGGTTACTTAAAAAAATATAAATGTAACTAAATTTTAAAAACGGGCTTCAATTTGATGAAAGATGTTCCGAAATAATTTGAATTTAAATTAAGTATTATTACAAGAACGTCATTAATAAATAATGAATAAAATAAAGAATATATATTTGTATTTCCCTAGTTTCTTTCAAATATATTTATATATATATTATATACATAACGTATTGTATCTTATAGTGACATAAAATACAAATAAAATATTGTTATGTTTGTTTTATATTATAACATATTTGTGTCTGAATTATGAAATATATTCTTTACAATAAATATTATATTATTATTTAACTTTAAATTGATATTTAACTTATTATTATATTTAACTCAATACAA
This sequence comes from Polydrusus pterygomalis, assembly GCA_963969555.1. Lineage (NCBI taxonomy): Eukaryota > Metazoa > Arthropoda > Insecta > Coleoptera > Curculionidae > Polydrusus > Polydrusus pterygomalis. The sequence continues at coordinate 60,400,632 of OZ018379.1, forward strand.
GTATTTACTTCTGAGTTTCGGAATTAAGTTTATACCAAAAAATATATATTAACATTAAATGTAAAAAAAAAATGTTGAATAAACTTTTTATTATTATTATATTATTTCCTAAATATAAAAAAAAATCATTATAAATTGCTTAATTTAAAGTTTACAAAAAATGTTTTTTTTTATAAAATGCTATGATTTTTTTATTCGGACACATTTTTTAATTCTAAACAATTTTTCTTCATAATGTTTTTCTCTATTCTTCAATAGAAGGGTACTTTACTCTTAATGATCTCGATATTTTTTTTTCTCTACCCTGTACGCTGTTTGACGTAAACCTATTCTCAGTGCCCCTGATATAGTTAGCGGACAGGCACATAATAAAAAAAATCCCATTTGTTGCACACAATAATCGACCACCCTGTACCGGGTGTACAACTAAAAAGGGTCGCTAGGGGGCGTCCCTATAGTGACCCAACAAAACGCGGGATTTTCTCAAAATGCCTCACGATAAACATGTAAAAAAGGTAGCATTTTATTTATCTAATGAAAATTCTGGACAACTTTCATTTTTTTGAGTTTTTGCTCTAGGGGAGAGTGGGTAACAGTAGATCACGCTAAATTAGTGTTCTCTCAAATTAACTTGTATGAGGAGTATTAAACCTTCATAGAAAAGGGCACTTGTTGGTGAATAATACATAAATTTGCAAAATACAGCTATTGAAAAAAGGGTTGTATAAAGATCCACTGTGACCCAAGAGTGGGTCACTTTGGATCGGCGTATGGGTAACAGTGAATCAACTGGGGCACACTGGATCGACAGAAATAAGTACAGCAAGTAATAACTATTTTCATAGGTATTATAACTTATTTATTTGTAGTATAAGACAGTTTTAAATCACATATTGTAAACAGTCTTACAAAAGTTAGAAAATATTACATCTTCTTAACATAGTATAAAACAAAGTCGCTGTCGCTGTCTGTCCGTCCCCTACCAGCTATATATGCTTAAATCTTTAAAACTACGCAACGGATTTTGAAGCGGTTTTTTTTAATAGATAGAGTGATTCAAGGGGAAGGTTTTTATGTATAATAGCGACCCGCCCCGGCTTCGCACAGGTGCAATTTCAGAAAGTGGCATGCCGGGTACTAATATATCGGGTTGGTTCGGGTTTGTATTTATACCAGCGGGTTGCAACGCATGCTGGATACACGCTAGTTTATTATAACTTAGATATCTGTCTCTCTCTAAGAAACAATAAATTACGAACAAAAATACCTACTTCTTTAGTATCTAGTTTTAATACTTATTAAAAAAATAATGAATTCTTAAATTTAAAAACTCCAGATCAAGTTTAAATGTAATTAACGTAAATTAATATTAAAAAACTCAAGATCAAAGTGGTATATGCCTTGTTTTCTTTTCGTATTTCCAGAAACCTTGGGTGGAGGTAAAATCATTTTTATATCGTTTAGTGCAACCATTGCAATATCTGGCACATTTGGCATAAAAAAATATTTGGTGTTTTGTCAGTTTTTCTAAGAAAACTAACTTCTGCTTCATTCCCCTTGTCTCCTATGACTTTAGCTACATAATAAATTTTTTTCCCTTTTACCTCAAATTCAATAATAACAACGCTACCTTCCTTTGGCAGACTTTCCAGGACAGTAAAGTTATTGCAATCAACTGTCTCATATTCATCTTCTTTCTCAAACCAATGTTCTTCTTCTGAATAAACACTAATTTGGTCGTCGTCTTCGCTGGAACTTTCTTGTAAAATTTTTCTTTTCGTTGTTTTTGCAGCCACCTTATTGTGTTTGAGTTTTTGCTTGTCTCTCTTCTATTTCAATTTTATTTGGTGTGTCAGTTGCAATAATCGACTTCCCTTACGTCCTTTCTGACGGGTCACAGTGGATCGCTGATTCATTGATCCCCAAAACAAAATGATTTACTGTGACTCAATGACGGTTATTTTTAAAAAAATTAGATAAAAAATAAACAAACACTTCTAAAGACAAAACAACATAGTTTACAATTAATATAAGCAGTGTCAAGCATAAAACTTTAACCAAACATCTAGATTTATTACTCAGTTAAATACAACACAAATTTCTAAAACACGTGATAAAAAAGTTTCGTACTTGCCTGTTGACCGAAGCGTCGCAGCACGTCCTACCACTTTGAAATTGTGGCAATGACTGGTTCGGCTGGGGGGATATATTTAGGAGGGGCTATCAACCTATTTTCGCGCGCGTACGCGGTATGTATACGAAGCTATGGTATAGGATCCACTGTACCCCGTGATCCACTGTTACCCACTCTCCCCTACCTTTTTGTTTAAGGGGGTATCGGAATTTGACAAATTTGAAGTTGCTAAATAAGATTATTTTGTTTTATCGATTTAATGAACAACGCAGTCGTTCTGAATTCCGTTGCGACAGCTAGAGGGCGCTATTTAGCAAAATCAAAATTTTTAATTTTTTTCAAAAATTTTAAATGCAATGGTATATTTTTTTTAAGTTAAGCGAAAAGAATATCCCTCATACCCTCTTTAAATAAAAAGGTAGAGCAAAAACTCAAAAGTAAGAGTTGTCCAGAATCTTCATCAGACTAAGAAAATGCTACCTTTGATACATATGTTTACAACAGTGGCGTATATAGAAATTTGTTTCGGGGGGGGGGCCTAAATAAAAAAAATGTTTTGACTACAATTACTACATTTATTATTAACTGTTAAAACTATGTGTATTATTAGCTGACAAAAATATAGAACATTTAAGCAACAACGAACAAAACAATAATTTACTGTCTTAAGGCGGCCGATAACAAAATTCGGTTTGAGTATTTTTGAATATATGCTTAAACCTTTATATTTCGGGGGGGCCGCCCCCCCCCTTATATACGCCACTGGTTTACAATGAAGATTTTTGAGAAAATCCCGCTTTTTTGGTCACTATAGTTACGCCACCTAGAGGTCAACTTACAAACTTGAAAATAATTTCCAGCAATTTACCCTACTTACTTTTGTGATAAGTATGTTTTTCCGCAAGCCCTACGGTAAACGGTTTCCGAGACACAGCCGGCGTCCCTTTTCAGTTGTACACCCGGTATATTATTTAAAGATATTTTGTAGAAATCCATACATTCGATTTTCTATCCCATTGTTTTGCGATGACTCAGTTAATTTTTAAAACCAAAAAGGATTTCAAACCCTTATTAGACGAGAAAAAATTATTTATTTTAATAATATTTTGTTAAAAATATAATATGTTTTCATACTCCTACGTTTTCCTGTTTATAAATAAATTCAGTTGTTTTAGTACACACTATCTGTTAAATCGTTCAATAGTTAAGAGAATTTTTTTGCTTGCATACAGCGCATTTTTTGACGTTGAAACAATTTTGTCAAAACCAATTTAAGGCAAGTAAAGCCGGCCACTCACGTTCCGGTAGACCTGTGCAGGTACACCTGTGCCTGTGCAGGTGAAACTGTGCAGGTATACCAGAGACCTGAAAAGTCCACACACGCTAAGGTCAAATTCTAGATTTTATTTAGTTTGATGATGATGGCATCGAAAGATGACGACGCATTGGCAATTCTGGGCCTCTTATTAGTTATAAATAAACGTGCGAAACCCAAAAACGGGAGAAATGGTGCAAAGATTGGTCACTAAAGCGAAAAAGTTACAGTCATATTAATGTATTGAACGAGTTGAAATTGGAAGCCAAAGATTTCCAAAACTAATTACGAATGGACATATGGACAAGGAAACTCAAATTTATGACGTTCTATAAACTCAGCTATTACTCTACGTTGCTCTTCAGTACTTAACGTAAAAGAATTCTTTGATGCATTAAAAATAACCTATGAGAAAGGTCGCACAAGATGTCCCCCTTAAATATGCTTGTCCCCATACACTTCGGATATACTGAACCTTCCCCCCCCCCACCCTTTGTGCCGTGCCGTATTTTTGGGACGATTGGACCTTGCGTCCTTCCCCGAAAGTAATTAAACTGTTTTCGTGCAAGGGCTAACAAATAAGAAAAAAAAATTACAATTTCATAACGGATCGAATATACTCCACACTCCACTATTAAACTAATTCATCTCTATCCCTGCCCTTTATTAATTTAGTGCACGTAGCCGACTGTTTCAACTCTGAACGAATCAATGATAAACTAGTTAAAAGTTGGCTTACTCCCCTTCGGGAATAATGTGTGCTCTGTGGAAGTATTTTGCAGAAAGCCGGTCACTGAACCGGAATGCTCTATTGCACAAAGGCTTTTTCAAATCTATTGGCGAATTTTCAGATTACTGGTGGCGCTCTAAAAGATGTTATTTATGAACGAAGCATAGAAAACGTGAGCTACAATTTTCCAGATCAATTTTTTTTTTACTTTTTTACAATCCATTTTGATTTTGATTTTGATTTGTTTTGAAAACAATCATGTTGCACAGTTTCGACGTTTTATTGTTATAGGACATCGCTCTTGTTAGTACCTAAATACGTTGTATGCATAAATGTTTTTTAAAACACAACTGAAAAAATGTTAGAATTAGGTAGTTTAATATTATTGGTTACCCATCATTAAATTTAATAAATTCTTGTTTAAAATATGGAAATAGGCCTGATGAATTAAAATGTTCTTACATTACACCAGTTAGGGGTGTTACAGTGGAACTGGACCTGTTCTTTTGGAATAGGTATCATCTGTCTATTCCGCGTACCGATTACCTATTATCAGGTACCTATTCCAGTTCCGTTGGCACTGTCACATGTTATTCCTTTTTCAAGTTGTTATTCCTTTTTCAAGTTGTCAGGTACAGGTACGATATAGGGAATGGAACGGCTACAGGTTTTGCTTTAAATTCATATAATATGTTTATAATATGGCGAATTTGCAGTTGAGAATTTTAAACGTTGCCGTTACAAGCACATTGCAATAATTAAAATAATCTCACTAAGAAAAGATAAAGGGAAATAGTAATAAATAATAAATATTTCTAAAAATATTGTAATAATTTATTGGGCAACAAAATATAGCGTATTTAATGTAGGATATGCAATCAGCAATGATTAAAAAGGCAACATATATGGTGGATGTACCTATGCCTATTCTTCATGTTTCTTTAAATAATAGGCCTCCGTTACAATCAAATCTTCCAAAAAAGTCTGGTGCGAAAAATATTAATCTGTTACAAAAATTTATAACGAAATTTAATTCGAACAATCGGAAAGTGCTGGCCACGCTGGAGTTCTAGCGGCCTTCTTTAAAAACTCGTGTCGGCCATGCAGCCCACAGAACTCCAATAAAGATGCAGCCGGAATAGCGCCAATCGGCGGAGCGGCGTTTAAGAGGAAGTAACCCCTTTACCACAATGAAAATTGCCGAACGTTTTGCTGGTCAAACGAAAAGAAAAAATAAAAATTGGTATTTAGAAAATAAATTCTACTTTAAATACCCCATCCAGAAAAGTAAATGACGATCGAAAATATTCCCAAATTTTTTTTTATTTTTAGTAATTTTGTAATATTTTAAACAATTCTTTATTGGTGAAAAGCAAAATGACTTTCCCGGGTGTAGAATGCTGTACCAAACAATTTTTCTTAAAGCAATTTTTCAATATCGGCCTTACTTTTTCTCAAAAACTTTGGGCGCGTAAAGTGAATTTAAGCGTGTAAAGTGGGTTTACGCACCCAAAGTTTTTGAGAAAAAAGTAAGGCCGATATTGAAAAATGGCTTTAAGAAAAATTGTTTGGTACAACATTCTACACCCGGGAAAGTCATTTTGCTTTTGACCAATAAAGAATTGTTTAAGATATTGCAAAATTACTAAAAATAAAAAAAAAATTTCTAAAAAAAATTTTGGGAATATTTTCGATCGTCATTTACTTTTCTGGGTGGGGTATTTAAAGTAGAATTTATTTTCTAAATATCAATTTTTATTTTTTCTTTTCGTTTGACCAGCAAAACGTTCGGCAATTTTCATTGTGGTAAAGGGGGTTACTGCTCTTAAGTTTGACCTGGAATAGTTTGGACCTGTAATAGGTATTTGGAATAGGTTCGGGTTTGGAATAGGTACATGTCCAACTAGGTACGAGAAAAAGCTATTCCGTAACATCCCTAACACCAGTGCCAAAAGTAAAAAACACTAAAAGATGGGATGAGATGAGGCCAGTAAATGTTTTATGGGATATTGAGAAATTATTGAAAGAAGTCGTATATGAACAGTTATTAGAATTCATTGATGCCAACAAAATTCAAGTTTCCGTTCAAGCTGGTTTTCGAAAAGGGTACTCGACAGAGACAGCCATTCAATGTGTGATTGAGACGTGGAAGAGAACCATTGATCAAGGGGAAAATATTATAGCTGTATTTTTGGATTTTAAGCGGACATTCGAAACAATTGACAGTGCTAGATTATTGAGTAAATTGTATCAGTATGGTATTCGCGGAAACGTTTATAAATGGTTTAAAAACTATTTAAGTAACAGGTCACAAAAAACAAAAATATATACGCCATAGTAACTTTGTTAAAAAGTGTTTTATTGAGATAAGTTATAACTAAGGTAAGTTCACGTTATTTAAATCGGAATATTATATCGAAAAAAAAAGCGGGAGGCAAAAAGTTGGAGCACAATAATTGCATATTACAGGGTCCGCCCAAATTTGGTTAACAAATGGGATAATTTTTTTATTATTGATTTCTCAGAAAATGTTATTGTACCGTTGGGTAAATAAGTATAATTTAAAAACATAGCATAAGTAGGCTTAGACAATATGACCGATTGAATATAAGGCAATTGTTCACCTTGGCTGGTCTGCTATGTGAATATTATTGTTTATAAACAAATTAATATTAATTATTCTTTGAAATAAAACCATACATTTAATATAATATGTTTTAGTTAATATACAGGGTGTCCCAAACGTAATGGGACACAGAGCAACAGCAGGCTCCCTAAGGCGAAATAATGCGATTTATTTAAACTTGCATTATCCCAAAATTGATAACAACCAAGATAAAGGGTGTCAAACTTTTATTTTTGTTTTCGTTTTTTTGGGATTATTTATAGTTCACCTTGGTTGGTCTGCTATGTGAATATTATTGTTTATAAACAAATTAATATTAATTATTCTTTGAAATAAAACCATACATTTAATATAATATGTTTTAGTTAATATACAGGGTGTCCCAAACGTAATGGGACACAGAGCAACAGCAGGCTCCTTAAGGCGAAATAATGCGATTTATTTAAACTTGCATTATCCCAAAATTGATAACAACCAAGATAAAGGGTGTCAAACTTTTATTTTTGTTTTCGTTTTTTTGGGATTATTTATAGTTCACCTTGGTTGGTCTGCTATGTGAATATTATTGTTTATAAACAAATTTATATTAATTATTCTTAGAAATAAAACCATACATTTAATATAATATGTTTTAGTGAATATACAGGGTGTCCCAAACGTAATGGGACACAGAGCAACAGCAGGCTCCTTAAGGCGAAATAACGCGATTTATTTAAACTTGCATTATCCCAAAATTGATAATAACCAAGATAAAGGGTGTCAAACTTTGATTTTTGTTTTCGTTTTTTTGGGATTATTTATAATATGTTTTAATTAATATACAGGGTGTCCCAAACGTAATGGGACACAGATCAACAGTAGGCTTCTTAAGGCGAAATAATGCGGTTTATTTTAAAGCTGTGTCAGGTATTTTCAATACATAGGATGCTTGCGTAAGGTGCAAGATCTGTGAATTTTTTTATTATTTTGAAAGTATCATATCGAAGATTGCCGGAAAAGTAGGTTATTTTAAAAGAATCAGTTCTAATTTAAGTTTGTTTTCTAAACAAACTGTATTTAATACTATCATATTACCACAATTTCTTTATTGTTCTTCCATTTTATATTGTGCTTGTGCTAGTGAGGAAATATTTGAAAAATTACAAATTTTACAAAATAAGGCAATGCGGATTATTTTAAAGTTTGACAAATATACAAAAATTAATTTTATGTTGAAAAATTTAGATTGGTTGAATGTCAGAAATTTAATTTTTTATTCAGTGGGTATGTATCATTATACATAAAATTAAAAATAATTTATTGCCGGATTGTTTAAAAAATGTTTGTTCTTTTAATTATACCCATCCTAATTATAAAACAAGAACTAATCAAAATTTTTATGTGGATAGTGTCTAAAACATTAGCTTATAAATATATTTTTTATAAAGGTTTGATAGAATATAATAATTTGGAAAAATATATTAAATCTCAAAAATCATTAAAGCTGTTTAAAAAAATTAAAATTAAATTTAATGAAAAAACAAAATGATACGTAATATTTGATACAATTTACAAAATGTTTGTCAAAAGAAGGTTATTGCGTTTTAGAACTTAAAAATAAATCTATAAAATGTATTAAATTTTTTTTTTTAAATATTTAATTGCATCTTTTTGCTGAATAAAACATGTTACTACTAACTAATATAAAATTGTATTTTCGTTTTAACATGTTGTCCTCTACAAGGTGCTAAAAATTCGTGTGCGTACTTGGGGATCTTTGAGGCTGAATTATTTAGCCAAAAAAATATAAATGATGAGTTTTTTTAATGATGAAATTAAATATAACTGAAAAAAGTTTTTAAAAATGAAAATAGTTCAACAACTTTGGCAATCTATTATGATAAAATGGAAGCAGTGGCGTACTAAGGGTGGCTGATGCACGGGGCCGATATTAACGTTATTACAACATGTTATTAAATAAAAAAAAAGGCGCCAATTATAGATATCAGACAATTGTTAGTATTAAAAGGCAATACTTTTTTAACCACATGAGCTTAATCACAAATTTCATATCTTTTTATAAATAAAAGATATTTTTTACCACTGGTTCATATATTTTTTAGGGCAATAGAGTTGTCTTTTAGCAGCAAATAAATAATATTTAAAAAACGACCATACCTATTGAAGTAAAAAGTCATTTCAAAAAAATTAATCTATAATAGCTACAACAGAGTTGTTTTTCCAGATTTTTTGCTACTACTAATGGATTTCTAGCTATGGCTAATAAAGTTTTCTCTGCTTTCTTCTATTTGCTTGCAATAAAAGAACTGATTTTCTGGAAAACAATCCAGCAAATAATACTTAGATATTATAAACGAATAACTAAGTTTATTTTCACCGAACACAAACAAAGGTTATTTTCGACAAATTTCGTCTTTTTAACACGCTTTTATCAGCTTTACCTGTATGTATGTTTGTTTTTTTTGAAACCGACTTCTTTGAACCCGATTTTGACCCACTCTAAACGATCAGATTTAATTTAAATTTTGTAGACTTATCAAGAACCGCTGACAATACAATAATCTAATACGCAAAAAATTCTCCTGTAAAATTTTGACAGCTGTCAGGTATAAAACGAAGATGCGATTTTGACGAAACAAATTATGGGGTCACATAGTATTCAATGCGGAGACTTCGGGAAAAATAAGCAAAAAATTCTCCTGTCCAAATTTGACAGATGTCAATATGTCAAATCGTTTAAAAAAAATTATATTAACGAAAAACTATAAGGTCGGTATCTTGACGGTGGAAAGTTGAAAAAAATACGCAAAAACATTCTCTTGTCAAAATTTGACACCTGTCAATATGTCAGAACAAAAATTTGCAAATATCGGTATTTTCATACAATTCGGCATAAACGACCGGTTTGTTCGGGTTTGTATGTATGTTTGTTTGTAACCGACTTCTTTGAACCCGATTTTGACCCACTTTAAAGGGTCGGATTTAATTTACATTTTGTAGAATTATCAAGAACCGCTGACAATACAATAATCTACTATCCAGCTCAATCTACTCAAAAAAATGTTTTTTTCTTAACAATAACTCAAACTGAAAAATAAAAAATAAATATAGTTTAAAAAAACTAATAAACACGCATTAATAATTAAGCAGAATAAAAAGCGGAAAATAAATATAGTTTAAAATAATTCTTGAAATTCTTAATATAGGCAGAAAATAATAATGAACCATAAACATTCGTATAATTGTGAAAAAAGATAAGGGTGCTCGATTTACGAAAAATATAGCACAATGCGCCCCACGCCTTTTTCACAATAATACTAATGTTTATCGTTCATTATTATTTTCTGCCTATATTAAGAATTTCAAGAATTATTATTTTAAACTATATTTATTTTCGCTTTTCGTCTGATTAATTATTAAAGCGTGTTTTTTAGTTTTTTTAAACCATAGGATTTATTATTTTAACTGGCTGCGACTGAAAAAATAGGTGACGACATTTTTCATACCAAGTTTGGTAGATGGACGAGGAGAGGTCGAATCGTCCTTCGTAAAGATATTTGTTAAAATAATGATATTGTACCCGATGAAGACCGCCCCCCTCCCTCGCTACGCCGTTGAAAGGTAGAATTAATTTCCTACAGTCAAAGTCTTAATTCCTATGGGACGCCACTGAATGGACGAAAAGTAACCCTAAGGGACAAGGGATTTCTAAGTGGAAATACCTTTGGTTGATGGACCAATAATGCAAGTGTAATAATTCATCGTGTTGTGAAACGCTTCGGGCATTCCGCTATTGATCAGATGGCGTCTGAGTCGTTGCCAGGCAACTGATATGGCGTGGCGTGAACTCTCGCGTGCTTCCGTCTGTCCTTTTCTCAGTGAATGAATATAACGCAAACTGGACAATCTACACGAAATGACTTTTTCTAATTTTGTCTCGAAACAGATCTATTTAGAACGCGCTAGCGAGTTCGTAATAGATCTATTTCGAACTCCGAATTTTATTATTTAAAGGTTGGCCCTACATGACATGTTTTTTTTCACCGTTTAGCATAGCATTCTAGATAACTAATATTTTTTAGTCCAAATATGGAAAATACTACACGAACCCACGTATGTATGTTTGGTTGCCTAGATCTACAAATCTGTATGTATTGTTTTAGTTAATTAAAAAACACATATTAAATAATAACTTTATTGACGGAGAACTATTTTGCTTTTGTAGATGCTTCAAGCTATAATTTTCTGCCAAATCCTATCCAAAATTCAATCTACTAACCTTCCAATGTCGATTTTAACTACAACTTTATTTGCATTTTCCATCTTCCCTACACTAAATTGCAATGCCGTGATGTAAAATCACGTCTTTTGAAATTCGAAAAAAAATAGCAAAATCGCCCGAATTTCCGAACGCTCTGTATATGTACCAAATGTATCACACAACATATTCCGTCCAATTTTAAATCTCATATCGCTAAAATAACTTTAGAATCTTGTGGTGAAAATGGGTGAATAAATCAAAAAATGACAGTTCGCAAAATAATTTTTATTGTCCATAGGCTACTATGATAAAAAATAGTATTACCAACATAACATTTGACATAAAAATTTACACAATTTGAAGGATTTATTTTCTTTTTAAATATGTGTTTTCTATTAAAAAAACTACAAATTAGAAAAAATAGTATAAAGTACGTGTTATATAAAGCAGTTTTAAGCACTTGTCCCGTTATAAAACTCGCCGCAAGCTGCTCGTTTTTTAACATGGACGCGTGCTATAAAATGATGCTTTATAAAACGTGTACTTTAATATGCTATTTTATCCCTATAATGAACATTTACAGGGTAATAATTGGAACAACACCGATAACATAGAATCTACTATATCCATGAAAAAATCCAAAAACACAATTTTTTTAAAATTTAATATTTTTACTTGCAATTCCGTGAATTTTATCCTTTATTCAAAGATGGAAACTAACCCCTATGTTTCTTTTCAAATTGAAACATTTGTACCCATTGTGATAAAAAATGGATATTTACTTTTAAATGCTTCCCAGTAAACACATCTGTGATATTGACATAAATTTTACGTAAATTTAAAAGAATATACTTCTACTTTATTAGTTTAATGTAATATTTATGTAAATGTTATACAGTGTCACCAGTAAAGTCCGCATCATATGGGATTTTTTTTATTAATAGCTTTATTCAAAATTTGACTTTGGCATCAAGTTTTCGATCGAGATGAAAATTAAGCAAAAAAATAGAAGTCACGTGATTTTCATTATCTGTCAAATTTTAATTTTCTCCAAAAAATAATTCAAAAGTACGGTTATTTTTGAAAATATCAAAAAAAGGTATTGGAAAACCTTTTTTTAAATGCAGTTTCTAGCCCACATGCAAAATTTCAGCTGCATAAGATAATTTTGATTTTTACCTATATTTTGTAAATTGCACCACTTTTGCAAAATAAGACTCAAGGCAACCTACATAAAACTTCTTAGTTTTGATAATGCTTTATTTCAGATACATTTTCTTTAAAGTAGCGACATATTAAATGTGTGTTTTTCTACAAAATCAAAATTGGGCTATTAAAATTTGGTCGCATGTGATGCAAAGTTTATTTGTTTTTGACCCTGTATAAGGTAACTTCATAAAATAGGTATTTTTGAAAACGTAGTGTGTGCCTGAAAGTAAAAAAATAAAAAATAAAGTAAAGGGGTTTCAAATTAAATCCTTGAAAATTAATAGATAAACTTTACGTTAAGTTAAACTAAAATTTATTTTCCACTTAATGAACACTTTAATGAAGACACTGTGTTATTTTTTGTCTTAATATTAAGGTGTATCACTTTCAGATACAAACTATGTTTTCAAAAATACTTATTTTATGAAGTTACCTCATACAGGGTCAAAAACAAATAAACTTTGCATCACATGCGAGCAAATTTTAATAGCCCAATTTTGATTTTGTAGAAAAACACACATTAAGTATGGCGCTAGTTTAAAGAAAATGTATCTGAAATAAAGCCTTGTCAAAACTGAGAAGTTTTATGTAGGTTGTGTTGAGTCTTATTTTGCAAAAGTGGTACAATTTACGAAATATAGGTAAAAAATCAAAATTATCTTATGCAGTTGAAGCTTGCATGTGGGCTAGAATCTGCATTTAAAAAAAACTTTTTCCAATAACTTTTTTCGATATTTTCAGAAATAATCCCACTTTTGAATTATTTTTTGGAAAAAATTAAAATTTGACAGATAATGCGAATCACGTGACTACTATTTTTTTGCTTAATTTTTTTTTTAGTTTAATTAATTAAGCAGAACTTGATGCCAAAGTCAAATTTCGAATAAAGTTATTAATAAAAAAAAATCCCATATGATGCGGACTTTACTGGTGATATACTGTATAAACCTAAAAACATGTGGCCGAAGAATATACTTTTTACGTTAAATGGTAGACTTAGCCTTTATATAAAGAAAAAAATAATAATTTTACATAAAACATTTTACTTTAATTTTATGGAAAAAATATTACGGCAGTTTTATATAACATTGACGTTAAATAGTTTATCTACCCCACAGTACATTACTTATTTTCTTTTCCACAAAATACATTTTGCTGTTTTTATTTATAATGGAATATGTGCCAGTGCCATTAAGATCAGGCATCAATAATGATGAAGTAAGTAAGTACTTGAATTTTAATCAAATTTTGTTACCTATAAAAGTTAGTTTTGCATCGTCAGTTGGGATATAGGATATCTTACGAAAATTTCTTAATATTCAAAATGTTATCTTCGCTGTTCATTTTAGTTCTAATCAGCTAAGGCTTCTGAGATTTTTTTATTGGCAAGCATGATTCGAAAGTATAAAGTTTTGGCAAAGAAATTATATCTTATGTTTTGTATTGTTGTATAGTTTTTGTGATTTTTTAGGTCGTCCTACCAATTGGCGAAAAATTATCCATTTTTCATGTGTGCAAGTTAATTTTTTTGTTAATATAACAAATACAAAAGGCTTTACAAACAAAAATATTTTAATTTAAAAACGTTTTAATATGTAGGAGCAAAAAAAAAATAAAGTCCACCACGTTACGTAATATTTATGTAACTTATTTGGGTCAGATTATGTTACATTTATGTAAAATAATTTATATAAAATTTACATAACATGAGTTACATAACACAACTTACATCACTGTGCTATAAATTTAACATGCCCAAAAGCATAACATAGTACGGCAGATTTAAGCTAAATTTTACTTTCTTATGACCTTGTTGGTATTTTAAATTTACATAACCGAGTAAAGTGGTTATATAAATTTCACATATATTTTACGTATTGTGTTTACTGGGTTGCTACCCAGGGCCATCTCTAGCTCCGAAGCAAAACCTCGGACAGCATAGGGCGGCCTGGACGAGACGTTTTAAGAAGAAGTATTTCAAAAACGTTAATTTCAAGCATTTAGATGAAATGAAACTTATTACTTATCGATGACATCATCAACGTGCAAGGCCTACAATAATAATTAGATGCATAATGATTTAATGTCTGAAAAAAGAATAATAAAATTTTAACCTGTAAATTTTTGGTCAAATGAATAATATTGTAGGTACTTTAATTAAAATTAAATTAAAGGAAAAATAAAAGGCACCAAAACCACTAAACATTTTTATAACGTAATCAAATGTAACAAAAAGCACAAAAACACAAATAATAACTCGGTGTGTGGGCTTAATACGGTCCACTACTAATCTGGGGGATATTATTATGTTCCAAAATCAGCTGATTGATGACAAAATCCTGGTGTCATCAGTTGGAAAAGGAGAGAATTCGTGGCGTTTTGTATCAAAAATTTCTTCACTCCCCGTCTAGTCGTTTCTAGTTGTTAAACTTTCGCGTCAACAGACATAAAGATAAAACCACAAAAATTGGGAATAATGTTTATTGTGATAGGGGAAGGTCGCCCTTGATGGCATACTTCCCATGATGGCATACCACAGGTATCTCTGGAATAAACCGGGTTTGCGTCATCCCGCATAGTTAGCAGTAACGTTCAGTTGTGAGTCGAATTTTAGTCGTGACGGACGTTTTTATGTAAAGTTATTTAATAGAACAGAAATTGCTAAGTGGCGAAGTAATATTAGCCAGTTTTTAAACCAAAAATTTATTATGTTAGGTGCATTAAATTAGAATGCACGATTTTTTCTCGATAACTATAGGATATATATGTTACTTTGCTATGATTATTTTAAATCTAAGTTGTGGTTTTAATGTTTTATAATTTATATACTAGAAGTGTGACATATTCCTAAGATGGCATATCCATTGATTTCCTATGATGGCATACCTATAAATACATATAAATAGGTACGCCATCATAGGCGTCATATTCAAAACGGCGCTACTTTTACTTTTCTTTGTGTCTATGTCCCTAAGCACTACTTATATGCTTTCTAAAGTTTTTGAATAAATCTTTAGATTGCACTTTCCTGATAATGTTTTAATTTTTTTTTTAAGTTTTAAACATGTTTCCTAGAATGTAATATATTATTTTAAGTCTTTTTAAACAGTTTTATGTGCTTGAATTTTTTAACAATAAAAATGTGCAAACTGTAACAAAAATATTTCTTTTACATGTATGCGTCCTTCAGATTTTTGCATTGTACTGGAGTATGCCATCATAGTGGCATATTGGTGATTTTTTCTTTTCTATTCTTTTTACCAAAAAAATTGTTTTTGTATATTTTTAAAGTTTTATAATGAATATTTAAGTAGTAACAAATATTTTAACATGGTTAAATGGGTTAAAACCTTTGAACTAAAAAATATATTAGGTGGTAAAAAAAAGGGTGCCATCATTGGCGACCTTCCCTTATCTGATTATCTCGAAAAAAAATTCTTGTGAGGAAAGTAAAGATTTTAAGAAACTTTTAAAAACTTCAAATAATATTGTGTAAAAACATTTTAATACAACTTTTTATTTGGTATTAAGTTAAAAAGGTAATTTTAAAATATCAACCCAGAACGTATTTGGCCACAAAAACCGATTGGTAATTTAGGATTTCCACTTAAGGCGGCGAATAGGCCAAGTATTATGTTCATGTAAGTATGTAGACTAAAAAACTCGATATATTGCATAAGACTAGAAACCGGTTACCTTATACGCGGCCATAAAGAATTTTGTTGAACACAATTACTTGTAATAATGAAACAGGTACCGTTAAACAATAGTAAAAACAATTTTATTAGGAGCCTGAATACACGCTATAATAATGGAATTTAAAATTACGTGTATATTTTAAATAATATCTAAAAATATGCGATAAATTAGTGCCGTTCTTCTGGGAAATAAAAATACTCATAATTTTTTTATTGATGTACAGAGTGATTCATTGAAAATTATTGGGAACTTAATTCCAACAGAAAAATTGCAGTGTGCACCGGGTCAATCACTGGGGAACTTTCGATTGAGCTGCAGCTCCCCCCCGCCTTTTTTAAGCTCAAACCGAAAAGCATTTTGGTTATAATCAGGGCCGGGCCAAGGCATTTTTTGTAGGGAGCAATTTATTTTTATTGCTGCTCTCGGTACCGTTTTTTTTCCTTAGTGGGAACAGGGTAATTCGGCCTTCGCGTCTTCTAAAAGATATATTTAATTCGTCTATTTGATTAGCAATTATACACATAACTTACTTAATTTTGTTTAAATACGCGAGAACTGGACGTTTAACAAAAAACGTCAAAAATAATCTAATTTTTCTGGTGCACACCGTACATTATTCTATGGATAAGCGGAATAACTTTATGCAAAACAAATAATGGTTTACTTTATACATTTAACAATATTTAGCCGTTCCCAATTTTTCAAAAACTCTTAAACCCATTGGTTCATGAATTAAAGTTTAAACCCTTACAATAAAATTCGTTTTCATTTAAAACTACATAATTGCCATGAAAAATATTTATATTTGTGCTACCAAACTGAAATTTGGTAATTATGGATAACTTTTAAGTGCAAACAACATTTCCCAATAAAAAAAAATTCCACAGTGAAAAATAAGGGCTATTTATTCCTGAGTGAATTTAACGTTATCACCTCTCCCTCGTATACGGCGCAATATCTACTAGTTTTGTCTATGCTGTTTTTTGTTTAGGGACATGCAGAACTTTTCCACCGCCAAAAAAATTTGGTAAGTTTTCACTTACCTTTTTTGCTTACCTAAAAACCAAAAATGACGTATACTGAAGCAGCTGCACGACTTGCGTTACCTGTCAAATTTGACATTTTTAATAAAATAGGTTCAAAAATGCCATTATTTAAAAATATCGAAAAACTTTATTTGAGAAAGTTGTTTATTTAGGCATTTTAGTCTCTATACGAAATTTTGACAGTCTAATACAATTTTTATTTTTTGCCAGGTTTTTGAAAATTTTGATCAACCCTCGTAGATTAACTTTTATACATCGATGTAAAACCATTTGCCTTTACTGCATTTGTAATCTTAATGCAATTTTGTGTAAAATTTTTGTTTCTTATTATTTATTTTGCTTCAAAAACTGAAATTGTTATTGATCAGTATGTAATGTTTGATGCAAAGTTTATCTAATTACATCAGTTTTGCCAAAACCGACGTGTCCCGTTTCTCCTAAGTTAGTAAACAGATGTACAAAAAGAAAATATTGGAAGCTTTCGTTGAAATTTTACTTAATTAATATTAAATTAAATTAATTATATTAAACTATATTTTTGTTGAATAAAATGTTTCGAGCGAGTAATATATATTCTTTTTAATCCAATATTAATAAGTAAAATTTCAACGAAAGCTTCCTAATATTTTCTTTTTGTACATCTGTTTACTAACTTAAGAAAAATAGGAAACGTCGGTTTTGGCAAAACTGATGTAATTAGATAAACTTTGCATCAAACATTACATACTAATCAATAACAATTTCAGTTTTTGAAGCAAAACAAATAATAGGAAACAAAAATTTTACACAAAATTACATTAAGATTACAAATGAAGTAAAGGCAAATGGTTTTACATCGATGTATAAAAGTTAATCTACGAGGGTTGATCAAAATTTTCAAGAACCTGGCGAAAAATAAAAATTGTATTAGACAGTCAAAATTTCGGATAGAGACTAAAAATGCCTAAATAAACAACTTTTTCAAATAAAGTTTTTCGATATTTTGTAAAATAAGGGCATTTTTGAACCTATTTTACTAAAAATGTCAAATTTGACAGGTAACGCAAGTCGTGCAGCTGCTTCAGTATACGTCATTTTTGGTTTTTAGGTAAGCAAAAACTAACTGCCTTTTCAATTTTTACCTATACCTAATAATAAAAAAAAATCCCATTTGATGCGGACTTTCTTGCGGACACTGTATACGTAGACTACATATTTGAAAAAAATTATAAGTATAAATGCCTAATAAAGTGATTTTTCTTTAATTAAATATCTAACAAATAATTCCAAAAAAAGTAAGTAAATAACAACGAAAAAACAAGAAAAGGAAAAGAAAACTTTTACCTAACAAAAGTATGATAAAAACTTTCAAATTTAAATAAAGACTTAGTTTAACGCACTTTCCTACTGTACAACGAAAATTGCTAGACCGTTGTGTAGTGATAATGTCACGGTAATTTAGCCAACGGAAAATAGGAGTTAATGCTACCAGATGATGGTTTATAGCCATTATTGCTCTGAATACTCACAATAATCATCAAGTTCTATTGGGGGTGTAATCTGATTTTATATACTGTCTGAGTTCCGACTGGTAGTTGTAATGTAACTTGACATTATTCATAATAATATTTGCTGGCTATGACTAGGTTAGGTTAGAGTGGCAGACCTCTGGAATTGACCAAACAGTCACACGTAGTCCTATAGGACCGTTGTGATACCACACATGTTCCGCGGAACCTATTGCATCAGCTTCCTGATGGTTAACACGATCGTAGAAGAATCTTGACAGCTCATTCAAACCAGCCACTGCTGTTAATAAACTTAGTAAGTCGACCCAGTTGCAGGCTGCTCACTTCCTCCAGATCATTAAAAAATGGTTCACCCAGTGCATTGAACCTTCTTCTCGCGAGGCCGGGGCATTCACACAAGAAATGCTGAATACTTTCCTCCTCTTCCTCATCTCTGCAACTTCTGCAGAAGTCGTTAGTTGGTATTCGCATACGTTCAGCGTGTCTACCGAACAAGCAATGTCCGATGATTACGGCAGTGATGTTTCTTAGGTCCTTTCGACTGTGCTGTAATAGCGCTGCGGTTTTCCTGTTATCAAGTAGGGGCCACAATTGCCTGGAGATGCTACAAGTTGTAAGTCCTGTCCATCTGCTTTGCGCAAGTTGTTTAGTTGCTCGATCTATCTCTTCTTTGACTGATCCCAGTGGTCTAGCCACAGTATTCTCTGCTAGTTCGACAGACATGCTTGCGCCCTCCCTGGCGAGCGCATCAGCAGCCTCGTTGCCATATATGTTGCTGTGTCCAGGAACCCAACACAAGGTGATTCGATGTTGAGCACCAAGTGTGCAGAGATTGTTGCGACAACGCCTTACTAATTTTGACTTAGTGCTGCTGGAGCAAATTGCCTTTATTACTGCTTGACTGTCTATATAGATAGCTATAGACGCAGGTCCTCTCAAGCCAGGGTGATCCCGCAGGGTACTGACTGCTTTATCTACTGCAAAAATTTCTGCCTGGAAAATGCTGCAGTAGTCAGGGAGTCTGTATGACCTCTGTATTGGCATGCTCTCGGAGAAGATGCCAGCTCCCACCCCGACGTCCATTTTTGAACCGTCTGTGAAGATCGAGTGATCCGCCTCCATTGTTACTTGATTGCCTTCCCACTCTTCCCTATCCGGAATGAGCATAGAAAAGTCCCTTCCAAAGTCTAGACAGCGAATCAGTGTAATCGGTCGGCTCTCGCAAATTTTGGCCTGGATATATCCTTAGTATGCTGCTGTGTCCGTAGTTGGCACTGGTCCAGCATTTCGACTCTTTCAGTCGTAGAGCACTTTTTGCAGCCGCACTTTTTCCGTAAATATCCACGGGTATAAGATGCAGCATCACTTCCAGTGCCGCCGTCGGTGCTGAGTGAAGGGCACCGGTCACTCCTAAACAAGCTGCCCGTTGTACCTTCGTCAGTTTTTTCATGTTTATTGCTTTTTCCAAAGCAGTCCACCAGACCAGGACCCCGTAGGTAAGTATAGGTCTTACTATGGCTGTATAGATCCAGTGTACTATGTGAGGTTTAAGTCTCCACTTCTTACCAATAGCTTTTTTGCAGGCATAGAACGCAACTGACGCCTTTTTGACTCGTTCTTGTAAGTTCATGCCCCAGTTAAGCTTGGAGTCGAGTATCAATCCTAGATACTTTGCTTTTTCTTTCAGCACTAAAGTACTGTTGTCCAGGACTGGGAGCCTGAAGTTCTCAATCACCCTTCTGCGTGTGAATAGAACCAGCTCCGTTTTTTCTTGGTTGACTTTCAATCCACATTTCGCAGCCCACCGTTCGAGTTTTCGTAGCGTGGCTATGACTAATAAAGTAGGTATATACTTGATATTAAAAATCAGCTCTGTAATTCTCAAAAATTTAAATAGCTTCTAGTGTAATATTGTTCTTGTCGCTTGACATTGCATATGAATATCTATTATGCAACAAGGTTAACTGAGATGGTAAAATTCGTTCATAGATTACGAAGTATAATACTAATGATGGGTTGTGCAAAATAGGAATCTTCTGACATGCAAAGTTTAAAAAAAATGTAAATACAAAGTAAAAATAAATTAATTGAAACAGGTATTGGTACGATCAATAAAATTCAAATTCAGACATGACAGCTAGAAGACTCCGATTAACGATGTGACCTGCGCAAAAATACGTTAAAACTAATAATACAGCGCACGGCGATTGCCGATCGCTACGAACCTCCACCCACCAACGTCTTATGAATTATAGGTTCTAACGGATACGTTTTTGGGGACGCTGTTCTGCTTTCTTAATTGTAGAGAAAGCGCTTTACTGGAAACAAAATGCGTCGCATTGAGAAAAGACAATTTATTTCTTAATAAAATTGCTATGTTAAAATTAGTTCACTATTCAACAAGACAGTGCTGCTAATGCAACTGATTACTACCAATAAAAACACTGTTCTAGCAAATTTGCTCTCACATTTCTGTTTACCTCAAATTATGGAAGAGGCATCTTTTATACCTAAAAAAAGTTGTATTTTATCTCAATATTTCAATTAGTTTTTGACATAATTACGTTTAAATGCTAGATTGCAAAACATTTAAATAAACACCTTTCATACCGAAACATATTTAGTGAAAATTAACCGTGCGTTCTGAACGAAATATTTTCAAGTCAACTATTTCCTGTTGCTGTATTTGACCATTAGTTATGAGACATCCTGTATATAATGATAAGAACACGGTTTAACTAGGCACATTATTGATTTCATAATAGATGAGTTAACCAAAATGGTGTTTGTACTCATTATTAAACTTAAATAATAAACACCAAGAAAATATGTCTCTAAAATATACACTGAAATAACCAATGATTTGATTCAAAGAAAAATGGAGTTCGCCAAAACAATTATTTATTTCCTATTAGCGGAACAAATATTTATTTAATAAAGTGACGAAATTTATTTGGATTCTGGCAAGGAGATTTATTAATGCCAAACAAATATTATTTAAAGTCAATCCAGAATCCAAATAAATTTCGTCACTTTATTAAATAAATATTTGTTCCGCTAATAGGAAATAAATAATTGTTTCGGCGAACTTCATTTTTCTTTGAATCATTTGTTTTTTTAGTGTGTTGTGTTGTTCTTTTTATTTATTTCAATGAAGAATAAAGTTTTAGTTTAAAAATTTTTGTTATTTCATCAAGTACAAAATACTATATTTTAAAGTGTTAAAGTGCCAGTGAAAGTGAAAGTTTTGATGGAAACACATCTTTCTGTATCTTTAAATAATATAAGTATCCTACATGTCCTAAGTAAATTTTTTTTAATAAATATTTTTTCCCTCAAAAAAATATATATTTTGATACCTACCTAGGTATAAACCGTCGATAATATAAATAGTTTAAATAAATTAATCCTTTTTTCAAAAATATATATTTTTACTGCAAATAATTTATAATTTTACCCAAATATCTTTTTATTTACAAGAACTAATATTTATTTGAGTTTATTTACAGAACGCAAAGCACGATGGGACAATAACAGAAACGTACCTACGACGCCATTGTTTGCTTTATTATGCTCCAAATGGAAATATTAAAGCCCTGCGTTCTAAACAAAGATGTTGATGGGTACTCTTAAGCAGCATAATAAGAATATAGTCCTTATAGCCTCTACACAATAACACATGCATATATAATTTTTTATATCAAAATTAAGAATAATATAATAACTTATTCTAATGCCTGCGGCGTGAAAAAATTTGCTTTATAAAATATAAAAATAATTATAACCCATCCTACCTTCAAATACAGGCTGAAGATGCCCCAAGCCTTTATCCAGTAACCATTGCTCCATTGCACAACAATAACCAACCAACACCTGTCACTAACTAAAGTAATAAACCACGAGTTCTTAAATTAAGGGCACTTGAAGTTTGTAGCTATTTGCGCTAGCCTTTTCTAAAAACTTATTCCTCAAATAATATCCGACTAAAGTCCAACGATTATATCTTGTTTACAGTTCTTGACTAAAGTCAACTAAAAGAGCGCCAAGAAGCGCGGTCGCGAAGGCACGACGCGGCGCAAAGACGAAGCCGATTGGGTGCGATTGCCCGGGAAGGTCGAGTCGGAACTTGCTTAGCGACAATAATTTCATGAAATTGAAATAAAAATTGTTTGCTTGAAATAATGCATTGTTGGCCATTACAAATTTAATTTAAATCTTAAAAAGTGTTTGTGGCAAACACTATTTATTGCACCTAACTAATTAAGAAACCAAATAAATATAGAAAATATGTCAAATACCTTAGTTTATTTAATACAAACAATATTTGTATGAACCAAAGAGTATTTATCTTGGACCAATAAATATTAATCAAATAAATCATTTATTTGATTTTTTAGACTCTTTTTTTTCAGTGTATAAAATCCAAATAGTTAAATATAATTAATTTGTGTTGGGCTACATGCTTGGTGAAACTGTTGTTCCATTGCACCAGAAGAAAAAAATAATAACTACTTGTTATGTTTCACAAATTTATTCAGTTTCCTGACACGTGTTTCGGCCCTTTCGGGTCATTTTCAAAGGAGTACAAGAAGATAAACTGATTAAATTTGTGAAACATTACAGGTAGTTATTATTTTTTCTTTCTGTGCAATCAAAAGTAAAATGTTTTAAATACACACTACACAAAAAACAGCCACAGAAATACTTAAAAAAACACCAAAATCGGAAGAAAATAATATGACGCAATCTGACGCGTGAGCTTGCTACGGCCCACTGCTGATCTGGGAAACGACGAAACCAGATCAGCTGTTAATGTCAAATGTCGTTGTCTTCTGTCAAAACGCTTTGTTTTAAGAAAGTGTTAACTCTAGTCTATCTTTTAAACAACAATTTTTTTAATAGGGATTTGTTGTTAGCAGGCTAGCATAACTTAAATGGTGAAGGTCGTCCCCTGTTCGTTTAATTTAGCCCCCGGTCGCTAGTGGCGCTATTGTAGGAATTTTGTTTTATAAGGTTGTTCATCTCCTAAACGTTGGTAGGAACAGAATATTCATTTGGAATGAGCATGGCCAACATTCTGTACCTCTCTCTCTCTCTGTATTAAACTGTACCAGCATATGTGCGAGAAAGATAAAAATATGGCTTATTGTGACAGATCCTGAAGTCTTACCTGGACTGGTGAAATATTGTCATCATTTTATGATCGATTTGTAAAATATATAAAAAATAAAGTTATTATTAAATAATTATTCATATATAATTTATAAACTTAACATGGCGCAGTCGGTAGTTTGAGAATCATATATATTTAATATGTCGCGCCCAAAGAAATCGGGAAGAAAAACCAAGGCAATTAACAAAAGCGTGGAACCTCCTGAAGACTTCAATAGTGTCGCCCAACGATTGGAAAGTACAGAGAAAGCTATTAAAGATATAGAAAGAAACTTTACTTCACAACTTAATGAACTACAAGGTACAATAACTAGTTTATTAAATAAAAACTTTGAAAATAACACGGAATTGTTAGAAAAATCTACAGAAAATAATAATATAATAATTTAAGCTGTTTTTTTTTATTTAAAACCTATTTATGTAAATATCTAATTATTAATAAATCTTGTCGCCATATCAGAAACGCTGTTATAATTTCCTTTCGTTCTCCCAAATTATTTTAACTTGAATCAGATGTTTCGCGCTTCAAACTTTTCCGTTAAGTTAGAAGCGCGAAAATTTAAATTCAAAGTAATAATAAAATTTAAATTTTTATGCTTGGCGCCTACCCCCACCACGACTATATTTAGTTTCGCCCCCGGTCGCATGTGGCGCTATCAGGGAACCAATTTAGTATGTTAAGTTGCCTATCTACCCTTGAGACCGCGCAACTCGCTTGTCTATGGTTGTTAGGGTAGGTACATATAATATGTATTTTTCTTTAAATTTTTGGTACCTATTTATGTCATAATTTTAGTTATTTCACGTAACCCCCTTAACAAAATGTTTGTTCGAGTTATAGGTTCACATGCTTTCTAAATTTCATATTTTTTAAAAGTCCCTAGTAAAAATGTATTCATCTTGCAATGAACACTTTAAATACATTATATAAATTATTACATATTAATAAGGCATTATAATAACATACTTGGCCTTCATAGATGAATAACTCCTTTTTTTTAATGAACATTTTAACAATGAAAAACATATTATTTGCGGCTGGCCATTTGAGGAACACGTATTAAAATAATGTATTAAAAATAGAATAATTAATTTTGTTACGCTTTTTAAACTCTAATTACTAGAAATTGTGCTCCTTTGATAATTAATTCTTCACACTTCTTTACATTTTCTCCCTGCTAAATTACCCATAAAACTATTATTGCATTAGTATTCTTATAATAATAAATGGAATAAACCTATAAAAATTGGGTATCTTAAAAACTTACTAAGGCTGGATAATAAATATTTACCTTTAGATGAGCAAACAATAATCACGAAAGTGGCAAATTTATGGTCTTGCGAATGTAAACAAAGACACGATTAGACATGCGCACTGCAACATTATCATTTGACGAATAGGAAAATAGGCAGGTCCGAGCTTTAAAATTTAATACGGGGATAAAAACCCACAGTCATGTCGACAAAAATATTAAAAAGTCAATTTAATAGGGTATACATGTTTCGGTACTAGAGAGTACCATAATCAGCACCGAAGGGCCATGTTGGATCTTCTGAACCAATTAGAAGTAATGTGTTACAAAAATATTTTCGGTTGGGACAACATTTTTTAACAACGATATTGCAATTGTTTTTGAAACAATTATTACATTTTTAGCTGAAACAATATATCAGCATTTAGTTTGTAATGTATTTATTTTAATAAGTTGGACTTTATTGCTAAACCTTTCTATCAAAATCTTACTAAATGATTTTCTTAACATTTAAATAAATATTTCTTTACTTTTTTACCCAAAGATCTTAGAAAGGTAACCCCAGCACGTGTCAGAAGGGAAATTTCCCTTCTGACACGTGCTGCTTACAGTTGAACGTCTTTAACAAAGAAAGGGTTACCTTTTTAAGATGTTCTAGTAAAACAATAAACTTTTTTCAAAAACCTTTTTAAAACTATTAATTTTTCACACAATATGTATGTTTTGACTCCTGCCGGGGTAACTGGGCCGTAACGAGCTTGATACCCCAACAGTATTTTAATTCAAGCTAAGTGATGCTTTGACTTTTATGAAAAACAATTTTTTCTTTTCTTTTCCGCTTATTTCAATATTTTTACATGTCTCTGACAGTTAAATGAAACATGATTTTTCACTACTTAATTAATGATTTTTACAAAGTCTGTTAAAACTCCATAATTTTCCTTTTGCTCCCTTCATTTTTCTGCCCAAGACAGGGCCTTTGCACTAACCTTTGACTTTCCAGTATGCTGAAGTCTTGTCGGTCTTCTGACTATTCAATTTTTACACCTCGTGTACGTGTACACCATTGAAAGCTCCATTACGACTCAATCCCACTTATTATTTTCTCTATTGCTAACAACATCAGCATTGTACCATTTGCTTTGTTTTCCTGATGATGAGTGTTTTTACACTCAAAACATGTCAAATTGAATTATTATGAATCATTCTAGGTTCGCCTAGTTATTCTAATAATAAAAATTGTGGAGAAAGACTTTATTGTGCTTTTCTTTTTTTCTATAATATTATTTGTTTGTTGATATTTAAATATGAAATTTCTTTTTCATCAATTTTATTTAATGTAAACAAATCGTTTTCTCAGTGTAAAAACACATTGTTCATTATGTCTTTTGTCACAATTCTATGAAATTGGTCGCCAGATTGCAGTAGGTGACAGTCAACCGCAATCTCCGTTGAAAATATCCAAAAAAGACTTTGTTTCTTATACCTCTTATCATTTATTTCACAAAGGTAGGGGAAACTGGCCTAAAATGACATACCTTGAGCAAAAGTATTTACATAACTTGGAAAAAAAGAATTTTAGCTTCCATCTCCAGTTCAATGGGTCAATTAGTTTATGCCGCTTCCTGTTAAAGGCATAAAACCTATTTTTTAAAATTTTTGAAACAATGACACCCGAATTAACAAAAAACTGTACAGTATGTTATTTTAGGTTTATACTAGGGTAAAATGACATAGGTAGTCTTTCTATAGAAAAAGTTGAAAAAAAAAATGAAAAAGCATTACCAAAGGGTTTTATTTTAAAAACAAAAGGAAAGGTAACGTAAACAAAAGCAGAAGAGTTAACATGCTTAACTATCGAAAAACATAAAATCTTAAAACATAAAAAAAAACAAAAAAAAATTAGTGGCAAAGTAGTCGCATGTAAAAAACTTTGTTCGGGGGTAAACATCTGCACATTCTCCATGACTCCATTTCTTACATTTTTGACACCGCGGCCAAAGTTGAAATTAAAATAAAAATGTAGCCTAAAATGACATAGGTATGTCGTTTTACCCAAACTAATGACTTCTTTGAAATTATTAAATAAAATAAGTAAAAGAAATAAAACAAAAGTTTAATTATACTAAAATAAAGAAAAATGTATATTTGTTTTCCTGTATCAAGCCAACTTAAGCTTATTGCACTCTATCAATTTATTACAGTCAAATTAGGTGAGCGTACAAATATTTATTCGGATCGAGAAAAATGACTTTTTGATATTTCTTCAAGAAGAGTGTCGCCTACCACGCTGAATAAACTCGACTGAGGTTGCGGATGAAAAACATTTGCAGTTAGGTATTTGGGGCAGGGTTATCATGTCTCATAGTAGCAATATGTCCCATAATATGTCAGTTTACCCAAGTATGTCATTTTAGGCTAGTTTCCCCTACTTTTTCTTCGCTTTGTCTCTTTAGGTGTCACATAAAGATTAAGTAATTTATTTACTCATTAAATCTCACATAAACGTTTCCGCATTATAATCATCGCGCGAAAAGCGCCTTTTTCCAAACAGACCAATTTGCTTGTGACATAATACTGCGGCATTTTAAAAATATGTAGGTACCCCTGAGAATGTCGAATTGGCGCCAATATTCCGCGTAATGACTGTAATGACCAGAACATGCTTGTCTATAAAAACTGTCCCCAAGGCTTCTAAAGATGGTGCCGTCTAGTAATTTCTCTGTAATATCACGTTTGACTTACCCTCTGGCGAATTAAATTGATAAAATGTTTATTATGCGCCTTTTCGGGATTAAAATTTTGTAAAGACTTATTTTATATGAGGTTTTAAAAAAACTCTGAATTATAGGTATGTACTTAGAAGGTACTCTGGCGTCAAGTACATACATATTATTAAATCTATATTATTATTATAATGTATTATTATAATATCTACCTTTGTGATAACGGGGAGATTATTATTAAAAGTCGTCGAAAGTAATATTAAAAAAATGGGATAAAATTCTTAATAATACGGGCGCATTTTGCTAAAGACGTTTGCCAAATGACTTCAAAATTATATAGGTATCTTACATTTAATAATTTTTAGTAAAACATATCAGAAGCAAGGAACGTGTATCAAGGCACATTTTTAAATTTTTGCTAAAACAATTTTAGTAATAGGATAGAGTTAGTGGCCTATATTGCCTACTTATTTTTGCTTATAATTATTTTATTAAGGTTTAATATGTGCTTAAAATAAAAATATGTTTTGTAACACAAGTCATCGTAGCTTAAAATTAAATACCGCGCAAGACAAGAGACTCGGGACACCAAAATATTTTAGCTGTGCGCCAATTAAGCAGCAAACATCAAGCAAGCATTATTTGATGCGGCACTTTTGTGTAGGTATACGCTTACAACATTGATGACGGAACTCGATTTACCCACGATATCTGAGTTCTGAGTTTTTTTCCAAAAAAAAGGAGATGGAGTTGATTGAAAATCACCGAAATATTGCTATTATAGTACCTAATATTTTCCAAAGTTGAGGAAACTCTGCTTAAGAAATAACTTTATAACTATTTGGAGTCTAATAGTTTATTTCACTATTTTCAGTATGGGTTCAGAAGCAAAAGATCGACACTGCGAGCCGTCCAAGAGGTCCCTGGTCGAGGGCTTAAACTTTGGAGAACTCACTTCGACAACTTTGTGCGATCTAACAAAAGCTTTTGACAGTGCCTGTCACAAACACTTTTGAAAAAACTATGCCACTATGTCACAAGAGGTGAACCCCTTCTATTTATAATTTCTATGAAAATTTCACACCTGTCATTCTAAGCCAATCACACACTTTCATTTCGACAGTTACCAATGACAACCTTCAAATTTTTCGGAAATTTTTCTCCTCCTGCCAAGCTAGGCGAACAAAATTAATAAGTGGAAATTTTTTCTTGACAGCTATCATATGATCCGAAAATGAGTATTCAGGATCAAATTTTGGTATCTAATGTTTTTATTCATTTTATAATACTAAATAAATACAAATATTTATTTACCAAATACTTCTTTCATTAAGGCTAAATATTTTTCGAATTCTGGTTCGAACTCTTCTCTTCGTAATGGAGAATAACAAGGATAATGGTTATCTTCCCTTTCCACTTCTATCAGATGTCTATGTTTAATATAATACTGCCCTCATAAGTAAGAACGCGGTATGTTAAAAAATTCGGATTTTCAGTTTTTGATGGAAAAGTACTTAAAATATACATATTTAGATGTATACTAAGTAAAATAGCTGTATCTTTTATTTATCAATGATATTTAACATATTTCCCCCATGCATGCCGTATGTTAAGAATATATCCTCATCATAAGGAAGAGCGCGATATCTTCGGCATAATACAAAAGAACGCGGTATAAACGGTATTCGCGCTAAAAAAATACCGCAGTCTTCTTTAGTGAGACCCCGATACCGCGTGTTTCGGTATTATCAGCTAGATTTTCTGCCAGTATACGACGTTTGCAACGCAAGAAGGGACTATTTTTGCTCATTTTATGCCTTTATGCGCTGTGGAGGGGAGATACGAGTAATTTTCTAACTTGGTTAGACAACTGTGCTAGCCAAAACAAAATCTGGTGCTTTTTGACATTTTTGGTAAGAATGGTTATTTCCAATGAAATAGCTATCAACGAAATTTTAGTAAACTACTTTGAGCCTGGACACACGTTCATGGCAGCCGATAGCTTTCACCATCAGGTAGAGCTTTCCTTAAAAAAAACAAAACAAAACATACAATTTTGAAGACTTTGTATCATCTGTTTGCAAGGCAGGAAAAAAAATAAAGTAGTAGCAACAATAATGTCCTATAAAGATTTTTATTTTTGGAACGACTTAAAATCACAAGCCAAAGTCAAACAGGACAGTAACCGACCACTTTTGGCACCCATGAAGCAGTTAAAAACTACCCGTGGATGTTTCGTTCTAAAATATAGAAACTCATTTGATTCAAATGAAGAATTTAAAACTTTAGATTTTTTGTGTAAAAAAGCAATGAAAAAATCCGGTTTTGTAAACCCCTTAATAACTAGCCTTACTCAGCCACGTGGCTTTCCTAAATCTAAGAAAGATGCGCTTAATACCTTACTAATTGATATCATTCCAGATAATAGAAAATACTTTTGAAAAAATTTGCCCGAGTGTGAAGTTTAATAATACCTAGGTACCTACTTGTTTTTAGAGTTTATATTTTTGGTAATATTTAATAAGAATATTATCTTAGTTTTGTGCGAATAAAAAATGTTTATTGGGCGTGTCTTTTCTTTATTTATATAAACCTTAGTTATTTTTCATTGGTTTAAATTACTGATGTATACATCTTACATCTAAATTAAAAGCATTTTAATAGTGTTTCTTATATACCGCGATTATTACTCTGTTCATTTAAGTAGGTACGCGTTATTCTATTAATAAACGCGGTATATGTTAAGAAATTAAAAGTTGCCGCGTTTTTTGTTAGGATATGAATAGCAAATAATAGAAATATTTGCGGTATGTCATTTCTTATAGCTTAGGATTGTATTTTTTTAAAATTAACTTGATCAGTAATAACCTACAACATCATGGAAAAATAATGTAGATAAAAATATTTCATTAGATACATACAACTCAAAGGCTAATCAATAAACTTTAACCTTCTATTTCTCATTTTGTGGTTACCGTAACATAACGCGTTTTTCTTTATGAGGGCAGAATAGATGTAATATTTGGATGCAATTTTGTTCTGCTGAATTCTGGTTTTTCTTAAAAAGGATGGGATATATTCCTCCAAAATCTTCTGGATAGCTGAGAAAAGGTTTTCTTGATGGGGATTTAATTCAGTTTTTTCCATTAAACATTGCAAATACTTTAAATTTTTATGAGACATATTAATGTCCTATATTTCAGAGCAAGATTTACAAACACCGTAGGGCTTAAAATGAGTTTCTTGATTGTTTACAGCCATGATTTAATTATTGTGAACTAAAGAAGCACGTTTAAGAAATAACTGTCGACGTGACGTATAGCAGAGACGATTTTGACATCACAAGCCTAAGCCTACTTGACTGTGGTATCTACTATCTACCTAGATTTTAAATAGCTATTTATACAATAAGTTGCGAAATTGTGTGTGTGTCTTTTAGGCACGCGACGTGAAAATTGTCCAACGAGGCAAAGCCGAGTTGGACAACACGTCAAAGTGACTAAAAGACATTGTTTCGTAACGAATTGTATACAATATTTTTTCTACTAAGGTTTTATAATAAAAAACTTAATTTTACTAACATTTTATTACCTATGTTTCATTTACACCTTTCATGTCAAAAAAATCGACAGTTGTCAAAAAAAATTCTAAAGATTTTTTTGTCAAAAACTGCGACAAATATAAAAGTAAAAATGAGTGATTTAGAGGACTCAGACATTGAAAATGCTGCAAATGAGGCAATGGTGTACCTTGTTCCCCAAAAATCAAGAAGTTTGTATGAGGGCACATACGAAAAATTCAAAAAATGGTGTGAAGAAAAAAAGGTAAAAAACTTATTAGAAAAAGTCTTTTTGGCATATTTTTCACTATTATCCGATGCCTATAAGCCATCAACTTTGTGGAGTACTTACTCAATGCTTCGAACGATGGTTTATTTGAATAAAAATGTTGAGATGAAGACATTTACAAATCTAATCGCATTTTTGAAAAGAAAATCTACGGGGTATAAACCCAAAAAGTCGAAAGTTTTTTCTAAGGAACAAATAGAAAGGTTTGTCAAAGAAGCAGACGATAAGAACTATTTATTGGACAAAGTCATACTTATTGTGGGAATCTCTGGAGCATGTCGCAGAGAAGAACTCACATATTTAAATATAAATAATATCGAAATTTTGGAGTCTTTAATTAAAATATCCATTCCAAACACTAAAACAAATGTTGCAAGAAGCTTTGTAATTAGCGAAGGCTCTATTGACGGCATCAACTTCTTAAATATTTTCCGAAAGTACGCGCAGTTACGTCCAGCACATATAACCCATGAAAGATTTTTTATCGCATACAGAAACTCCAAATGTTCCAGATTTCCAGTGGGTATGAATACCATTGGAGCAACACCAAAGAAAATTGCTGAGTTCTTGGAGTTTCCAAACGCTAAAGAATATACAGGCCACCGTTTTTGAAGATCTTCAGCAACTTTTTTAGCTGACTCTGGAGCGGATATATTGATGCTAAAGCGACATGGAGGTTGGCGGTCAAATACCGTGGCTGAGGGGTATATAGACGATTCTTTAGAAAATAAAAGAAAAATTTCCTAAAAAATTCTTGGTGAAAAATCTTTGGACGCTAACAACAAACGTGTTAAATCTAATGAATCCGAGTGTTCTACTAGCTCTACTAGTGGCATGGGTTTAATTGATATTGCTGTTGCAGATTCTATTTCTATTTCAAGTTCAAATTCCTCATCAATTTTACAAAGAGAAATATCTCAACGTACTGTTTTAGGTTACCCCAGCATTAATTTTAATAATATAAGTAACTGTACTGTTAATATTTATAATAAATAGGTAAAACTATAGTCTGTGTTTATATAGCTATTATTTGTAAATAATTACTTATTATTAGCTGTTTCATTTGCCCCTTTTAAAAATTGACACTTGCCAAAAAATATTAAATTATACCTAGTCTGTGGTTACGTTTTAATTGTAAATAATTACCTGCGTTACTTTTAAGCACGTTGCTCCTGGTAACGTGCTTAAAAGTTTTTTAAGCACGCTGCGCTTAAAAGGAGGTTATTAAAAAACCATAATGACAATCGAAAAGAGGTTATTATAAAACGTCAGTAGAAAAAATTGTTTTATCTGGCATAACTAGCCTAAACTAGACTATACTATGCTTTCCCTTTGTTTTAGTAAATGAAATGTAGTAAAAATAAATAAAAAGGATAATTTTCACTTAGATTTTTTGCATTTCGTTTAGCTAAACGGTGAGGAAACTTTTTTTTGAAAGTTTAAGTATACCCATAATTATGGATAGTTTCAATAAAATAATTCAAATACATTTTAGGTGTGAAATTTTCTTACCGAATCCCCCGCATCCTTGAATTAATATCCGGAAATTCTTCCTCAGTCACGCATTTTTCTATAAAATTTTCAAAAAATGCGTTCCTTCGGAAAAATTTCCGGAAATAATTCGAGCACTAGGGAGATTATAAGTGAACATTTTTTATTACTTCTGCCTCTAGTGTGGAGAATTTGATTATGACGTCATAACTGCTGGTGAGGGATGCATGATTATGAAATACTTAAAAACGATAAACGTATATTACTGGATATCAATTTATCCAAACACTAAACTAAAAACACTGTTCTAGCAAATCTGGAGTTGATATAACACTAAAGCGGGTTTGATACACTAACCATTTATTTAATGGGTTCATAAAAAATAAGGTATCAATACAAACTTTCATAGCAAACCTGATGTATTAGATCATTTTCCTCGTGAAGAAATTTAGAGAAGATTAACTTATGACTGTTTGAAGGTTGGAGACAATGATGTTTCTTAAATGATGAAAGAGTTATGGACTTCCATTGTCTTTATTTGTTTTAAATCACAACGTTTCAACTGGTAAGTATCTCCAGTCGTCTTCAGGTGAATACTAAATAAGTAAAGTAACTACAACACTATTTATACTAGCTAGGTGCACCGAAGCATAACTGAGGTGGGTGCAGTCATGCGTT
Organism: Polydrusus pterygomalis; assembly: GCA_963969555.1. Taxonomy (NCBI): domain Eukaryota; kingdom Metazoa; phylum Arthropoda; class Insecta; order Coleoptera; family Curculionidae; genus Polydrusus; species Polydrusus pterygomalis. The sequence goes on from OZ018379.1 coordinate 60,434,328, forward strand.
CAGTTGGCATGCGATCTTATTATAAGATTACATCTATCTAACAAAGGTTTCCTGATATTTCTTATGTCCAATGAGGGTTTACTAAAGCAGCCTGGATTCTGGTAAATAGCAGCAGCTTCCTTAAACTTTCTTTTCCTCCAGTGTGGTTCCTTATGTAGGATTTCAGCTTCTGACCACATGATAGGGTGACCATGTTTCCAGGCATGGTCAGCTGCACCTGACTTTTCGGTCCCTCCTTTTAACGTATTGTTTTTGTGTTCTTTAATCCTTGTTTCGAGCGGTCTTAATGTCTCACCTATATAAGATTGGCCGCACTCGCAGGGGATCTGGTAGACGCAGTTTTTCCTATCTTTTTGACTTATAGGCTTTGTCTTCGTCAGGGGGCTTCTTAGGGTGTCCCTCGAGTTGAATACGGTGTTGATCTTATATCGTTGTCCTAGTCTTCTTATTTTCTCAGATACTCCTTTGACATACGGAATATTGAGTGTTGGTTGTGCCTCTCTGTCTGCTTCTTGCGCGTTGGGTCGATTCTTACGATTTTCCAATATTGTGTCAACTAATCTTGTGGGGTAGCCATTTTTGTTGAGGTCGGTTTTGATGTGGTGAGCTTCTTTTTTAAGTGCTTCTTCCGAGTTTTTTTATTTTTATTTATTAAATAATTCCCAACGAACTTTAGAAGTCCATTACAGGGAAAATATTACACTAACTTAAAAATAAACAAATATAAACAAAATTTTTTTACAAAAATATAGAATTACAATACAGAATACAATACAAATAAAATTAATAAAATAGTCAAATTTAAATCAATTTTAAAACTAATTTCCGAATAAAATTAGAGTGCTTTCATTTTTTTAAAAAATACAATTTAGTTTTCTTTTTAAAGAGTGTAAATTTTTTTATATTTTTATACATATTTGGTAGGGTATTATAAATTATAACCCCATTGAGTTACAGCTGAACGCATGACTGCACCCACCTCAGTTATGCTTCAGTGCACCTAGCTAGTATAAATAGTCTTGTTGTTACTTTAATTTTTAGTATTCACCTGAAGGCGACTGGAGATACTTACCAGTTGAAACGTTGTGATTTAAAACAAATAAAGACAATGGAAGTCCAAAACTCTTTCATCATTCAAGATTATAACTTATGTTTAGCCTCGATTAATTTATTATCTATTACATTTTGAAGCACCTGAACTTTTAAAAGCATTATAATCTGATTAACATTACGATATAAAAAAATTATCGCAAAAGCAAATAAAACTATTCTTATCAAATTATTTTCAAGTCTTCGGTAGTATAGTGGTAAGTATCCCCGCCTGTCACGCGGGAGACCCGGGTTCGATTCCCGGCCGGAGAGGAACTTTTTTTGTTCGTCGTTCCGATAAGTCAGGCTACGGAAAACATTATTTCTTATCCCTAATAATTTTTATTTCATAAATTTGTATTAATCATGACGAAATAATGTCAAAGTACAGACGGAACCACAACACATTGAAGAGAAGCCATGAAGTGACATCAAGCAACGCCGCATCAGCTGGGAGTTGCAGATCCACAAGCTATTATAATGACGCGCGGCAACGGGCGGGCTTTTTATTCTTTCTGATATTTTTTGTGTTTTTTTTACTCTGTTGCCACTATATTGATATTGAAAAATGTACAAAAAAGTAATAAATAGTTTTGGATAACAAGAACAACTTACATAATTATTAAATAATAGTAATATTGCGTTGAGAAGCTGTTTTTGAATGATGAAAGAGTTTTGGACTTCCATTATCTTTATTTGTTTTAAATCACACTGAAAAGTATCTCTACTCGTCTTCAGGTGAATACTGGAGACTGGAGATACTTACCGGTTGAAACGTTGTGATTTAAAACAAATAAAGACAATGGAAGTCCAAAACTCTTTCATCATTCAAGAAAATCATTGTCTCCAACCTTCAAAAAGATGTTTTTGTTTCACTAGGAGTAGATTTATTAATATTCTATTATACAAATTATTACCTTCTGCGTTTAAATTACAGGATTGACTATGATCTTCGGAAGTCTAAAAATTTAGTAAGCTTAAGGCTTTGTTTAATGAATCTACGAATAATGTCACTGGGGACAAAATGCTTAGCACAAACTACAGAATACTGTGTGGGCGACCAATTAGCTCTTGGAATGGCTTTTGCTTTTAGCCATAGAATTTTCAGATTTTTATCTTTTGGGAAGTAAAAAACTGATACACTCTCTTCACCTGCCTTTAAAACACTTTTATAGTTAGAGTTACACCCAGGAATACAGCAGGGGCTTGCAGGCGCGTATTTGAGGGGGGGGGTAATGGGGGGTAGTTACCCCCCCCCTCATCCCAAAAAATAAACACTGACAAATTAGTAAAAAAAGGCGTAACATCCTGCTTTAAAACCACGTCACATCGTTGAAAAAAGGGCGTGGCACCCAAAAAATTTTAGCCTGCGGCGCTGTTTTCTTCCCTTACCCCCCCCCCCCAAAACTGACAGCTGAATACGCGCCTGGGGGCTTGGCATGGATAAATAAACAAACTAAAAGAAAAAAAATAGTACTTACCTAAGTACTGAGGTATCCTACCTACTTACGAACTATCTCTACTAGTGATATTTTTAAACTAATTCTCATATACCTTCAAGCTAAATAAACACTTCAATATTTAATAAATTAGCTGTAGCCACAAAACAATAAAGTTTATGCCAAAGAGCTAACCAGAATACAAAAAACGCAACTTTTAAATTAAAACAAATAAAATTCTGCCGCCATTATAAGACCCGAGAACAAACCGCCGGCTGGCCAGGCTGTTCGATTTCTCACTTTATTAATGCAATTTGAGCAAACTCGCACCAAAAATGTTTACTAGTATTTTGTAGAGGTTCTTAGCAAATCATGTCACTTAAATTTTCTATTAGAGGTCAATCGAAAACCGGATAAAAATACAAATTAATACGACACCTACACCTACTTCGCGCGTAAGCCATGGCTAACCTCAAAAAAGTCACATGACACATGGATCTTCAAGCAGTGTTGTCGATGTTTCTGTTTCACGGCTTCTTTCAAGGTGGTTGTGACGGAACTCTCAGGCAGTGGCAAAGTGTGTTGTGCATGAGTGGTTGGGGGGGGGGGGGGGAGATAGGCGGTGTCCGACGAACGTTAATCAAAGTCAAATTAAAAATATATTGACATAGGCTTGTTACAAATATAAACTCCCTATAGTTAAAGAACGGAAATAAAAAATCCAAATTTATTTTAAACAACTCTATTTTAGGATACATTTTCAACTACTAAACGTTTTTAAGCTTGCGCTCTGGGATCTGTCAAAACGCAATTATTTTGAATTGGTCGAATTTCTCTCTTTAAGAAAATATAATCCATAAGGCGCTGGTCGCAGTGGCGTAGCGTGGTTGAAGGGGCGGAGGGGGCGAAAGCTTCAAAGGTAAGGGCGTAAATTTTCTTTATGGGTTAAAAGAGGGAAAAAAAAGTAGCGCCGCAGGCGAAAATTTTTTGGGTGCCACGCCCTATTTCAATGATGTTGAATGATTTTCAAGTAGGAAAAATAGAAAATACACAAGATCCTCAAAAAAATCAGAAAAAAATGAAGTAAAAAAAAGTGCTTCGTTTTCATGGCTCATTATGGGTCCTGGGGGGGGGGATTACCCCCTTATCTACGCCCTTGTTTAAAGGGCGCCTCTCTGCTAATGTGTAATTTTGTTTATTTAGTAAATTTTGGCCTGAGAAATAAAGCTTTTGTTTCGTCATGTCACATGAAAACAGAATATGAACACGGCAAGGGGAATTTTGTTGAAACTCTATTAAATATTTTATGCATATTACATAATAATAGGAGCATATATTCTCATTGGCGACAATAACACACTTTTAAAAAGATAAAATTTAGTCTCTAGTAAATTAGAGATTTCAAGCAATTTTTAATTGTTAAAGCAAAATAACTGAAAGAATACAAATTATTCGTCGTGGCAAAATATTTTTATTATAAGTTAAATCAAGTAGTGGAAATAAAATAGAATCCCGAAATAGGTAACAGGTTTATTTTATTTGTTTCTTTACTCTAAAAGCTATAAAAATAAACATATCATAACCTAATTAAAACCCATAAAAATACTTTAAAAACAAAGGGAACGAGAGCTTCACAAAATATCAAATATCATATTTGCCAATATTCTTCTGATAATGGATAATATAAACAGAAACAAAGAACTAAAAAATAATAATAATAATAATAGTAATAAATAAAATCATTTTAAATTTTAACAACCAAAAATAAATGATCTGCTAATGAAATTTAAAATATTACCATATTGCCAAATGGCCAAATGTACACTTTTGCCTCTGGGAACTGGGAACTACTGGGAGAGTGGGAAGGGGGCGCCGTTTGGGAAAGGACTCAAAGGGCGGGGGGGGGTCGCCGTCGCCCCCCCCCCTGGCCCCCTGCACGCTACGCCACTGGCTGGTGGGGGTTCGTAGCGATCGGCAATCGTTGCGCGCCGTATTATTAGTTTTAACGTATTTGTCGCGCAGGGCACATCGTTGTTGGGAGTCTTCTGGCTGTCCTGTCTGAATTTTATTGATCGCACCAATACCTGTATCAATTTATTTTTACTTTGTATTTAAGTTTTTTTAAACTTTAAATGTCAGATAAATAATCGTAGATATAGCAACAGAAGATTCTTATTTCGCACATTATTAGTATTGGACTTTATAACCTATGGTCGAATTTTACCATCTTAGTTAACCATGTTGCATAATAGATAATCATATTATGCAATGTTAAACGAAAAGAACAATATCACAATAGATGCTATTTAAATTTTTGAGAACTACAGTACTAATTTTTAGTGGCAAATGTATGCTTTATTAACCGTAGCAAGCAAAAATTATTATAAATAATGTCAAGTTTCATTACAACTGCCAGTCGAAACTAATACAATATATAAAACGAGATTATATCCCCAATAGAACTTAATAATGACTGTAAGTATTCAGAGCAAAAATGGCTATAAACCATCCTATGGTTAACTTCGATTTCCTATTGGTTATATTACCGTGATATTATCACTACACAACGGTCTAGCAATTTGCATTGTCCTACAGTAGGAAAGCGCGTTACTGTTACATATAGTATTAAACAGTTGTATAAAGAGTATGTTAATTATTATAAGGAATACAAGGCTTTTTCTCGGTGTGGTTCGTGACAGCCACCAATTTTTAGGCGACAAAATACTGAGCATTTTTTTTAGATCTCTTTATCTCCTACTATTGCCATTACTGCCCGCTGTTTTATTGATTGCAACTTTAACCAAAAACATTTTTGTTTAAACAACAATTTATTTCCTATGTAACATATAAGATCACGCAATCCGAATCGCATGCCATTAGCCCATTAAAATATACGTCAGTTAGTGTAAATACTCACAAATACCTACTTTTTAAACACCATCAATGAACAGTTACGCGAAACGGGTTTCCTGATGGTTTCTGCCGCTTTGCTCCATATGACCATAAGACTGTAACTTACCCAGTGACCAGTGGGAGATTTAATTGAATCGATAAGAATTAAAGCACTATGTTTAGAGGAAATTCGCAGACCACAAAATGATTATTAATTTAGACCAAATCAAACCATAAAGCTTAGTGCTCGATATACGAAAAATATAGCACCCCACCCCACGCGTTTTTTCACAATAATACTAATGTTTATCGTTCATTATTATTTTCTGCCTATATTAAGAATTTCAAGAATTATTTTGAACTATTTTTATTTGCCGCTTTTTAGTTTGATTAATTATTTAGGCGTGTTTTTAGTTATTTTAAACTATATTTATTTTTAATTTTTTATAGGGAAAAGAAAAGCATAAAGTCTTTCTCCACAATTTTAATTCAGTAGCTAGGCTAGAATCGACATGTTTCGAGTGTAGAAACACTCATCATCAGGAAATTGAAGCAAAAATAATTAACAGCTGATGTTGTTAGCAAAAGAGAAAATATAATAAAATTAAAGGTGGAACTAATCCATAATGGAGCTTACAGAGGCACGCATGGGGAGTGAAAAACTTTTGCAGTCAAAAGGCGAAAAATATATCAGCACGCTGAAAGGTCAGGGACCAGTAAAAAGCCACTGTGGGCGGGAAATGAAGAGAAAAACAGGACATATGAAATGAAGGACTTTGTAGAAAACCGTTCAAGTTTGTGTGATAAAAACATTTTAGTTTGATTCAACTATGTCGAAGAGGTGTGAAAGATGTTAGATATGAGGTGGAGAGAAAGAAAAAATGTGTTTTTTATATTAAAGTAGTGTAGATGCTTTCATTAAGCTTGAAGTAAAATGCTGTTGGGGCACCAAGCTTGTTACGGCCCAGTTACCCCAGCAGGAGTTTATCAAATTATCAAAAATTTTCTCTGAAAATGTCGTAAACTTTTTTATTTCAATTCTAAATCATATGAGTCAGTTTTGACTCCTGCTGGGGTAACTGGGCCGTAACAAGCTTGGTGCCCCAACAGCATTTTACTTCAAGCTAAATGAAAGCATCTACACTACTTTAATATAAAAAACACATTTTTTCTTTCTCTCCACCTCATATCTAACATCTTTCACACCTCTTCGACATAGTTGAATCAAACAAAAATGTTTTTATCACACAAACTTGAACGGTTTTCTACAAAGTCCTTCATTTGATAAGTCCTGTTTTTCTCTTCATTTCCCGCCCACAGTGGCTTTTTACTGGTCCCTGACCTTTCAGCGTGCTGATATATTTTCCGCCTTTTGACCGCAAAAGTTTTTCACTCCCCATGCGTGCCTCTGTAAGCTCCATTATGGATTAGTTCCACCTTTAATTTTATTATATTTTCTCTTTTGCTAACAACATCAGCTGTTAATTATTTTTGCTTCATTTTCCTGATGATGAGTGTTTCTACACTCGAAACATGTCGATTCTAGCCTAGCTACTGAATTAAAATTGTGGCGAAAGACTTTATGCTTTTCTTTTCCCTATAAAAAATTAAAAATAAATATAGTTTAAAATAACTAAAAAACACGCCTAAATAATTAATCAGACTAAAAAGCGGCAAATAAAAATAGTTCAAAATAATTCTTGAAATTCTTAATATAGGCAGAAAATAATAATGAACGATAAACATTAGTATTTTTGTGAAAAAAGCGAGGAGTGCTCGATATACGAAAAATATAGCACCCCACCCCACGCGTTTTTTCACAATAATACTAATGTTTATCGTTCATTATTATTTTCTGCCTATATTAAGAAATTCAAGAATTATTTTAAACTATATGTATTATTTTCCGCTTTTTAGTTTGATTAATTTAGAGCGTGTTTTTTAGTTTTTTTAAATTATATTTATTTCTTTATTTCTTTAATACATTCACTACGCGTTTTTTAAAATTTGTGAGTACTGGCAGTATATTGTTTATTGATTTGACGGAATGGGAGCACATTCTATTTTTATATTTATCCGATTTATTTATGTCGTGCTGTTATATTTTCGGAACCCGTCTGTAGGGGAGAGTTGGACCAGATCGGGTATCACTCCAAAAACTGACTGTTATTTGTGCTTTTTTAGAGCAACAAACGTTTATTGAAGATTGAAGTATTCCCAAATGACCTAAGTTTGATATACCCATGTAAATTTTTATAAATATTCCTATATTTTTTTTTTTAATTATATGAAAATGTTGTAAAATACCTGGTTTTTATCCAACCGGTATAATAAAACTGGGTAGTAACTTAAATACAATGTAAAAACACGAATAGAGAGAAAATAAAATATTTATTAAAAATATATCAACAAAAAGTCCAACAACAGAAGTCCCAAATAAAAACTTCATTTGCCTCATCACAGGCACTGTTGCAAAACCCACATTTTATCCTACGTTCGGTAATTTCGGAACCAATTTTGTTTCTGGTGCAGCCTTTTTTACCACATTTTTTCCTTTTTTGTCCAGTTCATTTAGTTTTAATTTTTTTAGAACGAGAGATTTTTTAAAATTTTTTTCCAACTCGGACTTAGAAGGAGATGATGTTATTATACCAGCCTTTTTCTTTCTCCTGTTATCGTTGGATGGTTTCCTGGATGCCTTAGGAGTCGAAAACACCTGTTTTGACGAGACTGAAAAATCTCATCTTGATTTTGGGAATATTGCTTGTAAAATATTAGATTTAGCTTGCTGTTGGCTTGTTTACGATATGAAGAGATGTTAGTATGATTTGCAATGTAGGAGTTTAAAGTTGGGGAGAATCGATATGTGGTGATAACGGAGCTAATAATTTTATAGCTGACTGCTTTGCAGATGAAGTAGAACTTTTATGGAGTTCTTCGCTTAAATTCTTGTCCAAATTGGGTGTCGTAGATTCATTTTTTTGTGTATTTAGTTCTCGCTCTGTAGTTTCTGAGGAAACAAACAGCCACTCAGGAAAAACGTTAGTATTAAGCCGATGAATTCTAGTAATTCTGAAGCCATTTATTGCAGTCTGCACTGGATTGTGATGCACTTCGTGGTTTATTTAGTTGTCTACCTTTCAATATTACCAGCGTGACTGCCTTTTATATTTTACTAGCGTAAATCCGGCATGCGTTGCAACCCGCTGGTATAAATACAAACCCGAACAAACCCGATATATTAGTACCCGGCATGCCACTTTCTGAAATTGCACCCGTGCGAAGCCGGGGCGGGTCGCTTTTATACATAAAAACCTTCCCCTTGAATCACTCTATCTATTTAAAAAAACCGCTTCAAAATCCGTTGCGTAGTTTTAAAGATTTAAGCATATATAGCTGGTAGGGAACGGACAGAAGTTAAGATAAGATATTGCAGTTAATTCCGCTGGGATGGCGCTACTGTGCATTGATGGCCGCTTGGATTTTGCAGAGAGGCTTTTAATACATTTTTGCGTCGTTCTTGGAATTGCTAGGGTTATGGCTGCCCGTAGAGTCCTAACAAGGACGAAACGGCCGTCATGGTCTACCCGCCCCAGGGTATCCTTTAAACTTAGATCCCTGTGTATTCCAATATAAAAAATAGTTACACACTTGTCCAATATGCTACAACATTCTCTTTTAGTGTGCATAACTTCCGATTTAACAAAAGCCTCAGCAAATAGCTCTCCCACTTCATAAATTATAACATGCAGCATCCCTTTTCTTACTTCTTCTCCATAATAGGTGTTCAAGGGAGCCATAAATGATACGTCAAGGGGTTGTAATCTGTGCGTTTTTATTTACATTTAATAAGAGGTAATATATTAGGTTACATGTAATAAATATTAAAATGACCATTAGTTATTCAGTGGAGGAAAAAGAACTTACCTTGGAAATCGAGTTTAGTATACCGAAAAACACTTAAGGTCTTACTGCTCTGGCACATATTACTCAACTAATGTAGAAATCAATACACGCGACTGTTGGCGGTTTAAGGACACTAATTTTAGCATTGTCCGATAGATGGCAGCAGACATTCAGAAGAATTAGGCTGTACCCAGTTTTATTAAACTATCCTGTTTTGTCCAACTCTCCCCTATATATCGGGAAATCAAATAAGAATGGACGCCGGCCACAGCTCAGGAATAGTTTGTAAAAAAGTTTTGAAATAAACATTTTTATTACAAAATCGACAAAGAGAAATTGCTGAAAATTATTTCCTGAATTTACCACTAAAGGGTGTTTAACCTATGACCTAGAAGATAATCGGTTTAGTTTTATTCATAATAGTATGCCATGTATCTTACCTTTGCAATATGGTACAAGAAATAGGATATTATTATTATTTTGGCTGCAAAATTATTCCTATTACTTTAGTTAAACATTTTTAAATTATTTGTGTTGACAAACTTAAGATACCTACGTATTTTATAAAAATGTTGGTTCCTTGGAACCGATTTCATACTTTTTTTTATATAGTAGTAATTGAGGGGAGCCTTAGCGTCAAGCACGTTGACCATTTTTAACACGCTTTTATTAGCTTAACCTGTATCCTGTATGTTTTTTTGTTTGTTTGTCCGTAACCGAATTCTTTGAACCCGATTTTGACCCACTTTAAACGGTCAGATTTAATTTAAATTTTGTAGACTTATCAATAACCGCTGACAATACAATAATCTACCGATCTAGCTCAATCTACTCAAAAATTTTTTTTTCTTACTCAAACCAAAAAATGAAAAATAAATATAGTTTAAAAAAACTAAAAAAAAAAGGTTTAATAATAATTAATCAAACTAAAAAGCGGAAAATAAATATAGTTTAAAATAATTCTTGAAATTCTTAATATTGGCAGAAAATAATAATGAGCGATAAACATTAGTATTATTGTAAAAAAAGCGTGGGTCGCTTTGTGCTATATTTTTCGTATATTAAACACCCCACGCTTTTTTTCACAATAATACTAATGCTTATCGTTCATTATTATTTCTTGCCTATATTAAGAATCTCAAGAATTATTTTAAACTATATTTATTATATATTTTCCGCTTTTTAGTTTGATTAATCAAAGCGTGTTTTTTAGTTTTTTTAAACTATATTTATTTATTTTAACACACGAATTGAAAAAAAATATTTCAACACGTGTGTGATATAAAGCAGTTTTTACCCACGTTAACTGTGTTTTTTTTCCCATTTTCATTGGTGGCGTAAGAAATACAGTGTCCGCAAGAAAGTCCGCATCAAATGGGATTTTTTTTATTATTAGATATAGGTAAAAATTGAAAAAGCAGTTAGTTTTTGCTTACCTAAAAACCAAAAATGACGTATACTGAAGCAGCTGCACGACTTGCGTTACCTGTCAAAATTGACATTTTTAATAAAATAGGTTTAAAAATGCCCTTATTAATAAAAATATCGAAAAACTTTATTCGAGAAAGTTTTTTATTTAGGCATTTTTAGCCTCTGTACGATTTTGACAGTCTAATACAATTTTTTTTTGCCAGATTCTTGAAATTGCCAGATTCTTGAAATTTTGGATCAACCCTCGTAGATTAACTTTTATACATCGATGTAAAACCATTTGCCTTTACCTCATTTGTAATCTTAATGCAATTTTATGAAAAATTTTTGTTTCCAATTATTTATTTTGCTTCAAAAACTGAAATTGTTATTGATCAGTATGTAATGTTTGATGCAAAGTTTATCTAATTACATCAGTTTTGTCAAAACCGACGTTTCTCATTTTTCTTAAGTTAGTAAACAGATGTACAAAAAGAAAATATTAGAAAGCTTTCGTTGAAATTTTACTAAATTAATATTGGATCAAAAAGATTAAATATTAATCGCTCGAAACATTTTATTCAACAAAAATATAGTTTATTAATGTAATTAATTTAATTTAATAATAATAATTAAGCAAAATTTCAACGAAAGCATCCTAATATTTTCTTTTAGTACATCTGTTTACTAACTTAAGAAAAATGAGAAACGTCGGTTTTGACAAAACTGATGTAATTAGATAAACTTTGCATCAAACATTACATACTGATCAATAACAATTTCCGTTTTTGAAGCAAAATAAATAATTGGAAACAAAAATTTTACACAAAATTGCATTAAGATTACAAATGAAGTAAAGGCAAATGGTTTTACATCGATGTATAAAAGTTAATCTACGAGGGTTGATCAAAATTTTCAAGAATCTGGCAAAAAATAAAAATTGTATTAGACTGTCAAAATTTCGGACAGAGGCTAAAAATGCCTAAATAAACAACTTTCTTGAGTAAAGTTTTTCGATATTTTTATAAATAAGGGCATTTTTGAACCTATTTTATTAAAAATGTCAATTTTGACAGGTAACGCAAGTCGTGCAGCTGCTTCAGTATACGTCATTTTTGGTTTTTGGGTAAGCAAAAACTAACTGCTTTTTCAATTTTTACCTATATGTACCTAATAATAAAAAAAAATCCCATTTGATGCGGACTTTATTGCGGACACTGTATATTAATCACTCCAGACTCCAAGCTGCTAGTTTTTTCTGTTCCATTAGAACTTTATATAGGTACTAAATTTTCATAGACTTTTAATATGAATTGTTAAACAATGTAATCTATGTCCATATGGGCTCAAACGGGTCCTATATTTTCTTGTGCTATGCAGCACGATTATACATAAAGAAAAGGAATTTTACCAATGCGAGTGATCTTCGAATTATTTTGTTGTTAAATTTTACTAGGTATTTATTTCTTTTGCATTGTTGGTGTATTGCACCTTACAGTTAGTTACCGTATCAGTAACTGCTATGTAAGTTGTGATTTACTCGGACCATATGGTTCTTTACGGTATAACATCATCAGTATTAAATATAGCTGTAAAGTGGTGTTCAAGAGAAGCTGCAAAGGTAAAAAAAATACCTTCATGTTATAATATCAAGAAAATTATTTATGTGTTAAAGCATTGGCACAACAACACCTTGTTTGTAGGAGTTGTTAATTGGCTTTATTTTAGTGCCTGCACAAGCAGCAATATTACGAGGGGCCGACGTTGGCCCATGCGACTCGACGTCGGCACCCAACGTAGTTACGACTCCTAGTTTTATTTCACCACAATGTCGGCAACCGACCTGGCATTGCGTTTGCAGCGCCTTATTGTCAAGTTATAATGACAAAAAAAGTTGTCATAAAATCAGCAATTAGTTATATAGTCGGATCTGGTCTTATCGTGCGGGTCATACGATTCAAGAAAGACATACTCTCAGTTTTTGTTTTCTTTACTTGCGTTTAATTTTACCCTCTAAAAAAAATACGTAAGATAAATGAGACAGACTTTTTCCATTTTGACATGAAAAAAAAAGGATATGTATTTACTTTCCAGCGATTCTAAAAAGCTTATAATAGCACCAGCTACGTTTTATTTTAAATATGCCAGTTTTGTGATTTTGACAGTTTGTGACAAAATGAAACAATTTTCTGGGTTTTGGCATCCCCAATCAAAAAAAATGGTACTTAATCTGATAAACTATTTCGAAAATGAAAGAAAAAGTGGAAATTCGCCAACCAATATTCAGGAAACAGTAGCCAAAGCACTGGGGATTAGTTTAAGGACTGTGCAGAAAATATATGGGTAAAAAATCAAAATTATCTTATGCAGCTAAACTGCATGTGTGCTAGAAACTGCATTAAAAAAAACTTTTTCAAATAACTTTTTTCGATAATTTTAGAAATAACCCTACTTTTGAATTATTTTTTAGATAATGCGAATCACGTGACTACTATTTTTTTTTCTTAATTTTCATCTCGATCGAAGCAGAACTTGATGCCAAAGTTAAATTCCGAATAAAGTTATTAATAAAAAAAATCCCATAATAATATGATGCGGACTTTATTGGTCACACTGTAGGATCCATTGTTATGGTAAAAATATAAACGCATGTCACTTTCCGCTAAATACGTGTAAAATATATGAAAAAACAAACGCGCCTGGAAAATTCACAAAAGAATTATTTAAAAGTTTTGACAAGTTGGAAAGCGAAAACTGAACAGGAAATATAAACGTTTATCAACAATGGCGGCCATAGATGCGAGACGAAAATGGACAAAATGGCGTGGTCGTCAGTACAAATAAATTTTGAACTAATGACGACTTCTAGTGGTATTTTTTTATCAAACTATTGTGTTACGGACGTCGGGGAGGTTACAAATTGCCGCCTATGCCTTGCATATTTAACACAAGATAACAATTTCAATAAATAGCAATATTATACTGACCTAGGCTCAACACTGGCACTACGCCATGGTCTTGTGTGATTATTATTTAAAAAGTAAGGTTATAAAATATTATGTTTATAAACTAGTTCAACCACCAGCTGCCAACCAACAAAAATACCAAATATTTACAACTAAAAAAAACTAAACGTAGTTGTGAAGCCGAAGTCGCAACGACGTAGGCTATTTTGTAATAATTATATTACTGAAATTTAGTACTTAGTTGTGTAGTGTCATCGTTACAACGTTGAATTTCGTATAAACTACAAGGTTGTTAAATATGACCAAAACCGCCGTTGTGCCGAAGTCATTTAGTCACAGTCAGAGTGCTGACTATTATTTATACCTAATGACGACGTCAATAAAAATATGCTTGGGTTTTGTACCTCTCATCATCACAATATACAGGATTAAAGCCCTGCACGGGCCGGAATTTTACGGCCCGACCCGACAAGGCCCGGCAGCCAAGACATTGACGTGGCCCGAAGGAATTATTACTAAAAGCAAAAAAGCCCGGCTGTCCCGAAAAGCCCGGTGGGCCCGAAAAGCTCAGCCGGCTGCAAAGGTAATTGAACAAATCTACCTTGACATTTATGACATCTAAACATTAGACTAAACGTCACAAGTTTTTCAAGTGACGTTTAATCTATTGTTTAACTGGTAAAGTGACATACTATATCATGAAAAATGAAGTTTAAACTATCAGAATCTATGATACATTGTCTTCGGCCTATCAGCCGTTACGTATAAAATGTAAAAAGCCCATCCATCCCGAAAAGCCCGGTCGGCTCAAAAAGTTCGATCGGCCCGAAAAGCCGTATTGATTAAGTGGCCCGACCCGACCCGAACTGGAGAGTCGGGCTGGGCCACGTAGAGGCCCGAGACAAAAACCCGGCCCATGCAGGATTCTACAGTGTGTCCAAAAAAGTATGCAACATAAATATGGGAAAGTTATTTATTACCGATTTCTCAGAAAATTTTATTTTTTATAAAAGTTGGTGCATTCCTTAAAACTATAAATGCATATTTCTTATTTCACCTGCGGCTAATAGTAGAGGAGCAAATGCCATTTTTTCGAAATTGCCTTAAGAGTAAAGTACCTTAATTATTAAATACTAGCGTGTACCCGGCCTGCGTTGCAGCCCGTCATTATACGACGTGAGATAATAAGGCGAACCTCAAACTCAACCGTTTGGCGGCCCGTCCACAATTGTCATCCATGCATGAAACATAGTCTGTCTTCGTCTATTCCGGTTTCGGTACTTCGGATCGATCGTTGAACGGGCCGGGGACCGGTTAGGTTGGGTCGTTCGTTCTCCCTACTCTAATTTATCAGTGTTTCTCTATAATATTATGCATGTATTATACATAAAAACCTTCCCCTTAAATCACTCTATCTATTAAAAAAAACCGCTTCAAAATCCGTTGCGTAGTTTTAAAGATTTACGCACATAAGGGTACATGAACAGGATAGCGACTTTGTTTTATACTATGTTAAGATACAGCAAAATTTTATATGGAAATGTTCTTGCAATTAGTAAGTTAGTCCAAATACGAAATTTGAGTTAGGTGTGTCAATTTTTAATTTTTTTATATGCATTTCTTTAAAATAGGTTTTTTGACTTCAGCGTACTGGATGAAAATGACAAATAAATTATTAATTATTTCCAGCAACATAAATAGAGTTGGATTCTATCATAATTTTGTTTAGAACAATAGTTGGCTAAAATGCGTTTAAGTCGGCTTGCAAGACGCTAATATATCTGAACCAACTCGTAACATTGAAAGGTATTAAAAAGTTTGCAACTACTTAATCCATTTTTTATTATAAATGCACGTTTAAGTTATTTAATAAATATATTAAAATAGGGTAAACAACAAATCGACCAGAGGTGTACCGTTTAGGTGAAAATAGAGATTAATCAAAAAAAATTAAAAATTATGACACCTAACTCAAATTTCGTATTTGGACTAACTTACTAATTTGCAAGAACATTTCCATATAAAATTTTGCTGTATTTCTAATAATTAAGGTACTTTACTTTTAAGGCAATTTCAAAAAGATGGCATTTACTCCCTTACTATTAGCCGCAGGTGAAATATGAAATATGCATTTATTGTTTTAAGGCATGCACCAAAGAATAAAATTTTCTGAGACATCGGTGATCAAAAACTTTCCCATATGTTCCATACTTTCTTGGACACACTGTATACAGGATGCTCTATAAATTCGTACATGGGGTGGGATTATCGAAAATGGTAAAAGATACGAGACGGTCAAATAATATTATGATTATGATTATGATTATGATAAACTTCAACCTTGACAATAATATATCGTTGAACAAAAAATCCAATTTTATTACATAATGGTATAGGTAGTATATTACATTATAATAACCATCCTCCAATGTTTTAGTATTACAACAAATTTTGTATATTACGTTTTATAGTAGTGGAATTTTATTATTTATTTGGCAAAAAAGATTTGACAATAGATATTTTTATCGGGAAGTAAATAAGCAATTCGGTGCGGTACATTGTTACTGATTAAGGATAGCCTGATAACGAACAATATTAAGATAAAAAAATTACTAGAAATCAATTATAATTATTTTTAATTTTACTTCAAGTCTTCGGTAGTATAGTGGTAAGTATCCCCGCCTGTCACGCGGGAGACCCGGGTTCGATTCCCGGCCGGAGAGGAATACTTTTTGTTGTGGTTTGGAATTTTTTTTTTAAACTGCATAACCGCAAATGGGTAACCTGGCACTAAATACGTTTAAGTTTTATTACTTACCCTTGAAAATCCTAAACACAACGCTAGTTTAACTAAACGTTCCAATTAATCTTGGGAAATGAGCCCCCGGACCAGACTTACCTAAAACAAAAACAATAGTTAATACTTTTTATCGTTACTGTTGTCTGTTATTAGGAAGACTAGAAAAAATATCTACTTATAGCCACGACAAACTGTCTAATAGAGAATACGAAATAATCGATCAAACGATTATAAAAAATTTCCGATCATTTTTTCTAATATAACATCGATTATGAAATTTTAATAGCATCAATTTCGTACTTGCATAAAACTTATTATGGACAAACTCATTAAATCGTTGCATGCCCAAATTAGTCGATTAGAAGGGGTAAGGTCAATTATACGGCTGAAGTAGATAGGACTATGTGTGTTACTTTAACTGTTTTAAGGGAATTTCTAAAGACATTTAAAATTATTTGTTATAAAGTCTGTTCAATGACCGCTGACCGTTACGTCGTATTTTCCATATTTGCGGTACGTCGTAAATTAATTCAGTCAGTTTGACTTACCGATGATAAAAGTTAATGATTTTTCTTATGCTTGCATGATCTACATACATAAAGACGGATGCATGTGAACAAGTAAAATACAAGCGGGTTTTTTCAAATTTTTAATTATTATTTTTATACTGTTAATGAAGTTAGAAAAAAGTAGTTTATTTAGGGTAAAGGGTATCATGGGATAAAACATTTTGTTTTTGAAAATTAGTATCTACCTATGACATTTTTAATTAATTTAAATTTACTGAAAAAAAATAAAACTTATCTATAAAATTTAAAGTTAAATCATGTATTTTTTTGTCTAGTGCATATCTAGTGCATCAGCTTGTAAATTTTGTTTAAAATATTTTCATATTATTTATAAAATCATAAAGAAGATAATATAATAAAATTGACAACACAACGAAATACTTAAAATAAATCATCTCCACAAAGATCATCATCATCAGATTCGTCCAAGTTAATAATAAGGGGAAGAGTATCTAAAGCATCGATAAATCTTTCCCGTTCCCACATATAATAAAATTTATAATTTTATTAGTGTGTGTTAGATAATTTCTCGATTTTTACACTGTTGTCATACTGCGTCATTTGTTACAGGATGCATAAAACTTATTTTTGCATTATAATAGCGCTTACATTCCGACCAAACCATTTCAATAGGATTAAAGTGGCAATGATATGGAGGAAGTCTTAAAACTCGATGTCCATGTTGCAATGCTGATTCGTCAAACCTATGTAAATAAAATAAAAATAATTAAAAAATAAAAGAAATATCTAGCGCTTTCCAGATTACTTCTTGTAACGTTTGGGTGGGATATGCTGCTTCACTATTATCCACTCTGCTCCTTTATTGCAAATGGTGAAACCGTAATTTGTCTTTGTTCTTACCACGCAATAAGTAATCTTTTTGACAACTTGTATTTGGAATTTTTTCAATTAGCCCAGAATTAGCCCGGTGGCGTTATTCAAGATAATAAGCGACAGTTCTTCCAAGTTTGGTAATAATTTTTCTTCAAACCATTTCTCAAAGTTTTCACTATTCATCATGATAATCACCAGGTTTTGGGCCAGATTTGAATATCAAATTTGCATTATTCACAAATCCATTTTCTGAACCCTCTAACGATTTTTTTCTGACTGTATGAAGCGTATCATCTTGCCAACATTGCCTAAAAGCCTCTTTACTGGATATCCAGGTTTCATCCAGAAAAACACGTTCAGGGGAAATTAAGAGTTGCCGGTATTAAGTTGTCAAATTGTAAACTTAAACATATTTCCTTTTTTCTTTTAAATATATGGAAAAAAGTGAAATTTAAACTTTTTGAAGCAATAATGCATAAAAAATAGGCATATCTACTTAATTGCGCCAGTGTATCAAATAAAATTTACCAAAAATGCATCAGGAAAATCGGACATGGTGCATCTCTATATTTTGACATCTTGTTTGTGTGGCATTTTAGGCATTAGAGGTATTTAACTTGGTCAGAAAAAATAAAATTACATATTAAGGACACTGACTTACCCAGACTTGTTGAAAATATAAAATGCCCTATTTGAAAGAAATAAAATCATACAACTTTCGGTACTAGTACCAGTCGTTGTTTAAATTTTATATAATATTGCCATATTGCTCTTTTTCCCAACAAAACTGAACTAATTGATTAATCCGGTTAGGTATATCTTGGAATCACGAATTAGCTGTAAATTTTAGTGTAACGAGCATTGCGGTAACGTTCGTGTTTGCATTCAAAATGTATTATATCTCAGTTGTAGATTGCGGTCATTAGGAAATTTTTCCTTTACAAATATTATTATTAAATTGATTGTAATTTGCACGTATTTGTAATATTTATATTTTAAAGTCCCATTACATTTTGTCCAATCATTATTTAAATTAGTATCCTTGTAATTTTATTATACCAGTTGAGCACCCAACCAGTAGCAATGTTTACTTTTCTGATCAGTCGGATCAGCAATTTAATATTAAATGATAAATATTTATTTTAAAAATTGGCAAAACTGAATTAAGTAAAAAAGTAAGTACTTTTTTTTAACTTCGAGGGTGGTTTGAAAAATCAGTGACTTTTAAAACATATTTTTTTTGATTTGAAGAAATAGTTTATGCTTAAAGTGGAGTTGAAAGTATAGAGAAGAAAGAAAAAACTTGAAGTCTTCGTCCACAAAATTTAATAGAATAAAAATTCTCTAGGGGTCTCTACATGTTTCGAACGTAGAAACGTTCATCATCAGGAGACAGAATATATATTTAGTGCTGATGGTTTTAGCAGAAGAGAAAATGGTGTAGAACCTTAAAACACGTTGGCTGCCACCATAAGAGCGGCTAGTGAGTGCTTCCTGATGGGCCACGGAAATATAAAAGTACACTAATTTAGAACAAGTTTAATGGCTTTAAGATAACATATTAACATAGAAAAAACACATTTTTTGCACAAAAAGTCAGTGTGCACCGGTGCTACACATGGCATATGGGTAATCTTACTTATAAGCCATGTGTAGCAAGGGTGATCACGAAAAAAATTCAGGACTGACTAATGCAGTTGTGAAAAAAAGTAATGCAAATAAATTTATTACAAACTAACACAAAAACCACATAAAATCATAAACAAGTGCATACATACAATCGCTACTAAGAGCGGCAAACGTCTGACTAAACGATTCCATCCACAAGCGTCAAATATAAGCAATCAGTCAGACAAATATTGAAATTGATAGGTGAGTATTCCTACCAGGCCAACATCACACTATAAAAGCTTTACTAGGAAGCCGGGAAAAATACCAATCATTTCAAATACGTGATGCCTGTGTTGCCAATGTGCAACACATGGCCTTGTAGTAATGTGTGCCTGTGTTACACCGGTGCTACACATGGCAGCCAACGTGTTAATGGAGCTTTTATGGAATTAAAAAATTGATGTGTAGAAGAGACACAATATTATTATGAAGAAAATTGATAAAGGCTAAACCATACTGAGTATGTTAAAAAAGTTATTAAAGGGGGTCTAAACCAACCAAATAAACTGGGGAAGAAGAAAAAACCTTCCTGAAAAGAAGATGTAGAAGATTATTTAATTTTTTTTATAAAACTTTTCAAGTTTATGTCAGTAAGACATTATGAGAATAAAAGTGTCATATCATAATAAAATTACATTGCAAAAAGTGTTGTTAAGCTTTAATAATCAGTACCCCCCGTATGGTTTAACTTTTATCAATTTTCTTCATATTATATATCTTCTACATGTCAATTTTTTAATTCCATAAAAGCTCCATTAAGGTTCTACACCATTTTCTCTTCTGCTAAAACCATCAGCACTAAATAATTTTTCTGTCTCCTGATAATGAACGTTTCGACGTTCGAAACCTGTAGAGAGCTCCATTAAGGTTCTACACCATTTGCTATTCTTCTAAAACCATCAGCACTAAATAAATTTTCTGTCTCCTGATGATGAACGTTTCTACATTTGAAATATGTAGAGACCCCTAGAGAATTTTTATTCTATTAAATTTTGTGGAGACTTTAAGTTTTTTCTTTCTTTCCTATATTTTTTTTGGTTGGTTTTATTTTTCTACATAATCTCCTTTTAACTCAATACATTTAGTCCAACGTTTTTCCAATTCTGTTATTCCTTTCAGCCGACACGATACCGACACGATACCGGCACGATCACGACACGGTAGCGACACCGACACAATAAATCGGCGAGTATTTTCACATTTGCCGACAGCCATCCCTGTCGTGTCGTAGTGTTATGCCGGGATTCGCAGACATGGCTCCTGTAAATAAATTGTATTTGCGACATTTATTGCATTTAAGACTCAAAAAGCGAAGACCGCAAAGAAAATTTTTGATACATCCAATAATAAAGGTGCGCTACTTACACGGCACCTATTACACTCTTTTTGAGACATTGACTAAGGATTCTGACAAATTTTTCGACTACTTTCGAATGAGTCATAAAACATTTAACTATGTGCTGAGCAAGTTAATTGACGAAATCAAAAAACCAAAACAGAAACAACTAGGAAAAGGAAAAACCGCCAACGACACGAGTGGAGCGCTTGCTGCTCGCTGACCTGTCGACGCCTGTAACGACACGATAACGATATATCGGCAAGTGTGAAAGCATTCCCTTTACTTACATGAGATTACGCGTCCACCGGTGACATTGTCGTTGTCGTGTCGGTATCGTGTCGGCTAGTGTGAAAACGCCCAATGTTGGACCTTCTTTGGAGCACGTTCACCCGTAGAAACTCACTGTTTCGATTGTTGGAATTATGTAAAATGTGATATATCCGCTCAGTTAAGATGCCTATAGCCCCAGCGAACTCACGCACTTCCAATATCCGATCGCCCAATAAAATTCCATGGATTTTATCGATGATTACTAGCATAACGACCTCTTTTGGGTGACCTGAACATTCGACATCACTCGTATTGGTACGACAACGGAATTCAGTTAACTACTTATTAACAATTAAAATTGATGGTGCAGAGTCCGCATAGTATTTTTTATTGAGCCTCTCCTTGGTTTCAGTGTTGGTTGTTTTTTACGCAAAATTTTATTTATTTATTTATTTTTTATTTATTTATACAGCTAAGCCCAACAGATGCTCTGAGCATCCAATTATAGGGCAGATTACATATTAGAAATATAAATGTATTACTCGTAAAGTAAACACAAGATATAAATATGTTATATGGAAATCATTACATTAAACATTTTACATATTTTATAATAACAATGCTCAAATAGGCCGGATGCAGAAACCGCTAAGTGCAAAAGTCAAATAATAGTGTCATAATTAAATAAATGTTATAACAATCATTAATAATAGAAATTAAAGAAAATACATTTTTATGAAGTTAATACTCTACGTATTTTACTCTTGAAGTTGTAGATTGAGTCGTTAAAAATATCAATATTAGAATTTATATTAACCGCGGCGTTGAAGGAGTTTATGCATCTGACCAATGGCGAATAGAGAAAATAGTTTGTTGTACACTGTGGTGCCTGCAAAAGATTGCGAGATCTTATTACGTAAGGATTACAATTTAAAGAAAGATATTCCAGACAATACCGGGAATCAATGTGACCGTTGTAAACTTTATAAACAAATAATATATCAAAAAACCTCCTTCTCAGCGCAAGACTATCAATCTTATAATAGGCGAGGTTACACTCGTAAGTTCTGTGGTGCTGGTACCTATGAAAACGGTAGTTTAAATTATTGGTAAGTCTTCTTTGCACAGATTCTATAAGTTGTACATATTTATCATAGTGGGGGTTCCACACAACACTCGCATACTCCAGCACTGATCGGACAATGGAATTATATAACAAAATAATGGAATGATAATTTTTAAAGTTTCGCGTCCCTCTCAAAATGAAAGCGAGGTTTCTGAATGCTTTCCTGGTGATATTATTAATGTGATTTTCAAAACTTAGTTTATTGTCCAAAACAACACCCAGATCCCTGACCTCCTCCCTGGTTGCTAAAGAAGAGCTGTTTAAGAATAGTAGTTGTCTAGGGGGATCTACCTGTCTTGTGAATAATATAGTAAAACATTTGTCTACATTCAAAAATAAGCGGTTAATTTTGCAATAAGTGGCAAAGTTGTTAAGATCCATCTGTAGTTTATTATAATCTGTCTGATTTCTAATAGCTCTATACAACTTTATATCATCGGCATACAACAAGGCTTCAATGTAAGAAAAACACGTAAATACATCATTAATAAAAATACTGAATAACAGTGGACCAAGATGAGAACCCTGAGGTACCCCCGATGATACCCTGACCTTATTTGAAGTAAAACCGTTTACCGCAACATACTGGTATCTGTCTGTTAAGTAGGAGGTAAGCAGGGTCAGCAGGCGCCCGTGCACGCCAAACGCGTTCAATTTAGCTAGCAATGTCGAATGATGGACCTTATCAAAGGCCTTGGAAAAATCCGCGTACACGGCCGCCACCGACGCATCTCCCTCCATATGCTTTAAGATATATTGAACAAAAGGCATTAAGTTTGATAAGACAGAACGGTTTTTAAAGAAGCCATGTTGATTTATATTAATTTTTTTTTTGCACATAAAAAATAACTCGTCAGTGATAATGGATTCAAAAACCTTTCCGAAGTGACTTAAGAGCGAAATAGGTCTATAATTTTTTATGTCGTCCTTATTCCCAGATTTAAATATTGGTACAACTTGCGCAACTTTCCAGATTAGTGGATAGCAACCATAAAGAAGACACTTGTTATAAATAATTTGCAACGGAATGCTCAGGGAGCGGGAACACTCTTTTAAAAAAATTGTTGGTATTCCATCCGGTCCTGCGGACTTGCGAATATCTAGCCTGTTAAGGCAAGTCGATATTTTTTCCAAATCAATTTTGGATATGGTGAAACAGTCATTGGAGGGATTAGGCCTAGCAATCACAGGTGTATCGCCAGGTTCAAAGACGCTAATAAAGTAGTCAGAAAATAAATCGCATACCGATTGGTCATCACAAGCGGTTTGATCGCCATAGACCATTTTTTTGGGTATGGATTTCGTATTTTTTTTATTAGAAATAAAAGTCCAAAAATACTTAACATCGGTGACAATGCTGTCCTCTGTTCTTTTGATGTAGTTGTTATAATCTTGTTTGGTGCACTTTTTTACTTCTTTTCTAAGACGCGAGAAATTATTATAATCATCTAACCTTTTATGAAGCTTCCATTTCTTATGGTATTTTACTTTTTGTTTAATAGTATTAATTGTGGCTTTCGAGAACCAAACCGGGTAGGAACGATTTTTAATTTTCTTTGTTGGTACATTGTTTTCAATAATGTTATTTAACACATCATAAAAAATGGAAATTAATGCTTAATTAGCACAATATTCACTTTTTCCATTTTTGTGAAAATTCACGAGGCTGTCTGCTTTCAATGGCTGTCAAACACAAACTAAACGGCGCAGCTTGCTCAAAATTTTACAGTAGTCATCGCACCGACGTTATCTTTTTCAACTTGACTAAAGCCGCGTTTTCACGAGTCAAGTTTAGTTGAATAACTTGAGTTGATCCACAAAAATTGAAAAAGACTTGATCAAGTTTAAGTTCAAACCTGCAACAGAAATTGATCGTCCCTGTTAGTTTAAGAATGGCGTCGATCGAAATTTTGCAAAATGTGTACAGGTGGTTGCAGTTTTGTAACAAGACGAACTAAAAAAATATGGATGTTAAAGTTTTTCTTGTATCCGTAACACCATTTAAAAATAAATCCGCTCTTTTATACAAAAACAGTTTTGGCAAGTATATATTCATCTGTTCCCATTCCACTTTTCTTTGATTTGCAAACCAATGCGTGTTCTTTGGAATATATCGTTCTAATAGTCTTGATTTTGTTTTTCAGATCGGAAGTAGTCAGCCCAGATAATTCCATGTCCTTGACAATACAACACAAAGCATTTTCTCTTGCATCTTGGTTTCTATAGTCACTGATACGATAGTTCCAGAGGCATTCTTGTCTCTGGCACAATTTAAGAAACTTTATCATCACATTTTCCGACCATTTAACACACATTTTTACATTATTATAATATATTATCATATAATTATAATAATATTTCTTGCCAAAAACTATTTCAGCTGCGGCCAGTTGAAAGCAATAAAACTTGACTGCGTAGTTTATACGTTTCAAGACTTGTTTCAACTTGAAAGCGATTCGGGACTTTAACGATAAAAGTTTGAATGGATCAAACTTTTGTTGAACAACTAAAAAGGTGATCAACTCTGTTGAAACAGAGGTTCTCACTATAGTTTTTATTCAATTTGTGTTGATCAACTAAAGTTGTTCAACTAAACTTGACTCGTGAGAACATGGCTTTAGTTTAAAAAAGGCGTCAATTGAAATTTTGCGCGAATGTGTGCAGGTGGTTGCAGTTTTGTTACAAGACGAACTAAAAAAAATATGTGATGTTGGTGTACCTTGTATTCATAACATCATTTAAAAATAAATCCCCTTTTTTATACAAAAACAGTTTTGCCACGTACAATTCATCTGTTCCTATTCCACTTTTCTTTGATTTGCAAACCAATGCGTGTTCTTTGGAATACATCGTTCTACTAGTCTTGATTTTGTTTTTCAGATCGGAAGTAGTCAACCCAGATAATTCCATGTCCTTGACAATACAACATAAAGCATTCTCTCGTGCATCTCGGTTTTTATAGTCACTGATACGATAGTTCCAGAGGTATTCTTCTCTCTGGTACAGTTGAAGAAACTTCTTCACCACATTTTCCGACCATTTAACACACATTTTTACACACATTTCTACACTATTATAATAATATAATAATATTATTATTACAATTTTTCTTGCCAAAAACTACTTAAGCCGCGGCCAATTGAAAGCGATAAAACTTGACTTCCTAGTTCATACGTTTCAAGACTTGTTTCAACTTGAATGCGATTCGGGACTTGAACGATACAAGTTTGAATGGATCAAACTTTTATTGAATAACTAAAAAGTTGATCAACTAAACTTGACTCGTGAGAACGCGGCTTTAGGAAACTTTTTACTTCGAGATTACAACAATTTACACTAATTGGGTGAACAAAATAAGAGTTGTAAGGACGCCAGCATACGACTTCTGCATCTTATAAGTAACGCATTGGAGTGAAGACTGACGTCATCTTTAGGTTACATTTATTTTGTCTACTGTATTAGTCCACAAAGGTGGCATAGGATTTTTTTCCGAGGATCCATTTGTGTGCCGGATGCACGTCGTCCAGATTTGGCCCCTTGGGCTCATCCTAGTTGGTCTTACACCCAGTCATTTATCCCAATTCCTTGTAGGAATTTCTACTGAATTTTAGACTTTATTGATACGTAGTCACAAATCCCGAAAATACCAGTTGGGATATACATACAATAACAATACAAGTTATTTCCATACCACTGTATAGAATTGTCACGAGGGCACCGGGTTACTTGATTAAAAGGCAGTCATCATAACTAATGTAACTCTTTATTTACATAATTAAGCATTGTTAACAATAAATAACAATAAAATACCCAGTCTTACCTCTTTGTGGCGGGGAAGGTGTCACCGCGATCATTATTGGTCATTCCGGCGCTTGACGGTCGTACTCACTCGGCTGCGAGATAGATGCTCACCCTGCTTCCCGCGAGGCTGGCTCTCGCTGGTCGTCGTGCTGAGTTTTCCTCACTCTGGGCCCGGCCATTGGGATTACCAATAAGCGGGGGAACCCAGGCGATAACCCGCCGGTCGAAGTTTAACGCACTTTCCTAACACATCTCTAATTTTAAGTTATCTTCATATCACGAAAATGATTTTGCTTGAAATTTTTTTATTAGCCCTTTATCTTTTTTACAGAGAAAGAATCTCAAAATTGGCAATTTTGTTAGCATTTTATTTTCTGACGTTTTTTATAAATTGCAGCTTTTAGTTTTCCTAAAAGTGTTGCATAGTATTCCCCGCTTATGGTTTTTATTTTTTCTAGGTAGGAAACTGATTAGTAAAATACCTTTTGCGTCCAAAAAATGGATGCCATCCCCAACAGTTTTTTTCTCTAAACTGTTTTGATTGTTTCGTATGTATAATAGTTGATCCAAGTTTCATGCATGGTTACAAGTCTCCTAAGAATACCAACCGGTTTGCTTCTAAATCACTCAAAAGGATCAGCCAGTGACGTGCGGTGGAATATTAATGGAGGGGAAGCGCTCCAAAAATAATTTTTTTTTGCGGATATTAGTGTGGCTTTCTGTTTGCTCCGAGATCCATGAAAATTTTCCACTCGCATTAAAAAGTAAAGAAGGTCAACAAAATTGGTGTATCAATGTTTGGTATCCAATTATCCATTCGTATTTGTCAAAAGTCCTTGTTAACGTGTCTAGTTAGTTTTTTTTTTGCTGATTTTTCTAAAAAAATTCTAAATCTTTGGATGGTATGTATGTACCTTCTTGAAGAAAAAAAAATATTATTTTTATTCAAAACTGCAAGTTGGAAAGTCCCTATGATATATATAGTAGCTAAGCATTTAACACTAAACCAAAACGTTATTTCTAGAAAAATGGGTAGTAAGATGAATTTAATGAGTTACTAGCTCTGTTAACCAGAAGCTGCGATCGACGACGCGTCACGACGATTCTCCCATGAGAGGGAGTTATCGCAGTCGCCTGGCCTTCATAAAGGGTTCGGGAAAGTTCAATTATGAAACAGCTGGTTAAGGTGATTGGAAGAAGATTCAGAGGTAGACAAAAAGGATCGCCTTGGTCTATTGCCAGGTTGATGAGCCTCGCCCACAACAACTATACTACCACTACTACCCATACGTGTCAAAAACAAACTAATTGGCCCAGCATTTGGATTTTTCTGATTAAACAACTGAAACATCAACCACTAGATAGTACAAAAAACAACGACCCCATCTATCAAAGATTCCGCAAAATTTTTAATGTAACAAATCTTGCGTATTTGTTGTACGACAAAATGATTCATGGTAAAAAGATACAGAATTTTTGCTTAGCCATGATAAAATCAGGTTGGTATCTTTCAGCGGATATTTTTCGCACATTTAACATAAAATTATAAATGACCGAGAAGAATCAACCTTATACTTCAATTAAACGATGCCATTGAGGATAGTCACAGATCATTTACAAGAATAGTGTGAAGACTTCAGACACAGATAAATATGTAAACGAACAATAGGAGTGTCAGACTTGATCTTATCGTAATTGAATGGCGAAGAATTATTATGTATGGGTAATGTGGGATGGATACACATACAAAGCAAAGAAAAATGGTAAGTACATGGTACAGTTGATACAGTTGCTGTCACGAAAATCCGGCCATTAATTCGATATTCTGAAGTTGCTGTGAATTTCGATTCACGATTTTATAGACTAAGAGCTGCCATTATTTTTACTTACGCATGTTTATCGTTTCTAAAGATCGATTTTAGGAGTTGGAAATTATATCTGGACTCTAGTCCAGTGGCTATGTCCAAAATAAAACCTTGGAATTAAAAATGGAATTTTCCACAATTTTCTGTTTGCAATCGCAAAAGAGGGTATTTGATAGTCTAAATCCAAATGTTCAACCATATTTTGCATATGCACCGATCACCATCTTGAATACAGTGTGTCCGCGGATAGGGTCCCTACGACCAAAAGTCCTTCTTTATAAAAAGTTCTGCTTGTTGAGAAAATGAATTCCTTAATAAAAAAATGTTGGATCAGATTGTACAGGGTGTTAGTAAATTAGGAAAATATGAAAATGCTTTAAGAGAGAAGTACCCTTATTTATTATTTTTAACAAAAATTTTTTAAACTAAAGTTGTTAATAAACTAGCATAAAGACTAAATACAAGTTTCAAAATAAAAATTCGAAAATTTTAAAATAAAATATTAATAATTATTATGTTTTCATTTAGTTATTTGCATTTTACAAAAAAATCAAGATGGCCGATTTTGTATACGTTAATGTTTATGTCAGCATTTTATTTTCATCTGTCAGTATTCTGTTTTCGTAAAGGCATTTTCGAAAATGTTAACCAAAGAAGAGCATATTTATTTAATACAATGTTAAGGTATTTGAAATGTGTCTTATCAATAATACGCTATAGATGTTTTTTATGAAAAATTTCCTAATACGCCTGTGTCAGAAAAAGGATTGCGAAAATTATTTAAAAAATTTAATGAAACTGTGTTGGTGATGAATGTAAAGAAATCAAAGAAAAAATACGATGAAAATGACGCAGCTACATTATTAAAAATAATAGGGTCAGTTTTAGATAACTCGAAACTATCTTTAAGGAAGCGTGCACACAGCGGCGCAACCAGGATTTCGTTCTAGGGGGGCTACCAGAGAGGATCATTCTTTCATTCTTTCTTTCTTAAAAAAAGCGCCACAGGCAAATTTTTTTTGGCTGCCACGCCCTTTTTTGGTCTATTAACGAAAATCTAAAAAGGCTACCTTTAATTTTTATTAATAAGTAGAATATTAAAACATCGTTAAACACATACCTACTTTAAATAATTATTTTAAATCTTCTTTACTATTTCGTAGAAAATATTTTTTTCCACGGCTGTTAAATAAAACACGCTATAATAAAAAAAGACTAGCCAAATACTACAAACTTTTATTTTAAGCTAAGTGTAAACATAACGTATTTATTGAAAATTTTACGTTTTAAATTTTACTATTTTGAAGGAACTTCAAAGGGGGGGGCTTTAGCCCCCCTAGCCCTCCCGTAGTTGCGCCACTGCGTGCACAAATAGTGGATTTAAGCAAAAGTGAATTACACACAATTTGTAAGGAAAACAAAATTATACCGTTTAAGCCAAAGATGCGGCATACACTTGAACCTGGAGATGAAGAGAGACGTTTAGAGTTTGGTTTATGAGTTTATGGATAGGTGAAAAGTTCCTTGAAAACCGCAGATTTCATAGATTTATTTTTTTTACCGATGAATCTACATTTTGCACAAATGGGTATCTTCACAAAATAGTCGTCATTGGCCTTACGAGAATCCTAATTATGCATTGTTTATTACATGTAATAAACAAACCAAGTCAACGGTAAAAAAAAGTTAATGTATGGAGTGGAATTTTTTTGGATCGGATCATATTTTATAGAGGAAAATTTAAACCAACACGTGTATTTGAACATTTTGGAAAATTGTGTTTTACCATTTCTTAATACTTTAGAGCCAGAAGTACGTAATAATATGTTTTGGCAACAAGACGGCTGTCCTGCTCATTGTACAGTCTGGGTCAAACAATGGTTATATAAATGATCATTTTGGCGCAAGGTGGATAAGGAGGTTTGGCCCAATTCATTATCCAGCTAGGTCGCCTGTCCTTACATTATTCGATTTATTTTTGTGGGGTGCCTTAAAATAAGAGGTTTACTCACATAATCTTCCACATGATAGGGAAATATTAAAAGAGCGCATAGAAGAAGCAATCCATGAACTAAATATGCCGCAAATCATTCGTAAAGTGTACGGTATATTTATTAAGTTAGCAGAAAAGTTTGTCGAGGTGGGAGGTAGCTATGTAGAATAATTTTAAAATTCTCAAATTTTTCTTTTGAAACTTGTATTTAGTCTTTATGCTATACAGGGTATCCCATAACTTATGGGCCGTAGAATAACTGGAGATACTAGACATCAAACTAAGCCGATTAAGTCATATAAGTTTTTTCGGATTGTTACTCGTTCTAGAGATACGTTGAAAGTAAAAGTTTATTATTATTATTATTATTAATATTATTATTTATTTGGTTAAAAGTTTAATAAAGTGTATTGAGGTCAACGGTGGTCACTTTCAACATTTACTAAAGTGAGCTTCTTGTTTTTGTTCCACTGTTTCGAATTTATTGCGTTGTGATAATTAAAATATTAATTTAATTATGTACTATGTTTTTTTATGCTTTGGGATGTTTAAAGGAAAATATCTCGAAAACCGTTAAAGATATTAAGATCAATCAAGTACACCTTTTTGACTCAGAAAATGCCCTTCTTTAAGAAACTTTAATTGAAAAACACCTAATATCACAGGTAAGAAAAAAAATCATAGATTTATGAAGCCCAGTGTATGCAACTAGCGCCCTCTAGTGTGAAACCTAAAAATTTCTACAAATTCTTATTTCTTGCTCATAAAAACATAATACTGCCAACTTTCAATTCAATTTATTAAACGGTTTTAAAATTATGGCTTATTTTCGAGAATAAACTTTTACTTTCAACACCCTGTATCTCTAGAACGTGTAACAATCCGAAAAAACTTATATGACCTAATCGGCTTAGTTTGATGTCTAGTATCTCCAGTTACTCTACGGCCCATAAGTTATGGGACACCCTGTATATAAATATATATATAAACAACTGTGTTTTATAAAATTTTTGTTAAAAATAATAAATAATGGTACTTCTCTCTTTAAGCATTTTCATATTTTCCTAATTTATTAACACCCTGTACTCCTGTACATCTGGTCTAACACTTTTTTTTTAATCGTGAATTTATTTTCTAACAAGCAGGACTTTTTATAAAGAATTAGTTTTGGTCGTTAAATAAATAATAAAGATTTTTTCCTCCTTAGGGACCGCATCCGCGGACACGTAGTATAAGGGAGAGTTTAGTTTTTGTTAATTAGTTCACTCATTTTCATCTTTTGACTAACCATGATTATAACAGAATGTAAAGAAAATGTAATTTTCTACAACTTTCATTTCAACAATTTTATTGTCTATATAAGTTTGATATTTTCCGTTTGAAACCTAAAAAAAATTGTAATTAAATTATTTCATTTCATTTGGCTTATTTTAAATTTTAGCGCATTTATAAACCTAAATAATTTTGTAGGGAATAAAATTCCAGACAATTTTGGTCCGAACCGTTTTTCTCTCAGGATTAATATTTTATGAGTTATATATGGAAAATCAAGCAAGGACGTAATTGACCTCCGTACCTTTTACCTGAGTGAACAAAATGGCACGTTCTGACAGCAAATTTTGAGAACGCGCCTTTAGTTAGACCTGCTCGTATTGTTGACTGGCTTGGACAGTTATTTGACGAATCTATTCTTTAAGAAACCAAGCAGAATTGTACTCATCGGCGAGTTTCAAATACGCAGAAGCTGTAGCTAAACACATTCAATGTCGGTAAAATTTAATTATTCGATACTCTTAAGAAGATTAGAGATTCAGGAATAGGTATGAATTTGTTGCTAGTGTCAACAAGCGTATCCTAGCACCACACTTTGATTCAAGTACTTTACCAAGTCCGTAACAAAAACCAAATTTGTAACGCTTCCAACTACTTTAGCAGCAGCAATACAACATACATACAGGTGCAAATGTAGCTTTAACATGAAACAAATACCCATGGAGTGGGGCTGGATAAAAACTAATCGCGGATTAGAACCTACCACCTTTGTTGATAACTCTCAGGAATCGTTGCTGAAGACGATTTCTTGTAAAAGGAATACAACTTGTTAAAAAATATGTGGATGTAAAAAATCAGAACTCAAATGTTCTGTTTTATACCAAAACTGTTGCGGAAAAACATGATGCAATGTCACGAAACTACGAAAGCTACTTGATGATAATAATATCGATTGTGAGGAATATAATATAGATATTTCTGCGGAATCACCATTTAACACCGACATTCTTTAAGACAAAAATATTGAAATGTGCAAAGATGAAACCGATGATGTCGACTTGGCAAAACCATCGTATCGTGAAAAAAAAGAGAAAATGTCAATACATTTTTTGAAACAAATAATAATGTTTGTTTGAAGGTGGTAGACAATAAAGTAATATCAAAAAAATTACCTTCTCGGACTTCCATTGTCTTTATTTTGTCACTTAACACAGCGTTTCGGTTAGTTAGTATCTCTAACCGTTTTCAAGTGTAAACCTAACGTTAGAGATACTAACTAACTGAAACGTTGTGTTAAGTAACAAAATAAATTAAATAATGGAAGTCCGACAAGGTAGTTTCTTTGAAATAATAATATATTATAATAAAATTTGTAAAATAATTTCTTCACACCCCTATTTTCCTTTACTGTAGACGTAGAATTCCCACAGGATTGCATATTATTATGTTCACAACTAACAGCTCTAACACTTAAAATAAACTAGATAAAATGATATAATTTAGTTTTTTAGGTTTAAAACGGAAAATATCGATCTTAGACAAAAAAATGTTGATATAGAAGTTGTAGAGAATTGCATTTTCTACAAGTTCTATTATTATCGTACTTAGTCAAAAGTCAGCATTTAGACTACCAATGACCCTCCCCTAGACGAAGGTAATTAAAAAAAGTTTTATGTCTCCGCAATTGAAACAGCAGCGTTTGACTTTTTTAAATTCTATTTAATCTTGCACGCCGCCTTTTAATATTATTTAGTTATCCTTATTATCGTTTAACAACAGCATTTTCCAGCAATGAATTTGCCCAAAAAAAAAAACATAAAATTTCTCCAAAGTTCTTATAAGGAAAACATTGTACGGGACATTGTTACATATTACTTAGTACTACGTGCGGTCGCTTTATCTCTTTAAATCAAGTACCAAGTCTCGATTATTTTTCCCGTTTTTCGACTAAGTGGGCGAAACAACTTAAGCCCGTTCTTTACGTAATCGTTAATTTAAATTCTCTGGGTGGGCGTTCTTTATCGTATACGCTAATCTGGTTCATTTAAAAGCGTAATAAAATTTGATTTAATTTGAATTAATTTTGTACTTAAAAAATTACGATACCAAATTCGGAAATAAATTTAGGTTTTTACCTATAAATTATCTTTTTTTTTCGTCTTTATTTATTGGTTTCGGTTCCATTCGGTTTAGCTCAAAGACATTTATAATAATAATAATAATAATAATAAACTTTTATTTAGGAAATCCAAAAGTTTACATTTAAAGTGTCCTTTATAATAACTTCAAACAAAATGAATTTCCTTAAAAGTCAGCCAGATGGAGGCGATATTTAGCCCTGAATGGCTATTCTTACATATAACTTCCAAAGGCACCATAAAGCTAATTTAACAACAAAAAAAAAACATTCTAACAATTGAATCGGTCATTTGAGAAAGCCCATAAGTCACAATTTTGACATATTCAAAAAATGGCGGAATCCTATTGCCAACACTTCGGCGCACATTCCAACGAGAAATCCCATAAGTCGTAACACTCCTTGTATTTAATTTTCAAGAGTCAAAATCTGCTTTACTTAAGAAACCCCATAAGTTTAAGAAAGTTTTTTTTAATTCCTCAACATTTTACTTTTTTGACTTATGGTCTTTCTCAAATGACCGATTCAATTAAAGTTACTGGCAAAAAATAAAATTTAAAATTATAACAATAAACCAAAACAAAACATAAGTAAATATTAAAGTAAATTAATATATTATATTATAAAATACAATACAACTATAATTAGGTACTTAATTATGTATAGAAAACTATCACGAAATTAGAAAATAGGGTTAAATATAGTAATATTAGTTTATTGTCCAGCAAACAATTGCGATTTATACCTTCGCTTAAAAGTTAACTCATTCAACAGTTTAAACTCATTTGACAACTTATTATAATGTGTGGCGCCCGATAACTAAAACATCGCCGAAACATGGCTGTCGAATGCTTGGGAATGTTAAAAAGATCATTATACCGCGTGTTTCTGTTATGTGTCTCACTCCTAGAAATAAGCCGATCGTTAAGAAAAGTAGGGAGGCCTGTCAGCACAATTTTATGCACAAATACTGCAAAGTGCAGTTCTCGTCTATTATCCATATTAAGCCATCCCAATTCTCGCATAGATTCCGAAATATGGCCATATTTACGCAGAGAGAAAACAAAGCGACAACATGAATTTTGCACCCTCTGAATTTTTCTCTTTTCTAATAGATTAAGGTACGGTTAAGGACCATAAACAAAGTTACAATAGTTAAAATGACTTAGAACTAGAGACTCAGACAAAACAACTCTTACCTGTCTAGACAAAATGTATCTATTTGCATACAGGACTCTAAGATGATGAAACGACTTTTTAAGCATATTATTAACCTGATCCACAAATTTTAACCGATCATCAAGTACAATTCCAAGAGATTTAGTGGCGTTTCTAACCGGAACATGCACTCAACCAATCTGTAACTGGACTGAGTTATTAATATCTAAAAATTTTTGTTTACCAAAGTGAACCACTACAGATTTGTTTGGATTTAAATTCAAGTTATGACCCTTTGCACAGTCGTGAATTTTTCCTAATTCATTGTTAATAATAAATTCGCAGATGTGATGTTCTTTTGGCAAGAATCTAAAGGTAATCTGGGTATCATCCGCATAATTTGCTTAGAGCAGCTTTTAACATCCTTCAAAATATCGGATGTATAAATTATAAAGAGAAGGGGTCTCAAGATCGAGCCCTGCGGCACTCCTGATGTTACCGGCCCAAACAATGAAATATCATCTCCCAGCACAACCCTTTGTGATCGATCCCTCAACTAGAACGCTATAAATTTCACCGTCGATGGCCGGAAACCGAAGTATGACAATTTAGTGTCAAACGCCTTTGAAAAATCCAGCAGGACCAAAGAAGTTACCCTTCCATTATCAAGACCTTTCGCAATCTCATCCAAAACACCAGACAGCGCTGACGCTGTACTGTGCGACCTTCTAAAACCAGATTGAAAACATTTGCCTATGAAAGTGGCAAATTTACGATCTTGCGCATGTAAACAGAACCACACAGGAATAAACATGCGCACTGCAAAATTATCGCTTACCGAATGGGAAAATAGACAGGAACAGGCTTTCACATCTTGTTTGTATGGCCTAGGCCTAGTTGGATGTGTTTAAATTGATTATAATAAAATAAAATTACATATTAAGAACTATAACTAGTTCATACTTACTGAAAATACGAAATACCCGGTATTCTAACCCTATTTGGGCATAATAAAATCGTACAATGGTCTTTATTAGTCATTATATCCGCGTCACGAAAGGCACAAATACAATTCGCTAAACTACACAAATACTAGAAATCCATAAATATTTAACACCCACAATCCACAAAAGCAAAGAAAGCAAGAAATTGTATGGTGACAATTTAAAAACTTGAAATGGCCATATCTTAGGAACGAAAAACTGAAGAAAAAAACGCAAAAAACAGTTTCTATAAAACGAAGGGGGAACAAAACAAGCGTATTATCCCACCCTTATCTGCAACCCCTTGGACAGGGTTAGATACACCCCTAAAATCTTAAATAGAAAGGGGGTCGAGTGATACATCATTTTGAAGCTCTTGAAAAATGCTTTCCAATGGTACCATGGACAGCTACATTTCAGGAAATTCTTCTCTGTTTATCAAGGAAAACAATAAATGAAAACACAATTTTGAAATTTTTTATTATTATTTAATTAAATGTTCAAAATGATTTCAGTTGTTTTAAAGACAATGATAAAGCCTACTTTCAAATTCTTCACGTACATTTTCAAATGTTTCTCTGGATATAGCACGGCATTCCTGAACTATTCTATGCTGAAGTTGCTCTAGTGACTCAGGTTGCGTTTTAAAAACCACAGATTATAGGTGACCCCACAAAAAGAAGTCAAGACGTGTTAGGTCCGGGGATCTAGGTGGCCATTCAACACAAACTCTTCTTCCAATCCACTGGTTGGGATAATTATCATCCAACCACTGCCTAACGGGAACTCCATCCAAAGATAAGAAGTGCTGCTTTTCGTTGAAACTGAACCGAAAGTCAACTGTTCTTAAAACAATAATACTAGTACAAGTTACTTTTAAAGTAAATTCTGTGATAATAAAATGCGAATATTTATAAACAAATTTTTTTTTGACAAATAAACCATAGCAAATAAACCAAAACAAAATACCTATAGGCTTAAAATGTTTAGAATTCTTAAGAGATATCTCTTAATATGCCAGGATATTGGTAGCAATCATTTTGAACATTTAATTAAATAATATAAAAAATTTCAAAATTGTGTTTTCATTTATTGTTTTCCTTAATAAACAGAGAATAATTTCCTGAAATGTAGCTTTCTATGGTACCATTAGAAAGCATCTTTCAAGAGCTTCAAAATGATGTATCACTCGACCCCCCTTTCTATTTAAGATTTTAGGGATGTATCTCACCCTGTCCAAGGGGTTGCAGATAAGGGTGGGATAATACGTTTGTTTTTGTTCCCTCTTCGTTTTATAAAAACTGTTTTTTGCGTTTTTTTCTTCAGTTTTTCGTTCCTAAGATATGGCCATTTCAAGTTTTTAAATTGTCACCCTGTATGTGAATTTAGCAACGTTCATCAGCACCGTTTTTGGTGTAATGTAGCGACGAAATTATTTTTGAGATACGTGTCAATTCCGTCTGTAGCGTTTGTAAACGAATTTACATTTTTTAAGTGACGAAGATTGAAATTCTACCATTTGGATTTAGTCTTTAGTAAACTATCCCATAGGGGTAGAATTTTAATCTTCGCGACTAAAAAAATTAAAATTCGTTTACAAACGCTACTTTTCAAAGTTTTTATTCTGTAACTTTTCTTCAGGTTTTATGAACATTTGTATATAGCAGTTAATTTACCCCTTTGGGGTAGTTTACTAAAGAGGATAAATCCAAATGGTAGAATTTTAATCTTCGCCACTGAAAAAATTATAATTCGTTAAAAACGGTACTTTTCGAAGTTTTTATTCTGCAATTTTTTCTTCCAATTTTTTAGAAATTCGTATATACCTAACAGGTAAATTTCCTATGGGGTAGTTAACGAAAGACGATAAATCCAAATGGTAGAATTTCAATTTTCGCTAAAATAAATAATATTGGACCTAGTATACTTCCTTGAGGAACTCCTATAATATTATTTTTTTATTTGAATATGTTTTTGATATTTTTGTTTTTTGTGACCTGTTACTTAAAATAATTTTTAAGCCATTTATAAACGTTTCCGCGAATATACCATACTGATACAATTTACTCAATAATCATGCCCTGTCAATTGTTTCGAATATCCGATTAAAATCCAAAAATACAGCTATAACATTTTCTCCTTGATCAATGTTTCTCTTCCATGTCTCAATCACTTATTGAATGGTTGTCACTGGAGAGTATCCTTTTCGAAAACCAGCTTGAAAGGAAACTAAAATTTTGTTGGCATCAATGAATTCTAATAACTGTTCATATACGACTTCTTCTAATAATTTCTCAACATCCCATAAAACATTTACTGGCCTCATCTCATCCCATCTTTTAGTGTTTTTTACTTTTGGCACTGGTGTAATGTAAGAACATTTTAATTCATCAGGCATATTTCCATATTTTAAACAAGAATTTATAAAATTTAATAATGGGTAACCAATGCTGCCAAATGTTTCTTTAAATACCTTTTTATTCAATATTTCTTCATAGTTGTTATTCGAATTTAATTTTGAAATTACTAGT
The DNA here is from genome assembly GCA_963969555.1 of Polydrusus pterygomalis. Classification (NCBI taxonomy): domain Eukaryota; kingdom Metazoa; phylum Arthropoda; class Insecta; order Coleoptera; family Curculionidae; genus Polydrusus; species Polydrusus pterygomalis. Next base: position 60,472,379 of record OZ018379.1, read on the forward strand.
TTTAATTTTTTTAATGATATTTCATTGAATTCTTCAAAAAAATTATTACTTCTATTAACTATTTAGCATAGTTCTTCATTTCCTGAATTTATTGACTAAACAATTTCTTCAATGCTATGAATACCTATAATAAGAATTTAATTTTTCAGCAATAATAAATGGTTCCGCTTCTTCTTTATCTTCAAAAATTATTTCTTTAATTTTATTTCTAACTGTAGGTTTAACTATATTTCTTAAGGTTCTCCACATTTTTTTACCATCTCCCTTGTTATTATCTATTTGTTTATCATAATATAAAGTCTTTTCTCTTATTAAAACTGATACACATGTATTTCTAAGTTTTTTATTATCTTCCCAATCTTCATTGCTTTTAGTTATTAAAAATTTTTGGTACATATTGTCACGGTCTTTTTTTGCATTTAAAATATTTATATTGAACCATGGCGTTGGATTATTTTGAATTTTGATAAATTTTGTTTCCTGTACTTTATTTAGGCATTGATCAACATTATTGAGAATTTGCGTAAAAATTAAATTTATATCCAAAATGTTATAATTTCAAAAACATGAAATAAGTTCCAAACGTAATTTGTTATAGTCAATAAAGGTCACAGTTCTAGTTTCTTTGTAATTTTCACATACATTTTCTATTTTAACGAAGATCCAATAATTATGATCACTAATTTTAGGGTTACTTTCAACTCCGACATTTAAAGAAAATTCGTTTGTTATTACCATATGAAGGGTACAGGGTAAAAAACATGAATGTCACAAAACACAGTTATCGAGAAAATCGAATTTTAGTGTTTAGAGACTTCTACACTATTTATATCAAAATATTTCAAATTCTTTTTTTTTGCCAATATAGCATAAGCTCTCCCTTTAATTATTTATAGCTGCATATCTGTAGGTTGATGTCATAGACGTGCAATATTTTTTTTTATGGGTAAAACCTACATAACTAATGCAAAAACGATGAATGTCACATAACTATTGTGCAAAAGTCGGCAATAAGCGGAACTTTTTGGACAAGGAAAATAAAAAATAGTTGGATGATAAAAGAGGCCAACCAACAGTGGATTACACACTGGGGTTGGGAGGAAGAGTTGAGGTGGCTGAGCCCTTCTCCTCCTCCCGATAATATAAACATTCATCCTTTTTTCTCTAAACGCTAGGACATTCATATTTTTTCCCCTGTACTGCGATATTTAATCTTGATGTAGTGTCTATGTCTCATCGTTTTTGCTCGGTTTACATAGTAAATTAAATTCTACCGTTATTAAGCTACACATTCCAGCCTTAACCTTAAATTAGATTTTTTTGGACATTTATCTTTTTTACCCTGTACCCTTCATATCTATAACCGTTTTTGATTTCTCCGTAACTCTTGTATATTTTGATATTAATTGCTTCATTCCATATATAATCCAATAATTTGTTTAAATTTCCTTACATAGCAGTCATCATTAATAAAATTTGTGTTAAAATCACCCATATGTATACTTTGATCCCATAACATTTCACATTTTTTTTCAAGAAAATCTAGAAATTTTACAATATTTCCACCTCGATTTCCACTATATGAAAATATAAAAATGAAAAAAAAAGTAATTTCATTTTAAAACACATTAGCTTTAATACAATTTAGGAATCAATGAAACAGATATAAAGGAAGTATAATTAATCGTCGTACCATCCGGCCAAAATATTTCTATTACACTAATTATGTATATTACATAATTTAAAAAGCTTGAGAACAACATTTTACCATGGCTATTTTAAGCTAATTATATAACACTTTTAATTTAAATCGAGCATATCCAATCATCACCAAATAAAGTAACAAAAAAAAAACGATGTTCTAAAAAGTTGGTTGTCCAGGTGGTCCTTTGACATTTGCTCTTAAACGGTTTTTGCTTAACAAGGAATAATAAAACACATAAAAAAGTTTTGACAAGGTCTTACAGTAGAAAGATTAATTTTTCGCCCGTAAAATTAATGTAATGTCTAAATTAACATGAAATTAATAGATTATTTTGATAATTTAATGAGACCGCTGGAACCAGAGTTGGTTGCTATATATCACGTATTCTATTTAATGGTGATCGAAAAATAGTAAAATTTGTATCACTAGTATCAGGGACTCTCTTTTACGACAGTATAAAATTATTACAATCATACATGTAGCAATGCGAAGAAAGTAAAAGTCATAAAGAAAAACATAAAATAATCTTAATGTTTGTTTAAAGATTGGACACAAGATTGTTCATAAATAATAAATTTTATTATGTTTTAGATGGTGATATATTTGCATACATTTCGCACTTATGGGCATCATCGATCCTACAGCACTTTATAAGGAAATGATTTGAGCTGCTTTTTAAGAATAGTCCTGCATGTTCCATAATATCTTCCCACTTCTTGGGACAGGCGTCTTATACAATTTGTTGGCGTATTTTGCATTATTTCACGAACGTTTGCAACAAGTTCTTCTGTTCTTACAGATGGTCTTCCTGCTCCTTTTTTGTGTTGTATAGAACCTGTTTCTCTAAACACAGCCACGGTTCTTTTCAGGCAATGATAAAAATCCCCAGCAATAAAAGCAACGTTAGGAAAATGTTCGTGAAAATTGTCCATGCACAAACCCCGATTGTATTGCCACTCACCATTTACTCTAACCCCGTTTCGAAAATACATGTTTTGTGCTGTTCCGTAAAGCCCATTGTGTGAATTGTTCAAGAAATTGGAAAAATTAGCGATGAATCAAATTACTTGTAACGACTGTCAAAGATGACGGAATAACTGATTGATTATTAATTTAGGTAGTTACTGACACCCATTAGGTGTTAAGCTCTCCGGCTAGGCATTACGTCCTTTGATGCAAATAATTTTTGCTCGCATGGTAAGTAGTTCTTAATAAACAAATTGTGTGTAAATTCACGCGCTAATGGAAATTACCCAAAGTAGATACTTAATTTAAATTTAATGTAAACGATAACGCCGAAGTTAGGACTATAACAAATTTTACGTATTTGCAAGAAGGTACGCCATCCAACCAACCAAGAACGCATACTCCACACCCATTTGAAATGCCAATTAATAAACCATAACTAGAACCAAATAATGTTAATAGTTTCTATCTAATTCTACATTTCTCAGATATCGTGCTTGTGCCAAATTGGAAAAATGTTCTGTTTTGTTATTTAAATATTGCATAAATCTATCAAACAACTATGTTGCGTTACACAAGAGATACCAGTTTTAATGAACTAGTATTATTAGCGTAGATACTACGGCGGATATTTGTATACAATGCGGCGAATGTTCGAATGTGGGAAAAATAGGTGAGAGGTATAAATTATTTCAGCAAGGAACACCTGAGATACTAGTTACCTTAAACCAACTTACTTTCCTATATTATTCAATATTATTGGTATAAAAGTTAAGGGCGCTCTTTCCATATCTATCAGATACAGCGAGATGTTGTGTATGTATAGAAAAGTAGCTCCAGTAGTCAACAAATAATTCTCAAAAAAAATTTTAAAATTAAAAATTATCTACTAAAGATGGTAAAAGACTAAAGTTAATTTGTATTACATACCTAATAGTAATAGATATATTCCTTCGTGCATTATAAAGGCTATACTAAATTATTTTTTTCGTATATTTTTTCCCCGCCACCATACCGAAAAGGGCAAAAACAAACCCCCCACCCATGTTATCGCAGTCATTCTTATTGATCAGAGGATCGACAGGTAGGTAAGTGTGTATAGGAATTGTCATGCTAAGTAATATAGAGACAAATAGAAGGGGAAAAATTGAAGAAAGATAATTACAAACAGACAAATTTAAAATGAAATAACTGATGAAATAACTAGATGAAGAAAAATTTAATTTAACAGTTCCATCCATTTCCAAAGAAAGCTCAAGGCACAAATGAAGAACACAGATGCATAATCCTATCAAATTAAAAACAATTGCTGGAGTACGTGATAGATAAGGGTTGCCCGACAGATCCGCTGCTCCCATAAAATCAGCTGTTCTTAATGATATTCGACTTATTTCGTCAATTGATAAAGTGAATGTAATAAATAGGAGTACGGTGGGAAGTGCCAGGATAAAAGGAAGAAAAGGTTTACAAAGTGAATCTTTGGAAAAATTGATAAAGGTTGTTGTTGTATTTCGACGGGACAAACGATAGTTTAGTACAGAATATTACTAGTAATAAGCATCATAGACGAACCATCATAGTGGATGAGCGCATATCATTAAAAAAAGTGCCGGGATCCCGACTCTATTTAAAGGTTTTTGAAGAACATAATTATAAATTTAATAAATAAAGTTTGTGTGTTGTTGGGTCTGATGGAACAGTAGTAAACAGTATCTCGAAAAATGGAGCTATATCTCAAATGAAGGCAAGATTACAACGAACTTTTAAGTGGTTTATTTGCCAACTGCATAGTAATGATATTTGAGCAATTTTTTGATAGGGTGACAACTGATCCTCAATTACATATGGGACAAATTGGTTAGCGAGGCATGCCAGAATTTTTCAATTGTAGACTTTAAACCTATTTAAGGTAAATACCTGTTTAAAATATACCTACACTGCGATATCAAATGAAAAATGTTCTTATAATTTATCTCAACGACATCCTCCTAAATTAGCTCATTCGCTATGTGTTATACTACAGCAAATATAATTTTGTGATTTTATAAATAAGTTTAGAGAATATCAGTGCATATTATTTGATAAATAACATTAGCAAACCATTTACAAACATTTTTACTAAATCTAAGTGTTTGTTTAGTGTAAATAAAAGTACTCGTGTATTTGGATACGCGATGAAGGCACCTTTACTTGGGGATTATTTTGATATTACTTTTTATAATTTTTATTATATGTAAATAAAGGAATATTGAGAAAAGCTATTCTGCTTAGGTTAGGCAACGAACTAACGAAGTCTAATGTTCGTTGGGTTAGGTTAGGTTAAAAGTGAGTGGGTTACAGCTAACGTTCCACTGCAACCATGCGATCTATTGTGGCTCACACCTTGTTTATATTTCCCCCAATAGGTCTAACTTTTTAATTAAGTTAATGATGGTATTGGGAAAGACATTTTTCATTTCATCCGAAAGCAGAGTCACCTCGCCGAATAGGGCGAATCTGATTCTTCCTGCTGCGAGGCAAGCGCACATTACGTGTTCTGCTGTTTCTGCATCTTCCATGCAGAGCCGGCATTCATCAGTTGGGGCTATTCCAATTTTATACATATGGTGTCGCAATCTGCAGTGGCCGGTGTACAATCCCACTAGTGCTTTAAGGCATGACCTGTTGAGCACTAGTAGTTTGTCAGTTAATTGTTGGTTTAAATGGCTGTTTATAAATGCTTTTGAGTGTGTTAGACCTGGTAGCTATTCTGCTTACGTTTGGCATAAAGATGTGCCCCAAGGAAGCGTTTTGGGTTCGATCCTTTATTTGAAAAATCAGAAAATGTGGATGTGGCTATAAGAGGCGATATTTCTTTGTTAGAGATAGAAGCATCAACGTCAATGAATGATTTTAGATGGATGTTCTCTAATAAGTATGATAAGACCCAGTTTCTAAACGATGTGATATATACCATGCAGTACGATACTTTAACCGGTATTAAATTATGTTATTAATATAACTACTACAGAATAAAAAAACCTGTTACATAAAAATGCAATTATTGGAGCATTTCACAACATTAAGCTTACATATTATGAAAACAAGTATTTTTGGTATCAAGGTTAAATTTGATTAGCAATAAATGTTCTTTTATATCCTAGCCGAGTTAAAAAATAAATTGTTAAATATATTGATATTACAAAATTAAATTATATTTTCATGGATATTTGGTTTAACTATAGCTGCAAAACTGATTGATTAATCAAGGCCAAATATTATATTTTTCAAATCATTATCCTTAAATTAATAAGATTTATTAATAATTCTTACCTAATTGGCGTATTGATTTCTTAGATCAGACGCAGACGCGTTATAATATGTGTCCTTGTCTGTATGTTGAACTAGGAAATAGTCTAGCAATAAATAATAATATCGCCTATACAAAAAGGTACTAACACTTCTTTTAATTAGTAGAACAACTATACCTTTCTTTCTTTGAGTGGATGAAGTCATTTTTCAGAAAAGTGATTAATGCAGATTAGTTTCCGTAGCAGCAATATTAAGATCTATTGGGGTTGTTGGGCTATGCGACCCGACAGAGGCACCCAACTTACAAAATTTGTTACGACTTGTACTTTTTATTTAGTCGTTAGGACGTTGGAAAGTATCCAAATTTCTAGATATATATCCCCCCAAGAATAAACAGATAAGTCGACTTTATAAAAATTTTCAGGAGAGACAATACAATATTAATTTTGAAGAAGTAGTCCATACTCAAAGTGGAGTTGAATGATATAGAAAAAAGAAAAGCACAAAAACTAGGCGAACCTAGAATGATTCAATTAGTGCTTTTCTTTTTTTTTAAACAATATTAATTTAATTGAGGTAAATTGCCTAAAAGGTATTATGGGAAGCTTTTACTGATTTTTACAAGTAAAATAGGTAATGTATAAGTTAGAATATTTCTTAATGCAATGAAATGATCTTAAGTGTGTTTTGAGCGACTTATCCGGATACTCACAATTATAGTTTAAGATACATTTTAGAATAACTCAAGATATCTTAACTGTGTGTTTTAAAATACATACTTAGGAAGACTTATTCAATATTATATTAAAGGTAATATTTATTTATTGTTATTTATTTTGTAATAGTAAAAACGTATTATGAACAACAACACGACCAAAAAATAATACTAATAATATTGGGCTACTCTTCTGCCCTCCTAGTGGAGAACGCAGTAACTTCCAAAATTTTCGATTTTGAGATTTTTACATATTATTGTGTAGAATACAATTCTCTATCTTTTAAAAAAATTATTGTTGAAAAAAAAAAAAATTAGGACAAAAAAACGCCTAATAAATATGCAGTTTCTGCAAAACGTAATGCTTTTTTAAAGAAAATCCCAGCATCTGATTTTTCTAGTCAAGAATGCAGCATATTTTACTGATGCCCATTAAATGCTGCGTTTTTTCTTAGAAGCAAAGCACATTGCAGCTCATGGTTTTCTAGTGGAAAGCGCAGTATATTTTACGCTAGTAAATATGGCATACTTCGTTTTTGTTAAGCAACGCTAATGCAAAGCTCTAAGAAATACTAAACAAAAACGCAGTATGCTCAATAAAAAAATTATTTACGGTCCAAATTCATTGAAACCTATATCAAAAAATTTGTTTTATATTTTTTTATCAATCTGGTAAAAGAAAAAACTAAAAATATTCATTTATAAAAAAATACTAGCGATAAAACGTTTTTTGCGTTTTTCTCAAAACTAACGTTCAGGAAGTTGCTGCGCTTTTCACTAGGAGGGCAGTATTGCTCGTCGGGATCGATCTCCACTAAATCTAGATCTATGTCAGGAACATCAGCTACCAATAAACCTTGGTAAAAAGGTCGAAACTCTATGCCAATAAGGGGAAAAAGTTCCATAATAAGGTTCTTTTTCTTGTCTTTGTTAATTGCAACGGATCCATTATGTAGCTTTGACAGTCTGAGTGTTGCTGCTTGTTTTCCTCCCATTTTTAAATAATAATACAAACTGGTCGATATAATATTGTATCTACTGGATAATTATTATAATCTCAAAAACAACCACCTGCTGAGAGAACAAACAGATAACTTAACATGTTTTTAACGTGGCGTGGGTATTTCTCCGTGCACCAGGAAATAACTCTATAAATTTGAACATAATGTTAACACCGCCGCGCCGCCGTGAACAACAAGATAAGTTTACTTATCTGCTTATTACTGAAAACTAATATTAGCAAAAAGTAGAATAACTCAATTTATCTTATTTAAAGCAAAATTTTTTGTTATATTCTAAAAATCACATGTTCACAGAATACGTAAGATGAGTGATATTCGACTTATTTGCTTATTCACAAAAAAGGTAATGGTTTGTTCTACAATCGTATGTAAATATCTCATTTTTGTAAATTTGATGACTTGTTTGCTTATTCACGGGGGCCAGAGATATAAGGAAAAATTTAAAATTCTTAAATTTTTAACCGTGAAAAAAATTTTATAAGACATAATTAATATGGAGTGAACCCTAAATAAACCAAATTATTAAAAACTCTAGAAAGAGTAATTGTTTACCACCCAGTCCAACTGTCAACCTAAAAGTCCAAATAACCTTTACAACTCAAATACGAAACTTGGTTGTAAAGCCGAGGTCGCTTCGAAGTACCTATTTTGCACTTATATTACTAAACTTTAGTAGTTGTGTGGCATCATCGTTATATAACGTTACTTTTGGCATTGATATAGAACTACAACACCATTTTACCAATACCGCCGTTTTGAAGAAGTCATTTGATCATAGTCTGATACCTTAATAAATAAATATTAAAATAAATAATAAACCTTAAAAGTTTTTGGAAAAAAGAAATTCGTAAGTTTTTTTTTATCCAGACAAGTCCATACCATCTTTTATTTGTGTGTGTTAAACAGGTTCTGGATCAAATTGAACAAAGAAATAACCATTGCTGTATTAAAATCAAGGCCAGTTACCCTACTTAGGTTGTTACCTTTGGTTTGATTTTTTTGATGATTTCTGTTTAGTTTAAATTCTTCTTTCCGGGATCTTTGAATAGGCCACTCAACGCGAATTACACTGACCTCTAAAACGCTACCTAGATAACCTAGTCTCGTATTTTTCTTAAGCGCTATCTGTATAAGAACTCCCGTATAGAAAAATTATATTATTTCCTATTAATTGTAATCAAATATCAAAATGGATGTAGCCTGATCTAGTAGATCATAGTTGAAAATAAATGACCATCTTAAAATGATTCATTCGATCAAAAACTCAATTGGAGGCATCCGCTTTTACGTTACATAATTTTAAGATGATGATTACTGATTGATTACTTCTGCGAATAGATTGACCCGGATCGAATCTTTATAAAATTGTTGATCCGTAATTCCGCAATTTTACGTACTTAATCACAAAAGCAAATTATATTATAACTTAACAACATATTCATTGACAGCTCGATGTTTATATTGCTTGTAAAAGAACATATTAAACTTCTGTCTAATCATTGAAGATTATTTTTTTATTGGGTAACGTATTAAACTATCCCGCATTTGGAATGGTTTGATGGTTATTAATTCTAGCCCATCTGGTTTGTACGTTGTTATTTTATTATTATAGTATGAATATACCAAGGCAGCTCAAGACGTTATAGTAAGTCAAAAGTATTTAAATGTATTTTGAGGTTGGAGTTCATTACAAATACAACTTTTTATAAACGTTTGACTGCTAAACTTTCAACATAATTATAAAAAAACATAAATTGATTTTCTTTAACGTACATTAGAAAATGAGCACCTACTCTGTAATCTGTAGTTACTCCTTTCGGATACGGAAGGAGGAATTACTGGCAGCTATACGAGAATGAAAGGGGCCAGGCGTCGGAAAATACACGATGATAGCTCACTTGGTGAAAACAGTTCCCAAACGGACCTTCACAGCGACCTCTACATGGGAACGATCAAGGCTGAAGGAAGCACTCTTTTACGATTTCCGATACGAAACAATGGGACAGAGATGAATACTCCCTAGTAAGTTATACCGTTGGTCGCACATGGCGGGTTTTTTCGGTAGACATCTTAGAGAGCTATCCATTAGGATGATTCACCGCAATCTTTTAGATAGAGGTATTTGCAATCCTGATGCTACTATGTCAGAGGTCAGGGATTGAGAAAGGTACATGACATATTATTATATCTCTGATAGTCAACTTTAAAGTAGTAAAGTAGTAGACCAAAAGTTACATCCAATTTCGTATGCTTTGAAACGGTAAAATTTTTAATTTTGCGGAAGTAGTCCATTATCTCGAAGTGGAGCTGTAGAGATATAGGGAAAAAACCCACAGTCGTCTCCACAAATACTTATATTAAAAGAGTCAGATTAATATCGTGTACATGTTTTGGTACTAGGGAGTACCATCATCAGGACCGAAGGGCTAAAATAAATATAGAACGAATAGAAAGAGGAAGGACAAGTCAGATTAACGTACTTACCCCAAGCGCCACTAGTACAAGCAATGTAAAAGATTTTTAAAAAATCAAAAACTAAAAACATGAATAAGACGAGGACATTTTGAGTGGTTTGATGAAAACAGATTAAAAAGTGGTAGTAAAATAAAATTCGAAAGGAATTAATTTTCTTCCTCTACCCTACATTGTAAACAAATAACAAACTGATTGTACTGAAAGTCAAACGGAGGATATAAAAGGTCAAAGTAGTGACATCTAACAAAGTCAAGCAATAGTAGTAAGTACCCAATAATAATGGGACAATGTAGGGTAGAGGAAGGAAATTAATTCCTTTCGAATTTTATTTTACTACCACTTTTTAATCTGTTTTCGTCTAACCACTCAAAATGTCCTCGTCTTATTTATGTTTTTAGTTTTGGATTTTTTTTAAAATCTTTTACATTGCTTGTATTAGTGGCACTTGGGGTAAGTACGTTAATCTGACTTGTCCTTCCTCTTTCTATTCGTTCTATATTTATTTTAGCCCTTCGGTCCTGATGATGGTACTCCCTAGTACCAAAACATGTACACGATATTAATCTGACTCTTTTAATATAAGTAGAATATAAGTAGATAATAAGTAAAATAATAGTTATAAAAATAGGTAATAGATATTAGGTTTTCCAAATTTTTAATTTAAACAGATTCTTCACTCGAATTGCCACATTCAATACAAATATAAGTAGTTGTTGAGGGTTGAGCAACGGGAACCTCATCATCATCGGATTGCTCAGTGTCGGTATTATGTAAGCTGTGTTCAGAAGGCGCATCATTTAGATCATCGTCTGAATTCAGGGGCTCGGTATCAGTAGGGATTTCTTCATACCATTTCAATTGCTCTTCCTTTTTCTTATCCATTTTTAATTATTATTTTTAATCTGATAATCAAAAAACGCAGGTAATAACAATAATGCCCAAATAAATATTAAGCCAACTTACCAAAAACATAAATAATGCACAGCGATTTTAGAAACGGGATCGGTCGCGTCGTTAGATTTTTTCTATAAAGTAATGAAACTTAATCGGTCGCGTGTTAGAATAATACTAACAATTGCCTTTACGGACGACTAGTTTTTAACTGCGTCAAATGCAAATCTGCCATGCGCTTACATACTGTCGTCCTAATGCATTGCTGGATTGGGAAAGATTTTAAACAAATCGGTCAGATTTTATGGGTAAAATATTAAAAATGTTAGATTTTTTCTAACACCGCGACCGATCCCGGGTTAATATAAGTATTTGTGGAGACGACTGTGGGTTTCTTTTCCCGATAAAATTTTTTTTGAGGTTTGTTCAAAACGTCAAAATTTACTAAATTCAAACAACTCCTTTTCCTTATGAAATTACGCTTTTGTACCTGTTCCTATTTTATTAACGTCTCTAAACAACCTGATTCAAGCCACGATGTTTTAAACGTAATTTTAATAAATATTTCTATCATTTATCATTAATTTGAGCACAATAAAGAAGTAATAGAAGTGTACTTATTGCCTTAATTGTCGCTTGTAAAAAATTATATTGTTGGCCATTACTAAAATTGACTTCCTTCAATAATAAAAAAAAGTATTATCAGCTGAAATTAATGGACAGTGGTGTTCATACGTGTACAACTTTGTTTTAGTGAGAGGACACTTCGGTTATTCGGTCCCTAACCAATATTGTGAAAGTTATAACACGAATACGAGTGAGTATTTTATTTCGCTGATGGTATGAGTTTATTTGTCCAATTAGAATTAAGGGGGTTTGTTTCCTTTATAAAAAATTCACAAATCTTGCATCTTACGCAAGTATCATAGGCGTATTGAAAATACCTACCACATACAGTGGCGAGAAGAAAACCATTACGTCACAGCACAGATTACTCCTATCTGTGAGTTTGTGAGTATGTAACGTGCCGCTATCACGCGTTATTATGACGGCATGGATGCTCCGATTTAGTTTGAAATAATAATTAAGTTATTATACTTAAAAATGTGTAAATTATACTTAGAAATGTGTAAATTTGACTGTTTTGTTAAAATAAAAAATATAGGATAATCTGTATATTAGCCTACATATAGAAGAGAGCTCAAAACCACCTTTTCAAAAATAGCGACAAAATTATTTCTTTAGCTATACACAGGCATTTACCTGCTGGTCCTTGTACTCTTTGTTCATGAAATGTCTAAATCTTAAGTCGGCTATGAAATGTTTTGGATTGGTATATCCATTCTCCCCCGACTTTCTGTGTAATACGCCAAGACCGCCGCGATATTTCGCTTTGTTTCGGCGACATTCACTGTTTATTTTTTTTCAATTTTATCGAAATCGAAACAATCAAAAATGAGGTTAACATGATATCGACTAATATGGACACCTGAAAATTTTAAAAATTACGAAAATGTTATCTGATATCAATAAAATTTAGACGAATAAAATCTATTTGCACTGTCGTAGATTAAATTTTAAATGATACACGTTCGATATGAACTTTGTTAATGAAACTTGTGCAATTAAACCACTCGGCTGACGCCTCGTGGTTTAACGTTGCACACGTTTCATTATAGTGTTCATCGAACTAGTATCATTAATAACTATCTACTAACTGTTCTCAGACTTCTACTGTTCTCTCTCCCGGCCATATTATCTTAATATCAACAAATATAATAATAAATGCCGAAGCCCAAAACAAAACAATATTAACACTTAGCAGATGACGTCATCGATCCTGTGCTGCTCAGATGTTTGTTTAGACTTCACCGCCGTGTTATTTATGTGCATGTCGCATGTCGCGTTCATTTTTCATGAAATATACCCGTATATACGCACCCAGTAGTATTTTCAATACTAAAAGTATAATTTTCACTAAAGGTTGGACATTTTACTGAAAGAGGATTCTTACTTTTAAAAATAGGTACCTATAAAGGTAGAGGATTTTCGAATAGGAATGGTTCTTTTTATTAAAACCGAATTAATCATATTCAGCACTAAATCAGAAAATATTGAAAATATATTCCAAAAATATTTTTTAGTATTGAAAATACTACTGGGTGCGTATATACGGGTCTATTTCATGAAAAATGAACGCGACATGCGACATGCACATAAATAACACGGCGGTGAAGTCTAAACAAACATCCGAGCAGCACAGGATCGATGACGTCATCTGCTAAGTGTTAATATTGTTTTGTTTTGGGCTTCGGCATTTATTATTATATTTGTTGATATTAAGATATGGCCGGGAGAGAGAACAGTTATAGTAGTTAGTATTGAATCGGCCAGTACCTACTTTCATGTTACGGGATCTCCCAAAAGCCACAGCTGCACACAAGCGGCGTCGGCTTTATCAGGATGTTTATTTAAACCAAATATTATTACTATTTAAATAGTATACTGTGTGTTTGAATTTTGAATATATATTTATTTGGACATAATAAAAAGTAGATTATCTTTATTATTGTTCTATATTCTTACATTATAGTTTTTAATGATACTAGTTCGATGAACACTATAATGAAACGTGTGCAACGTTAAACCACGAGGCGTCAGCCGAGTGGTTTAATTGCACAAGTTTCATTAACAAAGTTCATATCGAACGTGTATCATTCAAAATTTAATCTACGACAGTGCAAATAGATTTTGTTCGTCTAAATTTCATCGATAGCAGATAACGTTTTCGTAATTTTTAAAATTTTCAGGTGTCCATATTAGTCGATATCATGGTAACCGCATTTTTGAATGTTTCAATTTCGATAAAATTGGAAAAAATAAACCGTGAATGTCGCTGAAACAAAGCGAAATAGCGCGGCGGTCTTGGCGTATTACACAGAAAGTCGGGGAATAATGGATATACCAATCCAAAACATTTCATAGCCGACTTAAGATTTAGACATTTCATGAACAAAGAGTACAAGGACCAGCAGGTAAATGGCTGTGTATAGCTAAAGAAATAATTTTGTCTCTATTTTTGAAAAGGTGGTTTTGAGCTCTCTTCAATATATACTAATATACAGATTATCCTATATTTTTTATTTTAACAAAACAGGCAAATTTACACATTTCTAAGTATAATAATTTAATTATTATTTCAAACTAAATCGGAGCATCCATGCCGCGTGATAGCGGCACGTTAAATACTCACAGATAGGAGTAATCTGTGCTGTGACATAATGGTTTCATTCTCGCCACTGTATGTGGTAGGTATTTTCAATACGCCTATGATACTTGCGTAAAATGCAAGATCTGTGAATATTTTACTAGAGTATCACAAACCCTTCCAAGAGATAATCAAAAAGACGCCGCAAAAGCAGAAAGTTTGAAACATGAGATCAGATAATTAGTATGTCATCTTATTATCAGTGCAATTTTTATATTTTGTCAATCGTGCTGCCGATTATAAGGTTAGATAACCTGTGTAAAGATTTGTTTCAAAAAATTAAATAGAAAATAGATACGACCTGAGATATCATTCAGGTAGATGCGGTGGGTCGACGTTCTGCCCAAATTAAAGCGACTGATGGTCGATTTATTGTGACATAGATCTCTTTAGCGAGTTTTTATTAGAGAGCGAATTTTGTTTCATTATTTCTTCAGTAAATAATTCAAAATTTTAAAAACTGAAGCAGTAGAAAATTTCATTTTCTCTTCTATGCGGTGAGATTAAAACAAAATTTAGGGAAAAATCGTACTTTACCTAAATTGTTTAACTGAATTTATTGAAAAAAATATATGCTGAAAAACTAACTAAAAGTTAAATTTAATATAACCTAAAATTTTACCTGTACCGTAAAAATTCGCAATTACTTTGTTTTATAGTTTTAAGCCTCCAAGAGTACACAGAAAAAAGTAAAATGTTGAATCTAGCAAGTCCATTGGATTACTTTTAAAAAGGTTAAATTAAAACAATTTGTGTATTTTTAAACAATTTTACTCGATTATTTCTACTACTTGATTGGGTTGAATGTAAAATGTTAAATTAACCAATTTAAATTGTTGGAATCACCTTCATTGGGTAAAAACAAGCTTATTTAAATGGTAAAAATATTAATACTTAATTATACCTTTTCTGTGTTAATTCAATCTAATCAAAATGTTGATTTTAAACATTATATTGTGTTAAACAATACTGTATGGTTCAATCAACCATTTCATTTTGTTAATATTACCTATTTAATAACCTTCGGTTTGAAATTCTATTTAACCCTACTGTCGGTTAGATTCTAGCATGTGAACGTGTTAATTTTAGTAAATTTGAAAGATAGTCAGGCCATCGCCAATTGACCAATGGCAGCTCAGTTTAGGGACGCTAATAAAGCAGCAAGTGTCTCGTCATTCGCGGCATTCGCGGCATTCGCGGCATTCGCGGCATTCGCGGCATTCGCATAACAACAGTAACAACATAACCTTATCTGTTTTGTGGCGGCACTGGAGTCTGGAGTTCATTTATGGTTTTCCTAGTGTTTTTCGTTCTTTGTAAGTGTAGGAAAATTGTGCAATGGAATTGAAAAAGCTGTTGCGGGCTTCCACACCTAGTGGAAACATTTTTGGGTAAGGATAATAATATATTATATTATATATAGTATACTATATTTAGTGTCACCTGTTTCATTATTCCTAAACTAATTGTATGTAGGCACTATAAAAATACTACATTAAATTTGTTATTTTATTAGGTAAGTATACTTAAGTGAATCGTGGTACCTGCCTACAATTGATAATAATTTTAGGTAAGATAAATATGTAAATTTTAGTAAAAATTTGCCAAAAGAGACATGAGATTCATGGTCTATATAGAATACGACCTAAAATTAGTCGGTATAAAAAATCCATGTTTTCTCTTTTTAATAACCTAATAATATTTTCCTTAGGTACACAGAAAAAAGTAAAAGATTGAATTAACGCAAATAGGTTTGATTTAACCCAATAATCAGTTTAAATAGCAACAACGCAATGATCTGGTTAAATCAACTCTATGAAATGATTAACTTGGTATGATCAAATCAATCGACTATTTGGTTGATTTAAACCACACTAAAGGTATAATATAGCAAATAATATGATTGAAGTAACAATATCATTGGGTTATTTTTACCATATCCTTGTAACCTTGTATCATTTTAAAAATTTGATATTGTTGTTACAACCCATTAGAAGGGTTAAATTTACCATATCATTGGTTTAAATTAAAAATATGAATAGGTTAAATTTGTGATATCCGAGGTGTAATAAAAGATATATACCCGCTTTATATAGTAGTAGTTTATTATACAACGTAATGTACTGGTCAAGTTTAAACACAATCTCTTTACTTAATACCTAACAGATTACAAGGGAAACAGAACGGTGAGGATCCTTGGTGGGCCAGTCTGGTACAGACTGCCGGTCCGGTCGTGTCGTGTTCCCAGCTGTGCCTCTTATGGTCGTCCATGCCTGCGCTTGCGCGTATGTCCGACTCTAGATACCTTCACCCCAGAGTGTTTGGAGATACCTGCCTGAGGGAGAAACCAAATTAGTGTTATGTAATTGCCATAAAACCCTTACATACTTTTCTGTAAACCAATAATAAAATACCATTATTGTTTTCCTGTTTAATATGATCGGTACCTACCTACATATAGATCTAAAGAGCTGACAGAAAAATATATAGTTCGATCTTTAATATTCGAATACAACAAAATATGAGTTATTGTTCCACTCATAAATAAATAAATAAATAAAGTTGGTGGGACTTGACAGTCCCGTCCCGTTAATATACACAAAGGGTTAAAACAATTAGGTTATATAGGTTAAGGTAAGCACCTATTAAGAATATTTTTTTGGTTGTAGGTAGGTACACAGAAAAAAGTAAAATGTTGAATCTAGCAAGTCCATTGGATTACTTTTAAAAGGGTTAAATTAAAACAATTTGGGTATTTTTAAACAATTTTACTCGATTATTTCTACTACTTGATTGGGTTGAATGAAAAATGTTCAATCAACCATTTCATTTTGTTAATATTACCTATTTAATAACCTTCGGTTTGAAATCTATTTAACCCTACTGTCGGTTAGATTCTAGCATGTGAACGTGTTCATTTTAGTAAATTTGAAAGATAGTCAGGCCATCGCCAATTGACCAATGGCAGCTCAGTTTAGGGACGCTAATAAAGCAGCAAGTGTCTCGTCATTCGCATAACAACAGTAACAACATAACCTTATCTGTTTTGTGGCGGCACTGGAGTCTGGAGTTCATTTATGGTTTTCCTCGTGTTTTTCTTTCTTTGTAAGTGTAGGAAAATTGTGCAATGGAATTGAAAAAGCTGTTGCGGGCTGCCACACCTAGTGGAAACATTTTTGAGTAAGGATAATATTATATTATATTATATATAGTATACTATATTTAGTGTCACCTGTTTCATTATTCCTAAACTAATTGTATGTAGGCACTATAAAAATACTACATTAAATTTGTTATTTTATTAGGTAAGTATACTTAAGTGTATCGTGGTACCTGCCTACAATTAATAATAATTTTAGGTAAGATAAATATGTAAATTTTAGTAAAAATTTGCCAAAAGAGACATGAGATTCATGGTCTATATAGAATACGACCTAAAATTAGTCGGTATAAAAAATCCATGTTTTCTCTTTTTAATAATTACCTTACCTAATAATATTTTCCTTAGGTACCTACCTACAAGCAAAAAAATATTCTTAATAGTTGCTTACCTTAACCTATATAACCTAATTGTTTTAACCCTTTGTGTATACCAACGGGACGGGACTGTCAAGTCCCACCAACTTTATTTATTTATGAGTGGAACAATAACTCATATTTTGTTGTATTCGAATATTAAAGATCGAACTATATATTTTTCTGTCAGCTCTTTAGATCTATATGTTGGTAGGTACCGATCATATTAAACAGGAAAACAATAATGTTATTTTATTGGTTTACAGAAAAGTATGTAAGGGTTTTATGGCAATTACATAACACTAATTTGGTTTCTCCCTCAGGCAGGTATCTCCAAACACTCTGGGGTGAGGGTATCTAGAGTCGGACATACGCGCAAGCGCAGGCATGGACGACCATAAGAGGCACAGCTGGGAACAGTGGGAACACGACCGGACCGGCAGTCTGTACCAGACTGGCCCATCAAGGATCCGCACCTTTCTGTTTCCCTTGTAATCTGTTAGGTATACTAAGTAAAGAGATTGTGTTTAAACTTGACCAGTACATTACGTTGTATAATAAACTACTACTATATAAAGCGGGTATATATCTTTTATTACACCTCGGATATCACAAATTTAACCTATTTATATTTTTAATTTAAACCAATGATATGGTAAATTTAACCCTTCTAATGGGTTGTAACAACAATATCAAATTTTTAAAATGATACAAGGATATGGTAAAAATAACCCAATGATATTGTTACTTCAATCATATTATTTGCTATATTATACCTTTAGTGTGGTTTAAATCAACCAAATAGTCGATTGATTTGATCATACCAAGTTAATCATTTCATAGAGTTGATTTACCCAGATCATTGCGTTGTTGCTATTTAAACTGATTATTGGGTTAAATCAAACCTATTTGCGTTAATTCAATCTTTTACTTTTTTCTGTGTAGTTTACTTGCCCTAATAGTGTAGTACAAGTTTAAAAATATTCCTAATATGGACGAGCCGTTGTACAATCCGAACAATATCCTTATTCTTTGGTGGTATCACTATTAGTGACATGGGCTTAAGAAGACAGAGTATTTGAATACTTAGTTAAGTTTTTTTCTACTGCTTTATAGGCAATTTACTTCTTTCATCCGATATATCGGATGTCATGCACAAAATACCTAAAGATGTACTGGTTTTACCTTTCGCAGAACTAATAGAGGATGTGGAGAAGTCACCCAGAGATATAGAATTGACATTATAATATCGAGCCTCTGACAATGGCGCCGTCACAGAATGTGATAGCGGCGTTACTGATGACGAGTGCAAAGGTTATTTGAATCATTATGTGAATACAGATTACGTTTAAAAAATGCAGCCACTTCTTATAGAAAAAATCTGTTGATTGAAGGATAACCTATTTTAGAAAAGACAAAAAATAGTGAAAGTTCCTGGAATTTTTGAAACTTTTTTGGTTCGACGATAGAACTAGTAAAACTTCTGGACGAGACTAATTCATGTTCTTTACAAAAAAACGCCACTTTTGACATAACGATGGACGAATTTTACATGTTTCTTGGAAGGCTTTTGTTATGCAAAATATCCTAACAAGAGATGGTGCGTCAGCTACCAATGCGTGGCTAGGTATGCGAAAAGTGCAGCCACAAAATAAGAATTGTGTCACACTTCTTATTTTTAGAAGAAACATTGGAAAGTCATTGCTAGAAACGTAAGGTGCACCTTCTAGTAAAGGAAAAAGTGTATTATGGACGAGATCACTGCACTGGCCTGAATACGTCCTAGCTGAAACACTCCAATAGGTTTTGTAGTAAAAAAAGTAAATTTATTTGCATTAAATGTAGAGTTGGAGTATGTACATAAAAAAAAGGTAGCACATGATCTGATATATCGGATGTCATATATCTTAGCCTAGTTTAATGCTTTTTCATACTTTGCCAATATTTATACTTCTTTCAAATCAAAATAGAAAAAAAAAACCTAAAAAAAATTTCCTAATGCAGGAAACTTCGTGTACTGATGGGGTGAATCCATTTCAGATGACCCTCATAGTTTACTTTTTAAAACGCAATATTGATGGTAATCGCGCTGTGTTGGTGTATGCCAAACTGATATTGACGAAGAACGTTTCTGATGACAGTAGATGGCAGACGTTTAATTGAAAATGTAAATGACCAGGCAGATGTACCATTTAATGACGTCGAAAAATTAGATGTGCCGAAAGTGCTGAAAGTAGGAACTGAAATCGATGTTTTCAAAACGAGAAAGAATCTGTAATGACTGGCAAGGATTGTGTTTTAGTCATATCTATAAGTTGATCTAAGAATATATGATTGTAGGAGCTTAGAGGTAAACTTTTACTATCTTTATTTAGACTCGTAATATCCGCGACGTTTTGGCTGTAACACTAGCGACCGTTTTAGCATAGGATATATGGTTTTTTTTTGCAATAGCGTTTATTTTTTTCGTGATTTCTTAAGATTCTATACTTTTACCAATATCTTAATAAATTAATGCCCTTTAACAGGTTTTTGTGTTTTTCTTGAACGACGTTTAAAAGGTGAGTAACACTCGCCCAATTTTAAAAATACATACGCGAATATTTTTACAAATTATCAAAAAAAAAATTAAGTGCAGACGGTAATACAACAAATTCCTATACCAAGCTTTACATATTTTTAAATAATTTAAAAATAAGATTCTCCAATTTTTTTCTATAGAAGAAGAGCATTCTAAAATGTTCTTATTTTAACATAGAAGGCCCCGAGGCGCTTTTATAGAATGCCGGGCGTGTCGCCCTAGTGCTAGAAAATCAAAAATGATCTGGCAATGACGTTGTAAATTTGATTCACAATTTTAACCTTGTTAAAAAGCCATTTTGTTAAAACCCAATTTACACAACTTAATCATCGTAGTATATGACTTTATTTATTTTATTTTTAGTTCTGCCCTGGTAAAAATCCATAAACAAATAATTACCAGGCTCTTCAATAACGGTAGTTCGAACCAAGATGATGCATTGACAAATATTTGCCTATTAATTACGAAGTTGCCGCATAAACAGTTACAAAACAGGAAGGTCAGTTATACTAGAAGATTTTAGCTCCTATTATGATGGAATATTTTATCTTAGTGGCCCGGGAGATTCTTTCTTTAAAATACCAGTATGTTTACTTTAACGACGACCAATATTCAATGCTAAACCTTTTAAAATAAAAACTCTTCCTTAGTAGCCTAATAAAACACCGGTGTGTTGTAGTAGGCCCTCTCGTTTAGTGGGGGTGGAAAACATATTTTTATTAAACAAATATGGAATGATTATATATATACAGGGTGGCAATTTAAAAACGAACAGCATTTAATAGTGCCTCTATCAATGAAAGTATGAAAATTTGGCGAAACACGTCAATTGATATATCAAGGGGGAAACTTTTTAAGGCATTTGTTGTCGTGTTACTTTTAACCCCCTGACCCCCAGGGCACCGACCCCTAAAATTTTAAATGGCAACCCCTATTTCTTTTGCCATTTTTGTGTTCCTTATAAAATTCTACATAAACTGTATAATTTTTTTTTCAAAATTGTGATTATTAATCTCCCAGATTTTAAAACGGATTGCATTCACCGCCTCATAGCACTTCGTTTAAAACTGTTTGTACCTCTACCTACCAATATTTAGATTCCAAATTCTTTTATTTATTTACATTTCGTCTTCGATATCGCCAATAGAAAACATAAAATAATTTAATTTTTTTTGCCGTTTTCGACAAAACAAGATTCTCGTTTTGTAGTTAGTATCTAGGTACCTTATTTTCCGACTCCTGGTGTTCATTATTTATTTCATGTTCTTCTGGAATCAGGGAAATAAGTTGTAAAAGTTAATTTCATAAACATTTCAAAAGTTTTTAATTACTAGTGTCCTTTCTTAAAATGGTTTACACTATTGCTGAACGCGTAGAAATGATTTTCATTTACGGAGCTGAAAATCGTTGCTTTGCAAGAACGGCGGCCGTATTCAACGAAAGACATGGTGAAAGAAATGTTGGACACGAGTACATCCGTGAGTTAGTAGATAAATTTGAAGAAACAGGATCTGTTTGCAATAAGAAAAGAAATAAGCCAAGACTCGTCAATGATGCCGCTCAGATTGAGGTTCTTGGTGAAGTTGCTATGGCTCCCACTACGTCCCTTCGTAAAGTTGCAGATCAAACTGGACTGTCGCGTGAGTCAGTCAGGAAAGTATTAAAGCTTCACCAATTTCATCCATAAAAACTCCTAATTACTCAAGAATTAGGGGACGATGACCCGGACAGACGTATTGAGTTTTGCGAAACTATGACGGATAATGTTGCATTATTTTAATGTTTATTTAAATACAATTCATTAATTTGTGAGGTTAATAATCACAATTTTGAAAAAAAAAATCATACAGTTTATGTAGAATTTTATAAGGAACACAAAAATGGCAAAAGAAATAGGGGTTGCTATTTAAAATTTTAGGGGTAGGTGCCCTGGGGGGTCAGGGGGTTGAAAGTAACACGACAACAAATGCCTTAAAAAATTTCCCCCTTGATATATCAATTGACGTGTTTCGCCAAATAGGCAATATTAAATGCTGTTCGTTTTCAAATAGTCACCCTGTATATGCATTTTGCATATATTCCTCCCTTTACCCATTAGGTATCAACATCTTAAATTTTAAAATATTAAGTAAACTTCGACCCACCGAAAATTTCTGTTTGCAAAGTTTCGAGTAATAGAAATTTTACTGTATATAGTATTAAATGTTTTTATTTACCTTTAAAAAAACCTTTTAAAACTTTAAGGAAAAATATATTTTAAATTCCTCTATCTCTTTATTGCATACGTTTTTAATTTAATTAAGAATATCTAATAATATATTTAAAATAACAATAATTATGTAATCGGTCGGGCGTAACGTTGCCTTTATATTTCATTTAAATTATTAGCAATATTTATCATTCTATAGAGAGATTTAACAACTACTGAGTTATTAAGTAATTTATTTTTTCTTAATATAGGCTCTGCATAAGTAGGTTAATTCTATCTTCAATTATTATTATTATTGTATAAAGATAGACTTTCTGTTTGTCTATTTCAACTCTGAGCATTATGCCCATATCCATTAGCACCACCTATATGTGGGGTTTCCAAGATCAGCGAGTTAATTTCACTAAAAGTCACTGAAAAAGCCAATTTTTTTCCCTTCCTTGAAAATTTGAGATGACGAACAAATCGCAGAAATAAACTTAAGTAGAAACGTTGCATGAAATTGACTTATTAGCGAAACGAGTTTTGCATAAAACCTCATCAATACATGACATCACGGTTAATTGTTTCTTGGGACGATAAATTCGAAAAGCCAAGACATGCATGCATACGTTATGGTCTTTTAAATTAAAAGCTCGGAATTTCAGAGCTATGTCTATTGTAACAAATAAACAAGTATGTACGAGTATATACAGAAAAACCACACGTCTATATTCAATAGTTATAGTATTTAGTTTAAAAAACCATAAATAATATAATATATAAATTACAGAGAGATTCCGAATTTTTATTGGAGGCGGGGCATATCCTACACAGCTTTTCATCGGCCAGTAATAAGAAACTAGCAACATTTTGATATCTTAAATTTGGTTGCTCTTGTTGCTTGTACTTGTGTTCATGGTTAAAGCGTATTTTCGAAACGGGGTTAGAGTAAATGGTGAGTGGCAATACAATTCAGGTTTGTGCATGGACGATTTTCACGAACATTTTCCTAACGTTGCTTTTACTGCCGAAGATTTTTATCATTGCCTGAAAAGAACCGTGGCTGTGTTTAGGGAAACAGGTTCTATACAACACAAAAAAGGAGCAGGAATATCATCTGTAAGAACAGAAGAACTTGTTGCAAACGTTCGTGAAATAATGCAAAATACGCCAACAAATTGTTTAAGACGCCTGTCCCACGAAGTGGGAAGATCTTATGAAACATGCAAAACTATTCTCAAGAAGCAGCTAAATTTATTTCCTTATAAAGTGCAAGTATTCCAAGAAATACAAGCCGCAGATTTTGAAAGACGCAGGAATTACTCTCAATGGTCTACCCAAAATTTATTGGAAAGAAATGATTTATTAGACCTGACATTTTTTTCGGATGAAGCCTGGTTCGACCTCTCCGGTTATGTAAATTCTCAGAATATATGCATGTGGAGTAGTGAAAATCCCCATTTCTTTGTAGAGTCCACATTGCACCCTCAAAAAATTTCTGTCTGGTTAGCTGTTTCCCGAAGAAGATTGGTCCTATTTCCATGACACAGTTACAGCACAGCGGTATAAAGACAATATTTTGAATCCATTTTTGGAGCAATTACTTAACGACGAACTACGTTTTGAATATTTTCAACAGGACGGTGCAACCGCCCATACAGCCGCAGAAACTATTAACTACTGACGCAATTTTTTCGATTAATCAGTTTTCGATCAGACATTGAATTCCCACCTAGATCATCTTGTTTAACGGTTATGGATTACTTCGTTTTTCCTCATTTAAAGAACACTATTTTTAAAACACCAGTTGCAAATTTAGAACAATTACAAGAAAGGATTATCCAAGAATGTGGTAACATTTCTCCAGAGATGCTGGTCAACACTTTCGAAAATATGAAGAGACGTGTGAATTTATGCTTGGAGCATAGCGGTGGCCAATTTTAGCAATTTATGTAATTATTTTTATTTTTCTTTCTGTAGGTTCTTACTTTGTTAATTTTGTAAACAATAAAAATAAATTTGTATTTGTCTACTTATTTTATTCCTCATTAGTTTGGCATATCATGTCATGATATGAATTTGAAAAAATTTTAACCTAGATTTGGTTAGATATATATATCGTCCCCATATCATTGTGATCTAAACCAAGCCCTACGTTTTTAAATCCAAGCCTTCTTTGATGCAAATAATTTTAGCTCGCACGGTATATCATTTATCTATTTATCCTTTGAAATTTTAGACCCGCCGGTACTGGTAGATTTATGAAGACCGTCACATGATAATTATGTTTTGGCTGTCAAAAAATATCTTCAGTAAAATTTAATTACAATTTAACGAATCTAAAAAAATGTGAAATTTAATTTATTTACCAAATAAATTGGTTGGAGTTTTTCCCGGATAGCAGCAATTTTTTAGGCTGGAAAGAGTCGCGTCTCAAATGAAATTTATAATGCAGTATGTTGTACATTCGTATTTTTTTATGGTCTTTCGAGAAAAAATAACTCTATTTCAGAGAACAAAACGAAATTGTAAATTTAAGCACGCCTTCACATTTTTTCCAAAAGTAGATATTTTATCGTTCCTTTGAAAAGCGTTTCTTCTATTCCTTTACAAAACGTGCTCCTCTGGGAAATGTAGCCAGGAAATTACATTAGAGTGTTCGACGTAATTCAGTAATTTCTTTATTAAAAAAAATTAAAAGTTATAAAAGATTAAAAATTGTAAAAGACAATAATTGCAATATTAATGCGATAGAATAGGACTCGAGCAATACAAAAATGCTTTAATTAAGCATGTATAGGTAGAAGAAGTTTTTAGAATCTGTCTGAAGAATTTAGCACCTGTTTGTTATTTTTAAGGGAGTTCTTTTATTTAAATTGCCGGTTGCCATGTTGTGTAGTTATTACTACTAATAATAATTTTAAAAAATATCGGTTTTACCTATAGGGTTATTACTTAAAGTTGACTTATCTAAGGCCATTGACACTATAAGCCATAAAGTAATAATTTATCAACTAAAATACTATGAATTTTCGCTTGGTGCAATTTCTATCATATACCCTTTTCAAGGAACACAAAATGTATCATTTAATTCTCAGTATTCTCCCTTATCCGACGTTTTTTCAGGTGTCCCTCAGGGATCCCTCGTGGGTCCTCTACCTTTTTCATACACTGCACATATTATGGATATATGGATAGCTTAAATTATTCGTTCAAAGTGAAGTGTTTGCAGATAATAATAATTTATTTATTGAATTTGAACCAAGAGGTGCCATAGCTGCTTCAGCTAAATTAAATGCTGATTTGGATTAGAGTTTTGACCTTGGGACACAACTGAAAACTCCGAAGTGTAATTTAGTCCTTTTTAATATTAATAATTTGCTCAATGATTTTAATATCATAATTGATAATAATGTTCCACTACCATCACCAGTGAGTACCAAGAGCCTGGGGTTGGTTTTGGATCAGAAATTGCAGTTTACATAGCAATAGTCTACTTTCGAATACATATCTATTTCTGACGCTCCATTATTCAATTAGGCATTGTTTTGATGTCCTTTTTTTTTAAATTATGGTGCTATTGTGTACGGCAACTATTTGAACGCTTTAAATAATAAATAAGTATCGTGCACAAAAATTTCAGAATGCTTGCTGCAGATATATTTTTGGACTTGGGAAATTTGATCATGTTTCGCCGTTCATATCACGATTTAATTGACTTAATGTGGAAAATCGGAGGAAAATGCTTTTTTTAACGTTTGTACACCAGATAATAAAATCAAATATCTAATCTACCTTATCTTATAAGTAGACTTTCCAGGTGACAGGATTACCACTATGTTAAAGTTAGATCTCGCTCATCTTTTCATATTCCTAGACTGCTTTGTTTCAGAGATGCTTTTCGTATTGTTCCGTGAGTCTCTATAATAAGCTCTTTTTTTCAAGCAATTTAAGTGTTATATGGTTCCAAAGCAAAGCAAATTAAAGAGTGAATTACTGCTAACTCAGTCTCAACTTTAAGTAACTTAGATTAAAAATCTTGGTTGTTTCTTAACAATTATAATATAATTGTACATTACGATTGAATATGAATGTATATATTTCTCATGTTGTGATTAGACACACTACGATTGATTAGGTGTTTATACTACTATAGTTTTTGTTTAACTTTTTCATGTCATCATTTCGTTATTAAACGTTAAGTGTAAGAATAGCAGATTCCCCTGGTATCTGCTAAACTTTGTCTTGCTCTATCTAACTTTAGATTTTGTATCAAATTATTCTATTAAATGAAAGTCGATTATTATTTGTATATATTATTATTAGTGATTTTTTAAATTGTCATACGCTCAAAATACTTTTTTATGCATTTGTAAGATCTAAATTGGAGTACGCCTCGGTTGTATGGTCTCCATATTATCAAGTGCACCTTAATCGCATTGAAAGGGTCCAACGACGTTTTCTAAAATATCTAAGTTTTAAAATTGATGGTCAGTATCATGAAATCGGTATTCTAGAAGAAGCTCTATTGCAAAGGCACTCGTTTTGCTCCTTAGAAGATCGACGTACAGTTTTTCAACTTAAATTTCTCCATAATAGCTTGCATAAAAGAGTTGACTGCAGTGATATACATATTAGAACACGTCGTTCCCACACTTTTTATGTACCAACCGGGAATACCAATATCCGTAAATACTCCCCTATTTATTTATCTATTGTGCGACACATACAATCTGCGCCAAAATAGATGTGAAATTTTTAGCTGTGGTTTATCCAGTATGTGTTATTGTCTTTTTAGGCATAATTATTCCGTTTCAATATCATAATTTAAGTCTAAATTTCTTGTTATCACATAATTTTTTGAATTGTTATATTACATATTTTATTTTAAATAGCCATTTGTTAATTGGTTCATTATAACTGTGAAATGGTGTAAAATAAATAAATAAATAATTAAATATGCCTGCTATTTAGACCCCGTTTTAAATACAGCTGTTAAAGTAGGTACCATTTAAATAGCTATGGCCCTTAAGAAAAATGCACTACATACCGTTAGAGCGTAAATTGCCAGGTTGTCAAAATTATTGCATTTTTATTAGACAGTGTATTTTTTAATAATAATAACATTAATTTTTAACTTAAAACCTTACTTACTTGAACCAAAATGTGTCTATTATCCTAGCCAGGAACAAACCACGTACGAAAATAATCCAACAAGGCCACAGTAATACCTATCTAATTAATCTATCCACTTGTGCGCACACGGTAAACGAACAACAATTTTTTTAAATCCACTGAACCTTCACGCGCCAAAACTGTATCGCGGTTCACAAGAAATACCTTCGCGCTGTTACGTGGTTCCGCTGGGTCCTCGAGGTACCATTCTTTAACGGCCGGCACGAATACCGAGACCCTACTAACAACCGACGAGATCAGCGCGATTTCTACATTTCTCTCCCATACTAGTCGAAGAGCTAGTGAACATTTTCTGGTTTGCTATTTTTGGAGCAGACGCTTTTTGACAAGCAGTAGAATATAGATAATAGATAGAAATAATCTGCGTATTACAGCATGATACATAGACTCACTAGCATCCCTTTGTCAAAAGAAGATTTTGGTAACGAACTAATATTATAAAACAAATTTCAATAAATAATGGTTACCACCTAAAATTAATAGATAATATTCTAAATAAAAAACATTTTAAAAAAGCTATATTAGAAGTACACTGAAAAAAAAGTCTGTTTCATCCCAAATAAATGATGTATATATTTGCTTTATTTTTGTTAGCCACAAATAATCTTGATTTAGCTCAAACAAATATTGTTTGCAACAAATAAATTGAATTATTTGACTTTTATTTCATATTTGTTTGGTTTTTGTTTATTTATGTGAAATAAAACTTATTCTTATTAAACGTTTATATAATATTATATAATATTATTTGATGCAAATAACTTTTTATTTCGCCACTGCTTTTTAATCGGATTCCGCGAAGCGAACAAGACAAAGGGAAGGGTTGGCGTCGAGATCTAGGTAGGTAGAGACTGGAGAGTTTAGTCGTTTAGTGAGCGTCTTTCGACAAGGTGATATATAATTTTGTGTGACAATTGATGTTCGCGATTGGCTAGTTGGCCATAACATGGGACATCTGTGGCCCTCCTTCGAAGGTAAGATTTTAATTTTAATGTTTATTACTTAAAAAAGACAGATAAAACATATTATACACAATAATAATTACTAAATCATGCATGCCATGGAGAAATGCCCATTTAAAAACGTTTCAATTATTTTTGTATATAATAGAAAAAGTTAACAAATTTGTCTTTGCCATATTGTTATATTATTTTATAAACATGCATATCGTTATTGTTTTGATTTCTGTTTTCAATATAATTATTAATATTCATGTTGTATACTATCAAGATGGCCGCGAAAGCGTCTCTTGCAGCCCCTTTGTGTAAATCATTCATTTGCCTTAAATATTTATTTGCGTGAAATAAATAAATATTTCGGGGAAACAATTATTTATTTATAACCATTTTTGTTTGTTTGTGATAAATTTAATTTATTTCCCTCAAACAAGATGTTATTTTACAGGAACATTTGGTTATTGCAGTAAATATGGATGTTTAAGGAGAATAAGGCTTTCGTAGGCGCAGACCGAGTTTAATAACTATGTTAATTACAGTTTTGTTATCTTTTCTTATATAGTTATGTTATTTTTCGTAACAATAAACAGAATATATATAAAAACTGTGGTATGATTTATTTCTTTTTGCAGCTCCTCTTCTAAATAGTTTGGGAGATTATACCCTATTTTAAATATTTAATTTAAATACCTTATTTTTTATTAAAAATATAGTTTTAACCAAAAAATATTTAATAATAATTATATTATATACCTATTATTATGTTCAATAGTAAATAATTATTTATTTATATAAAACAATAAGTTATTTAAATTAAATGCCAAAAAGCACACATCCTAATTTCGAAATTATTTGAACAGAATAAATATTTATTTAATAGAAATAAATATAAAGTATAATAAACAATTCGTGATTTGGATTAAATAAATGTGTTGCCGATTTAAATAAATTATTATTTGAACAGAATAAATATTTATTTAATAGAAATAAATATAAAGTATAATAAACACAGGCCATAGGGAACAAATATTTGTTTCGGCGAACTCCATTTTTGTTTAGATCAAATAAATTCTTTTTTCAGTGTACCTACCTATATCCTCAATACAAAGAATCAAAAAATAATTTTAAAACCTTGACATAAGTCAAGGTTTTAAAATTCCACCAAGAAAATTAAAACCTATTTGAATCAAAAGGAAATAAATATAGCATATAAAATAAATAATACTTTAGGTAAAAAATTAAAAAACCATAAAACAAAGACTAACAGTGAGAACAAATCATGGTGTCTATCAATTAAATTGCGGATCGTGTCCAAAAATGTATATACCTAGATCAGACAGGTAGAACATTCAAAACCAGAATCGCTGAACATAAAAGAAGTTTTTTACGTCAAAATAGAGACTCCACATATTCCAATCACATTACCGAAGAAAGCCATAATATATTTGCAGATAATTTTAAAATTATTTATACAGAAAATTAAAGCCATAAACTTAATTTGTTGGGAAGTTTGGAAATTAACCGTCATAAGAACACTGGTCTACTTTTGAATGACCAAACAGATTTGAATAAATCGCCCTTATTAAACCTTTTCAATAATTTACCTTATTCTAAAAACTACTCTGTGGGTATTTCCTTAATATAATTATTTGTTTAAGAAAAAGATAATTATTTGTACTTATATAAACATTTAGGCTAAAATTATAATACCTTACTCAATGTAAAAATCCCTTGATAAAGCTACTGTGTAGCGAAAAGCGTCAGGTTTATAAAATAAATATTATGTGAAAATTAGGCTAAAGTCCTTAATGCAACGATAGAATTAATTGCTAAAATTGCTTCCTAAGAGCACATGAGGAGCAAACTTGCACAAAATGATAAATCCACTTTTTACATTTTTTGAGCTGAGTACAGACTCTTACTAATTTTGGGAACATCTTTTGTCATAGCACAGAGTTAAGCAAAAATCAATAAATCTTTTGAAAAATGTTAACCGAAAGTGATCCATTTATGCAAATACTAATAAATTCAAATTTCAACAAAAACCGTTGAGAATTTTAAATATTTGTTGTACAATCAATTTTCAATCGATATTGTGACTGATCTAGTTAAGTCTAACGTTATTGAAAAAAAATATGTTGTATAAATAATTCAAAAACAGCACCAGAACTTTCAAAAAATCAATAGGAAATATTAAAAAAATTGAAACTAGAACTAGCCCAGCCTAACTTCAAAAAATAACTACGCTTATATTTCACAAATTTTCAAAAATAACAAATGAAAACCATTTTTTAACATGCTCTTAATGTGCTGCCAAAAATTTAAAATAATTTGAAGCATTAAAACTACCACAATTTCCTATTTCTTTAAAATTATTGATGATTGTTTTGAAGCCAATTATACGATGAATGAAGAACAATATTTACCCTTCTATAAACTTCTATTCTTCACATGCTTTCTTCTCTGGCAATGCAGTGGAGGCACAAGAAAAATGATATTACATGAAATTGTTTAATATTAAATAATTTAAAATTAGAAATGCGACAACTAGAAAAAGAAGAATCCTCTTAAACTTCAGAATCCAAATATCAATCAGAACTCAATAAAATTCTAATTTCATGCAAAACCCGATAAATATCAAAAAAATCAATAATAACAAACCAACAAGTGTTTAGGATTATAAGAGACAAACAAAAAGGAGCAACATCCCCTTTAAATATTTTTAAATATCTGAGAATCAGTAAAAGTGAATTTATAGTTTTTTGCATGTTTGCTCCTCACATGACGTGTGGATATTCTCTTCTCCCTTCACATTGCCTTAAGTTGCATTTACTTTATACATCCTTCTTCACGGTAAAACGCCAGCGAATACAACGCAGACAAATTCCAACTCATCTTACATGAGTGTAACTTTCTTGATCAAGAAAAATAATTACATAAATTTGCTGAAATTGGCCACCGCCATGCTCCAAGCATAAATTTACACGTCTCTTCATATTTTCGAAAGTGTTGACCAGCACCTCTGGAGAAACGTTACCACATTCTTGGATAATCTTTTCTTGTAATTGTTCTAAATTTACAACTGGTGTTTTAAAAGTAGTGTTCTTTAAATGAGGAAAAACGAAGTAATCCATAACCGTCAAACAAGGTGATCTAGGTGGGAATTCAATGTCTGATCGAAAACTGATCAATCTATCGTCGAAAAAATTGCGTACGTAGTTAATAGTTTCGGCGGCTGTATGGGCGGTTGCACCGTCCTGTTGAAAATATCCAAAACGTAGTTCGTCGTCAAGTAATAATTGCTCCAAAAAGGGATTCAAAATATTGTCTCTATAAAAATAGGACCAACAATTCTTCTTCGGGAAACAGCTAACCAGACAGAAATTTTTTGAGGGTGCAATGTGGAAAAAAATTTTGGGTGCCACGCCCTTTTTTGTTAATAGTTCTTGCTTTTAAAGTAGGAAAAATAAGCAAAAAGGCACCTAATTTAATTTATGAATTTACAATCATATCTTGAATTTAAAAAAAATACTGTAGGTAGAGTGTACTATATAGACCGAAAGAACCACAAACCGAACGCAGTTTATAATTTGGTTTAATATGTATCTGTTTTTATCAATTTGTTCGTTTTTCTTCATTATTTCATTGTGATATGCAGAATTTAATTGAGTTTTAATGTTAATTTTACCAAGCATACTGAAATTAAATATATTGTTTAAATGTACCTTCGATTTTTCATGTGTCTTCATTTTTTCCCAGATATGAACCAAATCATCTGTACCTTTTTGGGACCAAGTTTGCTCCCCCATCAAATAAAACACACATAAAACAAAATAGTCTATTAGATTTATCACAACCGCACACCCAAGTATTTTTTCCATAAATATTTCTATTACATCAGCCGGCCGAACGAAAATTATTTAGTTTACAAACAACCTTACACGACACGACGCGGACAAACAACTGTTTGAATTTGAAACGTCTAACGTCAAACGGTCAAACGGGGTCAAAGAGCCTGGCTACACGGAGATGTTTTCCTGCTCGCATTCAAGGTCATTTTCCTATGTTTTTTATTGGTGTGTTATGGCAATTACGTCATAACTTCGGGCCTCCCGAGTGCCTCGTCGGTTTGGCGCTAAAGCTACGTTACCGTTTTACGCATAATCGCTTCCTCAATAGATGGAAATTTGCACCCGACTGTGTTCCATTTTTAAATTATTTTGCTAATTGCTTTAAAAAGGAGAATATTAATTTTAATAGGTTTTGGTAATTTGTAAAGGGCAGGACGCTGGACAGGAGGGCAGGTAGTGCCATGGCACTGTGGCTCTACCCCACGAGCCGCCACTGATGTATTCTGAGAATTCACATAACCGGAGAGGTCGAACCAGGCTTCATCCGAAAAAAATGTCAGGTCTAATAAATCATTTCTTTTCAATAAATTTTGGGTAAACCATTGAGAGTAATTCCTGCGTCTTTCAAAATCTGCGGCTTGTATTTCTTGGAGTACTTGCACTTTATAAGGAAATAAATTTAGCTGCTTCCTAAGAATAATCCTGCATGTTCCATAAGATCTTCCCACTTCTTGGGACAGGCGTCTTATACAATTTGTTGGCGTATTTTGCATTATTTCACAAACGTTTGCAACAAGTTCTTCTCTTCTTACAGATGGTTTTCCTGCTCCTTTTTTGTGTTGTATAGAACCTGTTTCAAAAAAAACACAGGCACGGTTTTTTTCAGGCAATGATAAAAATCCCCAGCAATAATGTATTGTACATTATGTGTGCCAACGGTGCATATTTATTACTATTATGGCTTATTTTATTATTATTATTTTTATTATATAATTTATGACTCACTATATTTACTATATATTATATTGTCGGATTACGCAATAATAATTAGTTATTTGGTTTAAAAAGGGTTAATGTTGAGTAGCTGATATTTATCAGCTAGACTTTGCCCTTTAAGAATTGTAATTTATAATTTATATTCTTAATAAAGACTATTTATTAAAAGCAACGTTAGGAAAATGTTCGTGAAAATCGTCCATGCACAAACCCGGATTGTATTTTGTATTGCCACTCACCATTTACTTTAACCCCGTTTCGAAAATACGCTTCAACCATGAATGTTTTGTGCTGTTCCGTAAAGCCCATTGTGTGAATTGTTAAGGAAATGGGAAAAATTAGCGATGAATCAAATTACTTGTAACGACTGTCAAAGATGACGGAATAACTGATTGATTATTAATTCAGGTAGTTCCTGACACCCAACAGGTATTAAGCTCTACGGCTAAGCATTACGTCCTTAGATGTAAGGCGCTCTTTGATGGAAATAATTTTTGCTCGCACGGTAATAATAAATCCGATAAAGACATGTCATTGTCATTGTATATTTAAAAATTCGACTACCAGGATTTGTGTGAAATATGAAATCTAAAAGTTATTTATGTTGTAAGGGTACCTGTGGGCGACAATCTTACCAACTTGAGGGCCTCAGGCCAATAACTCCTACACACACAAGGGGTTATTGCTTAGGCCCGAGGGTTTGTAGGTCGCTCGAGGGCATAAACGCATACTAATTCCCGTTGTGCATACAAAATGTTAGCCATACTTCGTTATTGCATCCACAATAAAAATATTGAGAAAAATCGTATTTACTTCATCACAGCAGACACTATATTGTTACTAGGGAAATGCTGTATTTGAGATAGTAATTTTCCTTTCATTACCAGTTTTACGAAAGTGTTCGAGAAGGTATTTAAAACAAGAATAACAAACTTCTTAAATGAAAATTGTATTTTTCGGACAGGCAATTTGGTTTCAGACAGGGAAGTCGACGGAGGACCCCATGGTTTATTTAACTACGAATGTATAGAAATCTTTAAATAAGGGTGCATACGCTATGGAGGTCTTCATCGACGTCGCAAAAGCTTTTGACCCCGTGGACCATGGCCATTTGTTGAACATTTTACAAGATCTGGGTTTCAGAGGACCTCATTATAGGCTTTTATAATCTTAACTAACCAATAAATGACAAAACGTATATTACCAGGATATCTATAGCAATACTATTGAATATGGCGTTCCCCAAGGAACGGTACTTGGCCCGTTGTTATTTAATATCTATTTGCATAATGTATATAGTATCCTATATAATGGTAATATACCGTGCGAGCGAAAATTATTTGCATCAAAGAGGGCCTTGCATCTAGGGATTTAATGCTTAGCCGTAGCGCTAAATACCTGTTGGGTGTCAGTAACTACCTGAATTAACAATCAATCAGTTAATCCGTCCAATTTCTTGAACAATTCACACAATGGGCTTTACGGAACAGCCCAAAACATTCAGGGTTGAAGCGTATTTTCGAAACGGGGTTAGAGTAAATGGTGAGTGGCAATACAATTCGGGTTTATGCATGGACGATTTTGACGAACATTTTTCTAACGTTGCTTTTATTGCTAGGGATTTTTATCATTGCCTGAAAAGAACCGTGGCTCTGTTTAGGGAAGGAAGGAAGGTTCTATTCAACACAAAAAAGGAGCAGGAAGACCATCTGTAAGAACAGAAGAACTTGTTGCAAATTTAGAACAATTACAAGAAAGGATTATCCAAAAACGTGGTAATATTTCTCCAGAGATGCTGGTCAACACTTTCGAAAATATGAAGAGACGTGTGAATTTATGCTTGGAGCATGGCGGTGACCAATTTCAGCAATTTATGTAATTACTTTTCTTTTTCTTTCTGTATCTTACTTTGTTAATTTTGTAAACAACAAAAATAAATTTGTATTTGTCTACTTATTTTATCACTCACTAGTTTGGCATATCATGTCATAATATGAATTTGACAAAATTTTAACCTAGATTTGGTTAGATATATCGTCCCCATATCATTGTGATCTAAACCAAGCCCCGCGTTTTTTAATCCAAGCCCTCTTTGATGCAAATAATTTTTGCTCGCACGGTAGTTAGTTTTGCTGATGAAACTGCAATATTTTTTAAAGGCACTTCTTGGTTTAATCTAAGAACAAAATTCGAACAAGAACGCTGCATATACTTTTTAAATTTCTTAACCTTAAATGTCCAATAGTAAATTTTACCAAACTCACTGTCTCATTTACAATAAACAAACAATTTTTACGGTAGTGTACAGCGCCGAATATTGGGGGCACAGGTATGAGGGTGTGGATTACCGGTTGTTTAAGTATGAATATCTGGGAGTTTTTATCGACACTTGCATGAAGCGGGATGAGCACCTGAACTATACTATAAAAAAATTAAGATCTCTGCTATAAAAATTTAAATATTTGAAACAGATATTCAGACTTATCTTATTATATGGGCTTGTGGAACCCCATCTTCTATATGGAAGAGCAAGCAGGCAGTTTTAAAACAAAAAATAATTAAAATGGAAAGAAATAAGACACTTTAAGTCTTCCTCCACTGGTATATTAAAATAAGTTTTAAGGTTTAATAAAGGGTAAATTCTCTAAATGTTTCGAATGTATATACATTCGTCATCAGGAGAATAGAATAAGAAATACAATAGGTGCAAACAGTCCTAACGGAGCTACGAGATGATGGAAAAAAGAAGCAAAGTATTTGGAAAAACTTCCACCTTAATGCTAGACCTAACGAGAGGCGATTCGTGAAATATTCTTAGAAAATAAGTTATAAAGTTAACATAGCAGTAAGCTAAGTGTCATATTAGTGAACTAGTAACGTAAATGTGAGGAGAAGAATATTTAAAATTGGAATTGTGGAATGGAGGAAGACTTAAAGTGTCATATTTCTTTCCCTTTTAAACATACACTCCACTTAAAGTACGGACTATTTCTATAAGTTAAAAAGTAATTAATTTAAAGAAGTAGTCCATGCTTAAAGTAGAGTTGAAAGTATAGGAAAGAAAGAAAAAACTAAGCCTTCCTCCACAAAATTTAATAGAATATAGAAATGTTTTAGGGGTCTCCACATGTTTCGAACGTAGAAACGTTGATCATCAGGAGACAGAAAATTTATATAGTGCTGATGGTATTAGCAGAAGAGAAAATGGTATAAAACCTTAATGGAGCTTTCTGGCATTGAAAAATTGAAACGTAGAAGTGACATATATAAAAAAGGTTGAGGAGAGTCAAAACATGCTGAGCATGAAAATTAGTAAAGGAAGTCTAAACAACCAAATAAAATGAGGAAGAAAAAAAAAGCCTTCTGAATAGAAGGTGTCGAGGATTTTTAAATTTTTTTATAAAATTATTAATATGTCTGTAAGACAGTATAAAGATAAGAATTGTCATTTGTAGAAGTCATTATGTCAAAATTGTTGACGAATGGTTTTTGGGGTACTGGGGGTTAAAGCCCAATAACCCCTCGAAGAAAGATCTTTCATTCACTCTCCGCTACACGTGGACGTGAACATACAAATTTTTATTTTAAGTTTCCAAAATGTGTAATTACATTACTAATTTCAGCATATTTAAATTACCCTCTCGAGGGGTTACTGGGCTTTAACCTCCAGTACACCAAAAACCATTCTTCAACAATTTTGACATTATGACTTCTACAAATGACTATTCTTATCTTTATACTGTCACACAGACATCAATAATTTTACAAAGAATTTTTTTATATAAATAGTTTAAAAAATCCTCGACACCTTCTCTTTAGAAGGCCTTTTTCTTCTTTCTCATTTTATTTGGTTGTTTAGACTTCCTTTACTAACTTTCATGCTCAGCATGTTTTGACTCTCCTCAACCTTTTTTATAATAAAATGTCACTTCTACATTTCAATTTTTCCATGCCAAAAAGCTCCATTAAGGTTTTAAACCATTTTCTCTTCTGCTAATACTATCAGTACTACATAAATTTCTGTCTCCTGATGATGAACGGTTCTACGTTCGAAACATGTTGAGACCCCTAAAAGAATTTCTATGTTCTATTAAATTTTGTGGAGGAAGACTTTTAGTTTTTCTTTCTTTTCTAAAAAGTAATTAGTAAAAAATAGATTACATAATATGTGACAAGGGCTAAAGATCACTTATTAAGGATACCTCAAAATCCAAGTGATTGTACAAAAGGGTTATTTTTTCTTGCACCAAAAATATTCAACGCCATACCTGCAGAACCTAAAAAAATTAATTCAATTATCTTATTTAGGATTAAATGGTTACAATCAAAAAAACAGGTTGGTGATTCGTCGTTTAGTTGATTTGAAAACTGTTTATAATTGGTAAGTTATTTCCATTAATCTCCTTATATCAATTAAATTTTTTTATGCCACAGTATTGTTCTCTGTTAAACTGGTTGTCGAAAATTGTGCGCACAAGTACGAAAGGAATTTACGCGTTAAACCCATTTATTTGTAAATTAGAATAATTTAAATATATCTATGTATACTTTACAAATAAAATTTTAATCAAATTTTGCGCTGTCAAAATACAGGAAAGTTCTAAAGTTCCCGACGAAATAATAATATTAATAAGTTAACCAAATACTGTAGGCATTTTTGTATCTATCCAAAAACTGAAAACCCCTGCTATATAGGTTGGAAACAATACAAATCGCTGGAGAAATAGCAGAATAATAAGATTAAATGTTAGAACACAAAATCTAATTTTTCGATCGCCTCGTGCAGCATAGAGCAAACACTGTGAGCTCTGCGGCCACGCAATTGATATTGATGAGAATCGAATGCGAGATCAAATGGTAATCGGGTTTAGTTTTTTAGCCGATATGGCCATAAATATACATTTCTCTGCATTTATAATAATTTTTAGCAGACCCATTCTAGCTATAGGTAATGGATAATTACAGATTTCAGAAATCTTAATACATTTAGACATATAATTTTTTTGTTAGAATACTTTATTTACATTACCTACATATGAAATTGAGCTTAAAAGTTTTTCATTTTTATCATTTTCTGAACTTTAAGCTCAAATTAGATAAAACTTTGGGTTTTAAATACTAGTAGCCAGTCATAAAATTGTATTACTTCATGAAATGAAATAAATTTAATTTACTACTAGCTTATGATGTCTCGTATTTATTTTATTGTTAAACGTATATTAATGTTAGATGAGTCAATGATTTTGAATTTGTTATTAAAGGAAGGGCTACAGGGTCATTTACGGTGATTGGCTTATTAAAACATCTCTGGAACTAAAAAAGATATTTTTTAAAGTATTGGTGCTCGCTATAAAGGTGTCAAATCTTTTTAATGAAAATGGTTTGACTTATTTACCAATTCCGTTTATACCGGAAGCTAGGGTTAACATTGCTATTTTAAATAAAAGGCACTGTATGTTTTGGCATTGTTCGATTCTACAGAAAATCCAAGTAAAGTTTGTTAACAATTTCCTGTACCCATCTCCAACCGCAGCTGAAAAAAAAATTCAATAAAGAAATAAAAAAAAAAACATGTCAAAGTTAATATCGTGCGAGCACAAATTATTTGCATCAAAGATGGCTTGGATTAAAAAAACGTAGGGCTTGGTTTAGATCACAATGAACTGGGGACGATATATCTAACCAAATCTAGGTTAAAATTTTGTCAAATTCATATTATGACAGGATATGCCAAACTAATGAGTACCTAATAAAATAAGTAGACAAATACAAATTTATTTTTGTTGTTTACAAAATTAACAAAGTAAGAATATACAGAAAGAAAAAGAAAAATAATTACATTGCTTAAATAATTGCTTCTTAAAAATAGTCCTGCATGTTCCATAAGATCTTCCCACTTCTTGGGATAGGCCTCTTATACAATTTGTTGGAGTATTTTGCATTATTTCACAAACGTTTGCAACAAGTTTTTCTGTTCTTACAGATGGTCTTCCTGCTCCTTTTTTGTGTTGTATAGAACCCTATATTCCCTAAACACAGCCACGGTTCTTTTCAGGCAATGATAAACATCCCCAGCAATAAAAGCAACGTTAGGAAAATGTTCGTGAAAATCGTCCATGCACAAACCCGGATTGTATTGCCACTCACCATTTACTCTAACCCCGTTTCGATAATACGCTTCAACCATGAATGTTTTATGCTATTCCGTAAAGCCCATTGTGCGAATTGTTCAAGAAATTGAAAAAATTAGCGATGAATCAAATTACTTCTAAGGACTGTCAAAGATGACGGAATAACTGATTGATTGTTAATTTAGGTAGTTACTGACACAAAACAGGTATTAAGCTCTACGGCTAAGCTTTACGTCCTTAGATGCAAGGCCCTATTTGATGCAAATAATTTTTACTCGCACGGTATATAGTTAGAAATAGTGACACCTACAGTTGCTGACACACCCAAAAACAGCAGCTTCAAAATTGATTTCTGCAATATCAGAGGGCTTAATACCAACATCAATTCAGTCCACCAGCACTTACAATTATCCAAGCCCCATGTGCTAGCAATGACCGAGACAAAGGTCAGATCGTCAACGAACACCGTCAGCTATTTATTTCCTGGATACGATTTTCATTTCGAATTTAGGCGCAACTTTGGGGTCTGTCTCTTTATCCGAGATGATCTTTGCTGCCAACGAGAGGACACACTTGAACCAGCAGAGTTTGATGTAATGTGGTTTAAAATATCAACGCAGAAAATCACCAAGTTTATCTGCTGCCTTTACCGTCCTCCAAGTGACACCCATTACAGAGCACTCTTCTCGTCACTAGCAAACACAATTGACTTCTTGCAAACCAACCATCCTAATGCCGAAGTCGCTATCTTTGGTGACTTTAACGTCCACAATATCAACTGTCTCAAATACTCAAATACCAACGATGAACAGGGTCGTGAGGCGAAATCTTTTGCGATCAATTCTGGTCTAACTCAACTCGTGGAAGAACCAACGCGAATTCCAGACCGAGATGGAGATTTTGGTAGTCTTTTAGATCTCTTTTTGACATCCAACCCTGACCTATACACAGTCACCGTTCATCCTCCATTAGGATCTTCCGATCACAAACTTATTTCAACTCTAAGCGAGCTGCCAATTTGTTCTGAACAACCTCCTAAACCTCGTAAAATTTGGTACTACACATCAGCTAGTTGGGAAGACCTAAGGGACCATTTTCGCACTTTTCCTTGGCTGGAAGTATGCTTCTCTTCAAATGATCCATCCGCTTGTGCTCAAGAGGTCTCCGATGTCATTCTTACTGGCATGGAAGCCTTTTTTTCTTTCTCCAAGAAGCGCCCTTCTAATGGCAAGCCCTGGTTTAGCAAGAACTGCGAGCGTGCTGTCAGAGCTAAAAATCTAGCTTACCGACAATGGCGTAAAAATCCTACCGATGTGAATCGCACCGTCTTTGTTACCGCTCGAAACCAGTGTAAGTAAACGATAGATCAAAACAAAGAGGCTCATAACATGAGGATCAAAAATAAACTTCTCGCCGGTCCTAACGGATCTAGGTCCTTTTGGTCAGTCGCTAAGGCCGTCAGTCAAAATTTTTTCAAATCAAATATTCCACCGCTAACACGTTCTGACGGCACAATAGCAACCACGGCTGAAGATAAAGCGAACTTACTCGCAGAACTATTTGCTTCACACTCCACGGTGGACTTGCAGGGAAAAACACCCCCGAACATTCCAGCAGTTCGATCGGAAATGACTGATATCGTATTCCGTCGGCGTCCTGTCAAACGAATTCTTAAGGGGCTCGATGCCAAAAAAGCTTCTGGTCCAGATGAAATTCCTATTATAGTGCTCAA
This sequence comes from Polydrusus pterygomalis, assembly GCA_963969555.1. NCBI lineage: Eukaryota > Metazoa > Arthropoda > Insecta > Coleoptera > Curculionidae > Polydrusus > Polydrusus pterygomalis. The sequence continues at coordinate 60,513,862 of OZ018379.1, forward strand.
GAAATGCGCCGATGAACTCACACCAGTATTTTGTAGACTTTTTAACCTATCCTACAAAAAAGGAATATTTCCATCCTGCTGGAAAAAGGCGCGAGTCCAGCCTATACCAAAGAAAGGCAAGAAAACCCTGCCAAACAACTATCGACCAGTCGCATTGCTTTCAGTTATATCAAAGGTGATGGAGAAAGCTATTAACCAACAACTTCTAAAATACCTAGAAGGCCTTAAAATTATCAGCGACCATCAGTATGGTTTTCGTAAGTCCAGATCAACAGGAGACCTTCTAGCCTAGGTCACTCATCTTTGGAGCAACGCAATCGAACATCATGGGGAGTCCCGGGCTATTGCACTGGACATCTATAAAGCCTTTGACCGTGTCTGGCACGAGGGGCTCCTAAGTAAACTGCGTTCTTATGGTATGCCCGGTCGATTTTGTTCATGGTTGTCTAGCTTCCTCAAGGACCGTTGTCTGCAAGTGGCGATTGACGGGTTTCTCTCAGACACCTTCACCATCAATGCTGGTGTTCCTCAAGGGTCCATATTATCCCCCACTCTCTTCTTACTGTATATTAACGACCTTCTAGCGAAAACAGAAAATCCAATATATAGCTTTGCTGACGACAGCACACTTATGTCATCTTTTACTTTGAAATCTCAAACATCGGCTGCTGACGCACATCTTCGCAGACAACATGAGGTATCACGCCTCAATAAAGACCTGGAAGAAATTTTGTCTTGGGGTGACAGTAACCAAGTCGAATTTAACGCTCAGCAGCAGTTTTCTCTAAGAAGGTTAACTTTGCAGAACCCGATATCGTTATGGCAGGACACGCAATTCCACTGACTTCGTCTATTAATTTGCTGGGTGTCAACCTGGGAGGAAATATGTCTTGGCATAATCACGTTGTGGCAATCGCCAGGGCAGCTTCTCAGAAGCTCGGTATACTTTTCCGTACCAAAAAGTTACACTTCAACAACTTTTGACACTCTATAAAGCCCAGATTCGACCATCACTGGAGTACTGCTCTCATATCTGGAGTTCTGCACCGAAGCATACCCTTCGGTTGTAGGATTCCATCCAAAGGAGAGCCGTTCGTCTAATCGGCGACCACGAGCTGACTAAGAACCTCGACAGCTTAGAACATCGAAGACAGGTTGGTGATTTGACTCTCTTCTACAGATATTTCCATGGCAAGTGTTCGACAGATATTGACCGCTCGATTTCACCTAGAGTAATGCATAGCAGAAACACACGACGAACCACTGCCGCCCATCCCTATGTGGTTTAACTTAGTACACCCCGAACATCATTGTTTCAGAACTCTTTCATTTGGAGGACGTCATCTTTGTGGAACGGCCTTTCTGAGACCGTGTTTCCAACCGAATATAACCTCCAACGGTTCAAGAAAAAATTGAATCGCTTTCTTCGCACACGCACCGCTCCCAGAGCGCCTTAAAGGATTTTTCCTATAGTGCTTGTGCTCGATCATAAAAAAAATGATCTTTTTATCTCATTAAAATACATTAATACTTTTTTTAATGGAATACCCTGTATTTCAATTTACCATTACGTGTAAAATTGCATTCTTAACATAATTGCTCAGTACATACATGTTTATATCTTAAGCAGTTTTTAAGTTATGGGTATTTAAAAAGAGCACTGCAGTAAAATTCAAAATTTTTTATTTTTATCAAGCAGGCTTTTTTTGAAATTTCTAAAGTACGCTTTGAGTGTGCTTATTTAAAACAATCGTTATGCTTTTTGTCGCTATCGTTATGTCAGTCTTCAAGTCGTTTGGCTCTTAATAAACCTAAAGTTAATTAAAATGGAAAACATATGGAATTAAAAAAATTCACCAGCACTCGCACTACAAGTAGAATCGATTTTTTCATAAATCCCGTAAGGTAAATAATCGTTTAAAGCTCGCTTTAAAATCTACTTTTCAACTTTATACCACATGAACAAAGCACAACTTACGTTGAATATGATAGTACTTATACCATGAATGCGACTACATTATGTTATTTCTCAGATTGATTTATATGATGATAAGCTTTACACACATATCAAGCTTTTAATTGCTTCTATCGCTTACGTAACGTAGATGGTTTTTTTTAATGAATATTTTTTGTATAATACATTAATAAAATAGTATAGTCTCTGAGAATGTATGCGGTGAGTTCTTAGACTTAATGTATTCAATGCGCTGGAAGTCTATCATCAATAATTCATCATCAATTTTATGATTTATTTCTATATTATTAGTGTACCTAACTAAACAATAATTCTTACCTGTTTAGGGTTTCATAAAAACGACCGGCCACCCCATTGGTTTATATACAAAATTACACTACATGTGTTTATTATAATAATATTAGGGCGTGCATAAATTGGACGCTAAAATTTTAGCTAGTCCTTATTTGACTACGTATACCTGTTAGGGTTGCCATAAATTCGACGCAGCTAGTAGTCCCTACCATAAACTTGCCGCCGATGACCCAAAGCAAAAAAGTATTTTAATTTTCTAATAAAGTATGTATTACTGAAATTTTAATTTATTATATTGAAACGCCCCAGACCAGGGGCTATTTTTCGCGTAAAAATTTCCATAAAATTTCTTAAGGGTAAAATAAAATAACTAATATTTTTGGGACCAATAATATGTCCAAAGGAACCCTCGTTTTAAAAGAGCTTAAAAGCCACAAAAACTGTAAAATTTACCCTGTTATCGGCCATACTAAGTTTAGCAGGTCAGATTTTGAGTCTCGAAAAACGGATTGCCACGCTAAGCGTCCCCAGTGCTGAAAGCGGGGGTGAAGTTATAAAAGGGAGAAAAAAGGACGCGCAGAAGAAAGTCTCAGTAATTTCCCAAGCACAAGTTAAGGTCATTTTGCTGCCAGTTTTTTTTGTTCGCATAGTTCGTGTTCGGTTTGGTGCGGGTTTATTCGCGGCATAGAAAAAATATCTAAATATTCTATTGTTTCAATTTCATTCTTACAAATATTTCTCTCAAAAGTGCTAAAGCATGACCATTAAACATTTTTTCTAATGATTTTACCGCATGGATCTCTGCGAGTACTTCTTTCATGCCGCTTCCTTGCATAATATGACCAATTGCTCCCAGAAAAGACATCAGTAGATGAAATCCTCCGAGTCTGATGATGATTTTTGATACTTCAGAGCCCTCAGGCGCGGCTGATACCATTTTTCGAGCTTTAGCATACAGGGGCTGGTCGAAAGTCACGATGCATACAGTGTGGCCATACCGTTTTGCATTCTCTAATGCACAAAGTAAAGTCGTATAGATAGTATTATAGTTACTGGCTTTTTGAATCGTTATATCTTAGAAACGGTAGCTCGTAGGAAAAAAGTATTCGTACATTTTTTATAGATAATTTTATGATCTACAATTTTTGTCAGAGATATTTTTATGATAAAACTTATCGTTTTGCTGAAAATCGCGAAAAACTTATTTTTTTTAACTTTGACCTCGAGTAAAATTTTTCCAAACACGGGAATGATGGGGAACTTATAGATTTTATTTGTAATTATATTTTGAACAATTTTACTGATTTTCAGCTTATTGTAAATTTATGTATCTTCGAATGTCTAGATTGACCGGACTAGAGTATGTGTTCATAAACTGTAATTTCTAATAATTTTTCAATATCCCATAATATATTTATTGGCCTCATTTTACAGCTTTTTTTTTGTATTTTTGATTTTTGGAACTGGTGTTATAAAAGAACATTTTAGATCTTCAGGTATTTCTCCAAATTTTAGGCAGTTATTGATTAATCTTAATATAATTTCACCTGTGCTTGTAAAAGTTTCTTTCATTACTTTTTTTAATAAAATTTCACTATAATTATTATTGTTTGATTTGAGTTGGTTAATTTTAAATTTTCTTTCTTTTAATGAAACTTCTCGAAATTCTTCAATGATATTGAAACATGTAGCAAATTTAGGACATAATATTTCATTAAATTTCCAATCTCGATATCATCAACTATTCCTTTAATACTATTAACGTAATAATGATTCATATTTTCAGCAATACAAATCGGATTTGTTTCTTTTCTGTTGTTAAATATAATTTCTTTTATTTCACTTTTTGTAGTTGGCTTGACAAAATTCTGTAAAGTTTTCCACATTTTTTTCGGATCAAAATCAAAAACGTAATTCAGTAGTTTTTTTTCATTTATATATTTCGTTAGGATTGTACCGGGTGTCCCACTAAGAATGGACACCGGCCATAACTCGCTAACCGTTAATCATATAACTTTGGGGGAAAAATTGTTTCTCAAATATTCCACATTCATAGTCCTCTTGGCATTAAAACTGTTCATTTTTATTAAAATAAGTCTTTACTACCCCAAAATAATAACAAAAATATAAAGGAAAACTCCAAATAATAAATTCATACATTCAATCAAACCATATTAAACCTCAATAAACAAGAAAAATAGTCAAAGTACCGGCAAAAAATTTCCGCGAATTTTACCGACTAGACCACGAAAGTATATTTGGTAACTGTAACTGGTAACGTATATTAATTTGATCAACAAGACTGCAAACAGCAATGTTAGCAATAACATTTCTATACCGGGAATAGAGAATTTAAGCTGTCGCCAGACTTCAAAAATAATACGATTATCTTTTTTTTACTGCTAACTTGTTAAAACATAAATAATTGTCAATAAGTCAACTTCCAGGGGGGGGGGCAAATGCCCCACCTTGCCCCTCCCAAACGACGCCCATGCTCTCAGCCATTACATAAAATAAAGTTTTTGTTCTTGGGAATAAATCATTTCAAAATACCAACAGAATTTCACCGTATCTAAGCTTACCTGAAAAATTCAGCAAATATACAGTGTCACCAGTAAAGTCTGCATGATATGGGATTTTTTTTTATTAATAACTTTATTCGAAATATGACTTTGGCATCAAGTTCTGCTTCGATCGAGATGAAAATTAAGCAAAAAAAAATAGTTGTCACGTGATTCGCATTATCTGTCAAATTTTAATTTTTTCAAAAAAATAATTCAAAAGTGGGATTATTTCTGAAAATATCGAAAAAAGTTATTAGGAAAAGTTTTTTTAAATTCAGTTTCTAGCCAACAATTTCAGCTGCATAAGATACTTTTGATATTTTACCTATATTTTGTAAATTGCACCACTTTTGCACAATAAGACTCACCAAAACCTACATAAAACTTCTTAGTTTTGACAATGCTTTATTTCATATACATTTTCTTTAAAGTAGCGCCATATTAAATGTGTTTTTTTCTACAAAATCAAAATTGGGCTATAAAATATTGGTCGCATATGATGCAAAGTTTATTTGTTTTTGACCCTGTATAAGGTAACTTCACAAAATAAGTATTTTTGAAAACGCAGTTTGTGTCTGAAAGTAATACACCTTAATATTAAGCCAAAAAAGAACACAGTGTAGTGTTTTTAAGTGGAAAATAAATTTTAGTTTAACAACGTAAAGTTTATCTATTTTCAAGGATTTAATTTAAAACCCCTATATTATAATTTATTATTAAGCTATGTCATAATAACGTTAACGTGTAATTGTGTAGTAAAATTAAAATTTTACAGATAATGCCAATCACGTGACTACTATTTTTTTGCTTAATTTTCATCTCGAACGAAGCAAAACTTGATGCCAAGGTCAAATTTTGAATAAAGCTATTAATAAAAAAATCCCATATGATGAGGACTTTACTGGTGACACTGTAGAAACCAAAAACAATAAACATTGCTGTGGGTGCTTCGCTATCAGAATGTATTTGCTGCTATGGACTGAAGTATTAAAAATTGGTTGCGTCAATAATTTTGGTTACAAAAAATACTATGCGAAAACGAAACAACGATTATAAAATTTCTAGGTATGGCCAAGAAATTAAAAGGAAATTCCACAATTAAATCAATTCTTCACACATATCGCATCATATCGGTAAACCTGTCTATTGGTTGGAATATCTACTATGATATAAAATCTATAATAGTTAATAATGGGTCCGCCACAGCAGGCTCGCAACGCTCGCAGGTGATGTTAAGATATGTAGGAGGCCGTAACTCCTGAGAAACCATAAAATTTAAGAACCTTATTGTAAACTCTAGTATAGTTAATTACATTTATTTAAAAAAAGGTATATTACACTGAAAAGTTTCTCGAAACGAAGAAATTGATTTTGAAAACATTAAGATTTTGTTTTGTAATAAAATATTAATATTCTTTTTTCGTGAACGGGCTCTGTGGCGCTACCCTCCCTACCAAATTAAAAAAAAACTAATAAATAATTATAATTATTATAAAAATAAATTTGTGTCGTTATTTATTTTAGCTTTTGAAAGAGGTTTGAATATTGAACCGAAACGTTGGGAACATAGACAATTTACCTTTAGATAAGCAAACAATAATCACGAAAGTGGCAGTTTTATGGCCTCGCGCATGTAAACAAAACTGGGAACTATTAGACATGCGCACTGCAACATTATCGTTTGACGAATGGGAAAATAGACAGGTCCGCAGGCTTTAAAATTTAAATTCTTGCCAAAAAATAGGAATTTCTTCTCAATTTTTGATCAAGTTGGGAAAAAAGGTAGTGATTTCTGGCATTTACAGTAGTAGCACACCTATCAGATTTTAAGGATAGAAAATTGTTTTTACGGTTTTGTTTTTAAAAATTGTTTAAAAATGATTCGTCGTCGTGTTCTTAGTTCGAAAAGGAATAGGACAAGAACAGGTAAATTAAACTAGTCTTATAAAATCGAATATAAAAACAAACAAAACCAGTAAAATAACCAATCTACGGTGTTATCGCGTACCTAACCTCAATACATCACTACTCCATACTTACCGAAAATACGAAATACCAAGTATTTTACCCCCATTTGGGCATAATAAAATTATACAACGGCTGCTACTAGTACTAGTCATTGTTTATATTCCAATCCGAGTCACTATAAAAGCACAAACACAATACACTAAACTACACAAAAACTAGAAATCCGTAAATATTAAACACCCACAATCCACGATAGCTAAGAAAACTACAAGAAATCCACAGAGAAACCTTGAAACACAATAACAAAAATGGCGGCCGAGCCGGTTCTGGAGAGTATCTTAAGCATATCGATTTCTGTCGATAAAGTAGGACAGGCCGATAACACGACGTTTGTGCGCATGCACGACGGTGTTCAGAAGGAAGGCAGCTGACCGGCGAGTCATGCGCTCGGACGTATTTTTTCACCCATAAAACGTAACTTTTGTTTGCGCAGGAGATAAGCTGTACGTATGTATCTAAAGGTAAATTGTCTATGGTTGGGAATGATTAAAAAGTGAAAAGAGTTTTAATTAATGTCCTCTTCCTGACTAAATACTTTGAAAGAATTAAAAATTAAGGACGCTAAATCAACTAACACAATAAATAACAATATCTCATCTTCCACTAACCTAGCTTTCCGAAATATTTTGAAAAAATAATAAAGAACAAACTGCCATACGATACTTACGATTAATTAAATTTAACTTAAGATACGCATGTAAAAAACACGTGAAAACGTTGAAATAGGCTCGTGATAAGCTGTGGTGACTGGGGTTCTGATTAGTCAGCCGACGTGTTTTTATTTCCGTTGCCGTTGCAAGTTGCATCGATGCCGCGTTAATGTGTATTTTTTGGAGTCTATTATTTTTACAAAGCTTTAAAAATTTTATTTTAATGATGAGAATTTGTGATTTAAAGAAATTTGTTCTTAGTAACTTTATAGTCTAGAAGAAAATGTCGATATAAAACCTATGGAAGTTCAACGTCAGTGTTGAATATACTTCAACTCTCAACTACTTAAAAAATGTATAAGTTCCTACAAATGAAATACTTTAAACGGCTGAATAATTCTTTTGAAAAAAAAAATTGGTGGTCCAAGATTTTCTTTTTTGGGCGTGGGCCCCAAAAGAAATTTCGCATCGGGCGATTTGTCTGCGGCGCTTTTTATTTGTGCATATCCAATGTCTGCACCTTCCCATACTTAATGTCCACGAGCCGCTACTGCACTCTGATTGCCATGTGGCGTCATATACCGTGCGAGCAAAAATTATTTGCATCAAAGAGGGCAAAGCAAAAAAGTAAAATTTTCATTAATTATAGGGCCTTGCATCTAAGGACGTAATGCTTGGGCCGTAGAGCTTAATACCTGTTGGGTGTCAGTAACTACCTGAATTTACAATCAATCAGTTACTCCGTCATCTTTTACAGTAGTTACAAGTAATTTGATTCATGGCTAAATTTTCCAATTTCTTGAACAATTCACACAATGGGTTTTACGGAACAGCACAAAACATTCATGGTTGAAGCGTCTTTTCGAAACGGGGTTAGAGTAAATAGTGAGTGGCAATACAATCCGGGTTTGTGTATAAACGAGTTTCACGAACATTTTCCTAACGTTGCTTTTATTGCTGGGAATTTTTATCATTTCCTGAAAAGAACCGTGGCTGTGTTTAGGGAAACAGATTCTATACAACACAAAAAAGGAGCAGGAAGACCATCTGTAAGAACAGAAGAACTTCTTGCAAGCGTTCGTGAAATAATGCAAATTACGCTAACAAATTGTATAAGACGCCTGTCCCAAGAAGTGGGAAGATCTTATGGAACATGCAGGACTATTTTTGAGAAGCAGCTAAATTTATTTCCTTATAAAGTGCAAGTATTATAATTTTGTAAACAACAACAATAAATTTGTATTTGTCTACTTATTTTATTACTCATTAGTTTGGCATATCATGTCATAATATGAATTTCACAAAAATTTAAGCTAGATTTGGTTAGATATACCGTCCCCGATATCATTGTGATCTAAACCAAGCCCTACGTTTTTTAATCCAAGCCCTCTTTGATGCAAATAATTTTTGCTCGCACGGTATATTTCTACTAAAAAAAAATATAGGTGGGATGTTTACGTATGCATGAAATTTTTATTTTATTTCTAAAATAGGTATTTTATGTTGCCCATGTTGGGTTCCACTAGATATTAGGCCCTAGGCTGCCGCTAATGGTAACATAGGCCCTGCCCATCCCGACCATTATTCTTTACAGGTGTACCAAATTAATTTAAATATTATACTATCAAAATAATAAATGAAACAAGTTAGTTTACATAATCGTTCATTAGATTTTATGTAAGTGTGAACACATATATGTAGGTATATCATGTGTGACATAATAATTATATAAAATCTATCACAGCTAACTTATTCGGTCGGCCGTATTTTAATTAATAAAGGACACAATATCCAGAGAGTGTGTATATTAAGCCGGTACCCATGGATTATTACACGATTAAAATTTAATTAATGCGGTAATAACTAGAAACAGGAAGCTTAATGAGAAATTATATCACACGCGAAATTGTTGTGGGTAAATTTGATGACCACCATAACTACATTGCTCAGAGTTGGACTTATTCCAATGCATATCTAGTAAGATATATAGCCAACAAATTTTTTGACAATTTTTTGAAATTTTATTTTTGGAAAAAACGCAAATTTTAAAATTGGGATGATGTATCTCGATTATGGTCAGCAGTAGGAATTTAGTACTTACTGGTAATAGTTATTTTGCACATGTTACATACACTATTTTTTCTAGGATAGTTTTTTTATTTAACAAAAAATTTAAAATCGCTCTGTATTACCTCTCCTTTGTGTGCAAAAGTTGTAATTCAAATTTGACAATGGATCATAGATACCTTTGACTTCAACATAATAAAATTGTGGCGCCCTGTCAACATGAATTCTATTTCGATAGGGTATGGACAGTGTGCAACACACAATACACATACTATAAACAAATTGTTCGTTTCCTAGGTAATTTACTTTATTGCACTACGGCAAAAAGTACTTTATTGCATAGTATGCAATAAAGACCTACTTTTGTCTTTAGAAATGCATACACAAAATGACATTTTTCTACGATCGTTCAAAAATAAAATAAAAAAAATAAAATCGTACTAATGTTTATCGTTCATTATTATTTTCTGCCTATACCCTCGCCTATACCTATTAAGAATTTCAAGAATTATTTTAAACTATACCTACTTATTTTCCGGTTTTTAGTTTGATTAATTATTAAAGCGTGTTTTTTAGTTTTATTAAACTATATTTATTTTTCATTTTTTAGTTTAAGTTATTGTTAAATTTTATTTTTTTGAGTAGATTGAGCTAGATTAGTAGATTATTGATACAATATGTCAGCGGTTCTTGATAAGTCTACAAAATTTAAATTAAATCTGACCGTTTAAAGTGGGTAAAAATTGGGTTCAAAAAGGTCGGTTACAAACAAATATACATACACACCCGAACAAACAACAAACATTTTCAAAATTAAAAAAAAAAAAATTTCAAAATAAAAAAAAAAACTGTACAAATTTCATTTTGACGGGTAGAATTTTTTTTTTATTTTTCTCTATTTTTAGAGACAATATCTATACGACCCCACATTTGTTTCATTACTATCGGTTATTGTAATAATTCTGACATATTGACAGCTGTCAAATTATGACAAGAGGATTTTTTGCGTATTTTTCTCAACTTTAAACCGTCAATATACCTACGACCTTAGAGTTTTTTTCATTAATATAATTTTTTTTAAAACGATTTGACATATTAACAGCTGTCAAATTATGACAGGATAATTTTTTGCTTATTTTTTCCGTAGTCTCCGCATCGAATACTATACTACGCCATAATTTGTTTCGTCAAAATCGCTTCTTCGTTTTATACCTGACAGCTGTCAAAATTTGACAGGAGAATTTTTCGCGTGTACATTATTTCATTGTCAGCGGTTCTTGATAAGTCTACAAAATTTAAATTAAATCTGACCGTTTAAACTGGGTCAAAATCGGGTTCAAAAAACTCGGTTACAAACAAACATAAGTACATACATACAAACCCGAACAAAAGACAAACATTTATCAAAATTTTATTTTGACGGGTAGAATTTTTTTTTTAATTTTTCTCTATGCTTAGCGGCAATATCTATACGACTCCACGTTTGTTTCGTTACTATCGGTTATTGTAATAATTCTGACATATTGACAGGTGTCAAATTTTGACAAGAGAATTTTTTGCGTATTTTTTTCAACTTTTCACCGTCAATATACATACGACCTTATAGTTTTTTCAATGATATCATTTTTTTTAACGATTTGACATATTGACAGCTGTCAAATTTTGACAGGAGAATTTTTTGCTTATTTTTCCCGAAGTCTCCGCATCGAATACTATACGACACCATAATTTGGTTTGTGAAAATCGCTTCTTCGTTTTATACCTGACAGCTGTCAAAATTTGACAGGAGAATTTTTCGCGTGTAGATTATTGTATTGTCAGCGGTTCTTGATAAGTCTACAAAATTTAAATTAAATCTGACCGTTTAAAGTGCGTCAAAATCGGGTTCATAGAAGTCGGTTACAAACATACAAACAAACATACAGACGAAGCTAATAAACGCGTGTTAAAAATAAACTCAGTCTCAGTCAGTCAGTCACCTTGCAATTTTATTTATTGGCTTAAAAAGAAGACTAGGCAAATTTGGTTTTTGCTTTTATTAGGTTACGAATATAATTACGAACCTTTTAAGCTTAAAACTGTACGTAAATGCACCCTGAAGACTTAAATTCGGCGTTTTTATGGATGAAACGAAAACGTAACGAATGCGTTAATAGCCGTAACTCTTAGGGAAATTTAAAACAATTATTCGGTTAAATTGCAAGTTCGTCCCTGCCATTATTTGTTTATTAATGAAACGATTTCCGTTTACCAAGGTTTACATTAAAATTAATAAAACACAAAATATATGTGGGAGAAATATAATAATATGTAAAATACATACATATTTGCTGACCTCTATTTAGTTTTATGCTGCCGTTTTATTACGCAAGTAAATTATAAAAGCTATTTATTTCAGTTAAATAGCCCGTTTAGTATAAATTATAAAATAATTGTGCCTGAGAACTTTAAAAATTAATTTAATTGATATATTTTAGTCAAAACAGATATTGTTTCATTCTAGACATAATGTAGTAAAACATCTTAACTTTCGCTTGGGTATTGTAGTAAAATTAAAATTATATTTTACTTTTTTCATGATGCTGAGAACTATTTTACTTTTGAATTTATAAGATAAGTATTACGTAAATCTATGTTCGTTAATTTTTGACATATTCTTGTGAGACAAGAAAATGCAGTCCCACCACTGTCCAAACCTTAAACGTAAGAATGGGTGCGAATTTTAGCGAGGACATTGGAACCACTATAGGATTAGAATCATTTCAAATGAGACCAAATAGAATAAATTTCCCAACACAAGTACTAACAGCCTATAAATTAGCAGTCCTATTACCATTTGTACGAAAAACGACAATTTCACCTTACCTTTTCAAGGTCCGCTACATAAACGAATTTTGAGCTTATTTTGCTAAAAAGTTTAAGATTCAAAATAGGGAGAACCTTTTTGTGGTCCCATGGACCCATTAATTTGCTGAAATTAAGTTGATTATACAACTCCATGTATATTTTTCCTATATAGAAGAATGTGATGGAAGTGAAAATTTCATAAATTTATTTTCAACCAATTAGAAGGCTCCTTTTTGTTTGCGTTGCTTATAGCGACGGGAGACTATCGCGATAGCCTATTAACCTAATAAAATTAATAAGAGATAATTTTTCTGTCAAAAATGAAGTGCTTTATTTTTTATGGCAAACGTCACTCAGAATAAAATCAAAATACATTTTGTTGCTAGCTTATAATTTTTATTGAGAATAGATCGTAGGTCTCATCATCTCATCATATTAAAAGAAACTCCAGTTTATGAAATTTTCTTACCGAATCTCCCACGCAGCAGAATTAATTCCCGATAATTTTTTTCTGGGTTTCACTCATGTTTTTGTTGATAGAAAATTTTCTGCGTTTTTACTTTTCTATACTTTTAAGCCATAACTGAGAAAATAAATAAATAAAAAAACTCCTTGAATAAAAACACGGACTTAAACATACCTACGTCATCGCGCCGGAAGATTGATGCACAGAGGAATGATAGGAATAGCCGAGTCGCTGGCTTAAAATATCAAGAATTCACAAAATCAGCAGCTTGACAGTGTTGCCGATACTCTCAAAAATCATTTATTATAGTTTATAGTACCAATGTAATGGTAATTGAAATTGACTAGCAATTATTAGTAATTATAATATACCAGTTTTCCATTCAATAGCTGCGGAATGAATTATTTTACCAGTATTATGTTTATATTTATTTAAAGTATCCAAATAAAGTTCTAAGAAGAAAGTATATTATTATGATTATAAAACTTTCTACATATGGCAACAGCGGCTTAATTTGCCGATGGCAGTTCGACAGATCAGCATTTACGCGTGTGCGATGTTAAACGCATGCGCTCTAGCAAGCTTTAAACATATCTACGTCATGAGTCGTGCCTGTTTTGAGATTTTCAAATTGGTTGAATTTTACCCGGTTTTTACTGTGCTGAAATAAATTAATGTTATGACCTAGCAATAATTTTATTGATGAAAAACACTTATTATAGCACCGACTAAACAATTCAAATGCCAAATGTATCAAATTTAAGAATAGTGAAAAGGCCCATTGTAATTTTTTGACAAATTCTTTCAGAAGTAATTTCTGTCAGTTCTTGTTACAAAATGGCAAAGGAAAGATTTGGAAAAATTTTATTGCATCGAGTCGACGATGCTATTAAAAATGTAAAGCCAAAAAAATACCGAGCGTTTAGACAAATATGTATGGAAGCAGTTTATTGAGTTTTGCCTTGCACGAAGTTTCAAAATTAAGAAAACGACAACAGACGAGGATTTGTGCAACATTTTAAAAGACTGGGCATATAATATGCGAAAATCCGATGGAACCGATTATAAAGAAGGTGTGGTCAAGCTTTTATGGAACAAAACGGCCAAAATGCTCCAGGAAATATATTTTGAAAACTATAATCGCCGCCTAGATCCATTCAATGACATGGTTTTTCAAAGCGCCCGTTTTGCCCGAAGTGCAAAACGAAAAGAGTTGCAGGCGGTACCTCGTGCACGAAAGGAGAGTTCCACAGCTTTGACAAGACAGGAAATAGAAAAAATGGCCTTTAGTTTGGATGAAAATACCCCAGATGGGCTTCAACGGAATTTTTTTCACATAGCTGCATCCGAACCAGCCTGGAGGGGAAATGAAGCGGTTTTTTTGCTATTGGAATATTTTAAGGAGGAAAAATATAATAACGGGTCTAGTACCGGTCGTCTGGAATACAACCCAATATTTTCTAAAACGGCGCCAGGAGGAGCAAGTCGAACATGCGAAAGTAATTGGCTTGTAAAAAATCTTGTAAATCCGGATTTATGTCCAATACGATTATATTTTAAGCTTATGTCCAAAGGAGGCGAAATCATTAAAACTAATCGAATATATTTGACGGCCAATCAGAAATGGAAACAGAATGATAATTCCCCATGGTTTAAGAATTGTCCAGCAGGTATTAACATTGTAAGAAACTGGACAAAAATGGAAGCAATCAACATCGGCCTAGATACTACAAATAAAAAAATCACGAATCACTCTAATAGAGCTTCAACAGCTTCAACTCATAGCAGTTCAGGCAGTAATGCGTTTCGTGTGAGGTAAAAGTATTAGGTATTCGGTAATCCCGAAACATCTTGTGGTATTACATTCGATAATTTTGTAACATATGAATCGATAAAATATATATAATATTATGTCGAATGGACATCGAGGACTGAAAGGAGAAATTATTTATTGATATTTCATTGACGTTTCACGAGGAAATGCTGTTGTAAGGGTACAGGGTGTTTCTAAAAGGTGGGGATAAAGGGCTACCACAAATTCCTGAGGCTTTAATTTGACGATATAACCCAACTTACTTCAGTCTAAAAGTGGATGATTTCGGAGATACAAAGTGTTAAAAGTTCAATTTGGTTCTTAGTTTTTCATAAATAATTTTTTTAATAAATGGTTGAATGTCACAATATTCGGCTAGGGAGGGTTTTATGGGGTGAAAAATAAAAGTCTGCGTATTTTACATTATTTCACGAACGTTTGCAACAAGTTGTTCTATTCTTACAGATGGTCTTCCTGCTCCTTTTTTGTGTTGTATAGAACCTATTTCCCTAAACACAGCCACGGTTCTTTTCAGGCAATGATAAACATCTCCAGCAATAAAAGCAACGTTAGGAAAATGTTCGTGAAAATCGTCCATGCACAAACCCGGATTGTATTGCCACTCACCATTTACTTTAACCCCGTTTCGAAAATACGCTTCAACCATGAATGTTTTGTGCTGTTCCGTAAAGCCCATTTTGTGAATTGTTCAAGAAATTGGAAAAATTAGTGATGAATCAAATTACTTGTAACGACTGTCAAAGATGACGGAATAACTGATTGATTGTTAATTCAGGTAGTTACTGACACCCAACAGGTAATAAGCTCTACGGCTAAGCATTACGTCCTTAAATGCAAGGCCCTCTTTGATTCAAATAATTTTTGCTCGCACGGTATAACTTATAGGGTTGCCATTTAAAAAATATCAATGTCGTCATATCTCCCTTTTAATTTTTGAATCAATAGTTTTTTATAAAAAGTACTGCAAATTAAAATGTTAACACACGCGTCCAAGATTTTTCCAAAAAAAGTACTGGATTACTGAATTTATTCCAAGTTACAAACTCCCACTGTATTAAAGGCACAGGAATAATTGTTTCTGATGGAATAAAGTCATAAGGGCCCAAAGTGCGTTGTAGGTTGAAAAATATTATAGACATTTGTTTGTTTTATTGTCATGACGAAAACTTGCGTGTTTGCGCGTCTCATCTATTACGATTTGTATTGAATCAAAAAATACCAACTGATTGCGCATCCTACTGTTTTTTCATTATTCGTCCATTAACTGAAACATTGTATGTTACACTTATTTAATAAAATATGTTAACGTTCCCTCTGACAACGATAAATAGTAGAGGCGTAAGTAAAGTGAATGGCGTAACATACAACAATGCTACTAAAACAATCATAATGTAAATTAATATTATGCAAAGTGTAAGTTGTACGAACGACAATTAGAAGAAATAGGATAGGCAAAGAATATTAATTCAGTCCATTGAATTGCTGAAGATAATAAATAAACGTATTTAAATGTATACGGCAGCATGTATTAAAATAGGATGTGTAGTCGGTTGTGCATAATGCTGTTCTATAATCATTTAATCTAATGTCATTTTTTTTTTAAACAAACGAATCATGATGAATGTAAATATTCAGGGGTTAGGTATTTCGAACTAACATGATTTTACGGTTAATGCTTATTGACATTTATTTTATATAAAATAATAGTTATTTACGATATATGTGTTGTAAAGATTCATATTACAACACGAAAATTTTATCTACTTTCATTTATATATGAATAAAAATATTTGGCAAAAGGCATTTTTAAAAATAAAAATGCACCTGTAAAAATGCACACGCTATTAAGTTTACTTATCAAGTTTTTTATGTTACCTTTCGCATGGTTACTGTTTTGCATGATTACTGTCGAAACTTTGTCAAACAAATTCAAAAATATTAAAAGCGTTTTTCAAAATGAGCGATTCTGAGTTTACCCTCTGATATAGAAGCAGCGGCAAACGAAGCGATCTCAAGTTTAGTTCCGACAAAATCCAAGGCGCAGTATGAGTTAAAGTACCAGAAGTTTGAAGATTGGTGCAAACAAAATAAAGACGGTGTCTGAGAAGAGAAAATCCTTTTGGGTTATTTTTCCGGAAAGCAACGCTTCCAGAAACCATCTACACTATGGACTCACTAATCAATGTTGAGAACTATGACTTCAGTCAAGAAAAATCAAGATATAAGCAGATTTTTTTAACTAATCGCATTTTTGAAAAGAAATTCATAGGGTTACAAGGCCAAAAAGTCCAAAGTTTTCACAAAGGAAGACGTATGTAAGTTTCTTAGTACTGCAGATGATGAAACATATTTACTTATGAAGGTTGTTATGATAATCGGCATTTTTGGGGCTTGTCGGCGCGAAGAACTAGCTAAGTTAATGTTGGATCATATTAAACACAATGATTTGTATATACCTAAATTAAAACAATTTCCGTTGCACGTCATCAATCAGTTGATAATTGAAAATCGGTCAGGAAACATAAGAAAATTAAATTTGGGCAAAAAATATATAAATTTCATGCGATATTGAATGTAAAAGAAACTTAATGTATTCTTCTTTGATACTAAGGCGCTTAAAGGAAATGTTTTTTAAAATTTACTGATACTCGAAGGTATGACGTGCAACGGAAATTGTTTTGATATTGTTGCATGTTGCATATTTTGGTTTAACAATATTATTATTTTATTTAACGCTGTAATTTGAAAACAAATGAATATTACGTAACAATATGTGGGTTTTTTCTTATTATTTTGATGCATAGATTACACCCTTAGAGTTTGGCCCATTCCTCCCGACTCACCCTGTATATACAGTGTGGCCCAAATTGGGCCTACATGTATGGGGATCTTGGAAACTATAGAAGATAGAGAAACGGTTAAATGGGGAAAGTTTTGCGCAATTATATTTCTAACTGAAAACCATTTAGTACGCGGCCCTATTTTTATTGGTTTTTAAGATATTTTTAAAAAACCAAAAAGATGCATTTTCGAAAATATGCTGTAGCTTTCTTATTATTCACTATTTCGACAATCTGTAAAAACATTTTTAAAGCAACTTTTTAAGTAGATTTCAGATCTGCAGTTTAATTTTAAACACGACGTTTCAGTTACTTTATAGCATCATCAGGTTAATTTTTTCTTATGGGCGCCATATTGTATTTTATACTTAAAAGGTAGCTTATGACGTCAGCTTTTCAACGATGTATTATTTGTTGGAAAATAAATTAAATTGACTTGAAAAATAAAGAAATTTAATTTTCGCAACACGTCAAATTTGACAACTGCACTATAACTCCCAAAATTGAATACCAATTAAAAGGTTTACATTTTGTAGTATTCACAAAACACTGCTTGCATTGTTTCAATCAACAATATTACAATAACCTATGAATCAAAAATAAAATCCAGTAGCCTATGACCAACCACTACCGTTTGAAAATGAAACAAAAATATTACTTGTCAAAACGAGTAAAAGTATAATAGTTTTTATTATTATTATCTAATAATAACGATTTATTTGTGTATTCTGAATTTAAAAGAAAATGGCATTGCGTTTTTCGCACGAAGAAAAATTTGATTTGCTAGAATGTTACATTCATTGCAACAGAAATGCAAACCTTGCATTAGAAAGGTATTTTGAAAATTTTCCTGAAAGACCGCAGCCAAGTGTCAGACTTTTTCCAAAAATTGTTATGAACCTGAGAAACCATGGAGTTTTGAAGAACCGCGGCCCAAGAGTTACGAAAAAGCAGGTAATAACGAGCGTGACGAAAATATCAGAGCTTATTTTAATGCCGCTCCGACATCATCCAAGGGCGTCCATAGAGCGTTTTTCAGGGGGGGGGGGGGGGGCAGAAACTTAAACAATACTTTTTATATACAGTGTCACCAGTAGAGTCCGCATTATATGGGATTTTTTTTATTAATAGCTTTATTCGAAATTTGACTTTGTCATCAAGTTCTGCTTCGATCAAGATGAAAATTAAGCAAAGAAAATAGTACCTAGTACTTAACGTGATTTGCATTATCTGTCAAATTTTAATTTTTTTCAAAAAATAATTCAAAAGTGGGGTTATTTCTGAAAATATCAAAAAAAAGTTACAGGGAAAGGTTTTTTTAAATGCAGTTTCTAGCCCACATGCAAAATTTCAGCTGGATAAGATAATTTTTATTTTTTACCCATATTTTGTAAATTGCACCACTTTTGCAAAATAACACTCGACGTAACCTACATAAAACTTCTTAGTTTTGACAATGCTTATGGGTAAATATCACGAAAGTGAGTAATTCCAAAGTAGATTTCGGCCACAAAAAATTAATGTAACATCACAATTATACTACGGTAAAATTATAAACTATGGTTAATAGGTACCTAATATTTGTCAAAATTCATACTTTACGACATTTATAAAGTTTTTGAGCTTTTTGGAGATTGTCTGCACGGGACTGACGTGTTACCACGGGACTGATTAAAACAAAAATAAATTCAAAGAAACTGGTGATTTATTACAAAAATATAAATTAAAAAAACGTTTCTATGCTTATGATGCAAAAAACTGAAATAAAACTTAACTTCTTATGGTATGCACAAGCTCGTTGTTATGTTTTTTTTAATTGGATCATTGCGTATCTTTCTTCTACGTTCTCGCTCCTTTTCTCGTTTACGCCGTTTTCTTTCTTCCTCACTTACGCACGGCCTTGCCATCTTATTCCAAAGTACCTAAAAACGTAAAAACTAATGTTTTATTAAAATTACGTATTATTTGGTAAGTCCCGTGTAACTTTCTCAGTCTCGTGTTGCTGAACTGGCACGGGCCTGACTGGCACGGGCCTGACTATTTTACACATTTAATTTGATAAAACATCCTATGAATTAAATATCTTGCCATACTGTGTAATTTCCAAACAAGTATAGTGTAACAATAATTTATACAAAAATAAAAAATAATAATTACTAAAGAAACAATCATATTTTTCTTACCACGGGATTGGCTACTGGTCGGTTACAAATGATCCAAACACACAAAATCTGCACAGAACACATAAACTGTTAAACTAACTTTAACACTGAGACGGTTAAGAGCGAAATGGCGGGACGCTACATTTGATATACATGATGAACCAGTTCTTAAAAATTTCCCACTATCTATTTCGAGCTTGCGTGGTATAGAGCACGGGACTGATTATTTTTTATGAGACGGAATTTTATATGGTAATATGGGAAAACAAAATAATTTATTTTGAATCCGGTAGGTAGAATATGTGTAATGCCTAATTAATTTATTGATGTGTTTAAAATAAAGTTAAAATAACATCCATGAGTAGAGATTTTAAATAATTTACAACGTAACTTTGTACAGAGACCTGCCACGGGACTGATATTTTTATCATATTTTTATTTATTATTACAAAATAAGATAATGCAAGAAAATTGTTTTGTAGTATTATAGAATAGAATATATTTTAAGAACGATTTATTATTGCATTTTTACTCAAAAATCTATTTTTCTATTTTTTTAGAGCAAAAGACATGGAATGTCTCATTTTCATGATATTTACCCTTATATTAAATGTGTGTTTTTCTACGAAATCAAAATTGGGCTATTAAAATTTGGTCGCATGTGATGCAAAGTTCATTTGTTATTGACCCTGTAGAAGGTAACTTCATAAAATAAGTATTTTTGAAAACATAGTTTGTGTCTGAAAGTAATACACCTTAATATTAAGACAAAAAAAAAAACAGTGTCATCAGTAAAGTGTTCATTAAGTGGAAAATAAATTTTTGCTTAACCCAACGGAAAGTTTATCTATTTTCAACGATTTAATTTAAAATCTCTTTATTTTATTTTTTTACTTTCAGTCACAAACTACGTTTTCAAAAATACGTATTTTATGAAGTTAACTTATACAGGGTCAAAAACAAATGAACTTTGCATCACATGCGACCAAATTTTAATAGCCCAATTTTGATTTTATAGAAAAACACACATTTAATATGACGCTAGTTTAAAGAAAATGTATCTAAAATAAAGCATTGTCAAAACTAAGAAATTTTATGTATAGGTTGCGTTGAGTCTTATTTTGCAAAAGTGGTGCAATTCACAAAATATAGGTAAAAAATCAAAATTATCTTATCCAGCTGAAATTTTGCATGTGGGCTAGAAACTGCATTAAAAAAAAATTATAACTTTTTTCGATATTTTCAGAAATAACCCCACTTTTGACTTATTTTTTGAAAAAAATTAAAATTTGACAGATAATGCGAATCACGTGACTACTATTTGTTTGCCTTAATTTTCATCTCGATCGATGCAGAACTTGATGCCAAAGTCAAATTTTGAATAAAGATATTAATAAAAAAAAAACCCATATGATGCGGACTTTACTGATGATGACACTGTATAAGACTATTTCTTTAACTTATGCCTAATGTATTAATTTGATGATATGTTTTTATTATGTAATTGTTCAGCTTAGTGATTCGTTGGTCTACTAACTAACCACTGTACTATTTAATATTTATACTAAATTATGAAATAAAATAGTAATGTGGGCGCCTAGGGGGGGGCAAGTGCCCGTTTTGCCCCCCCCCCCCTATGGACGCCCTTGACATCATCTACAAGAGCGTCGGCAAGAGACTTACCAACCTCGCGAAGTACCATACAAAGAGTCCTTAAGGAAAGTAAATATCGACCGTACAAGCCAACTATAGTTCAGGGTTTACGAGAAACGGATTATCCAAGAAGAATGCAGTTTTCCAATTGGTAGGTATGTGAACCAATGCGAACAAAATCATGATTTCAGTCGTCTTGTAATTTGGACCGATGAATCACATTTTACCAACTGCGGGGTATTTAATAGACATAACCATCATTTTTGGGCAACAGAAAACCCTCACCAATTGGCTCAACGAAGACTGCAAACCCGATTTGGTTTTAGTGTATGTTTTGGTATGTATGGTAATTAATCATTTAAAAAGTCATCATTAAAAAAGTGTCAAAAATGTATTAATAAAAACGGCCATTTCGAATAAGTATAGTAAGTTAGATATTTTTTCTTATTTTCTTTTTAAAACAATAATTATTATTCATTGCGTTTTTAGTTTTCTTTATTTGAAATGTTGATATGAGATTTTTAACCATAAGGAAAAAATAAAATAATGTATTATAATATTATGATATTTTAAACAAATTTAACCCTGCCTAATGTGTTCTTCTCAAATTTGACGTGTTGCGAAAATTAATTTTCTTTATTTTTCAAGTCAATTTAATTTGTTTTCCAACAAATAATACATCGTTGAAAAGCTGACGCCATAAGCTACCTTTTAAGTATAAAATACAATATGGCGCCCATAAGAAAAAATGAACCTGATGATGCTATAAAGTAACTGAAACGTCGTGTTCAAAATTAAATTGCAGATCTGAAATCTACTTAAAAAGTTGCTTTAAAAATGTTTTTACAGATTGTCGAAATAGTGAATAATAAGAAAGCTACAGCATATTTTCGAAAATGTATCTTTTTGGTTTTTTAAAAATATCTTAAAAACCAAAAAAGATAGGGCCGCGTACTAAACGGTTTTCAGTTAGAAATATAATTGCGCAAAACTTTCCCTATTTAACTGTTTCTCTATCTTCTATAGTTTCCAAGATCCCCATACATGTAGGCCCGATTTGGGCCACACTGTATACCGGGTGACAAAATTAGAACGGCCCTCTGCCGTATCATAGCAGCTTTAGGAAAGAAATATGTTAGTAAATACTGCCAAGAGAAATCGCTGTAAATTAGTTTAGTCCTAGAGATGTCCGCTAGGGGGCGTAACAGACATGGTCAAATAGAAAATTAGGTTTTTCTTATTATATTGCCGAATTAAGAGGTACCGAAAATATGCATATTTTGATCTTTAAGGTATGTCGAAACTTTTTGTAATAAACATTTTACTCTATCTTCTAAAACAAAATGGTGGGCGAATATAGAAATTTGCTTCGTTGAAAAATTGGCTACTTCGTTTGGGATGAACGTATTTTTACAAATTTGGTCTTATTCGATAGAGTTTTTTTCCGCTATCCACTTAGCTTCGGTTGATTCACTTGATTCTTATACTTGTAGCTTACTTTTCACGCTAGGGGAAGTTTTTTAAAATATAAACAAATAACGTGTTTAAAAAAAAAATCAAATAAAATGGTAATACTATTTTCAGAAAAAAAAAGAGAATTAAATGCTCTAAGCGTCAGTCAAAACCGTAGCTCTCTAACGTACTCTTAACCAAAGATATTGACGATAAAAGTTGGAAGTATAGATAAGCGTACCTAGTCGACTTTGATTATTAAAATACTGGTTACAATTAGCTTATTTTAACTATTCACTCATAAATTATTCTACGTATTCAAAGTGTCGATATTAAACTTTGGCATCTGAGTGAGAAATTAAAGAATAAAACCGGAAACATCTAATTTCAGTGGCGGCTGGTTAATGAAGGGCTCTGGGGCGCCACCCTCCCTGCAATTATTTCAAACAGAATCCAAAAATACTTACTTAAAAAACCAATAACGCAATGTATGTAAACAATCAATTAAAATAATTCAAACCAAACGTAGCCCTATTCTAACGGGCAGGCTCTATAGTCATAGACAAGGGAGTTGCGCGCTCACAAGGTTGAACAAAACGCGGGCGACCGATTATCCGTCCCGATTCAACGCGCCTTCTCGATGGGTTGTCATGACGACGGAGGCCTGACGTCACCTACACATCGCACAACGAGCGGCCACGGAGAGCGCCAATTTTCCGCGCCCACTGTTCGCGAATCGCGATGCGACCTGTCGTCTGTCGATGCCGCTGACTCGCTGACGTTTTGTTTATTTGTTTTGAGTTATTTATTAGTTGTTATAAAGTTGGAAAATTTCGTCTAATATAAAGGTCAGTGATTTACAGAAGGTTGTGTTTAGTTCTCCGAGCTTAAGTGAAAAACTTGATTTAAAAAATGCAGGGCGGCCACTACCAATATTGAAAATTGTACAAGTGCAATCAAAATAGTAAGGCACAGTTTACGCGTAAGTTTGACAAAGAAATATATAATAAAATATTCTGGATATGTGGTTGTGAGGACAAAAATTATTTTTTTTTGTTTCGTGTGTCTTCTTTTTGGCGGGGATGATAATTAAACTAAAAATGGGGTGCAGGACTTAAAACATTTTTCAGAGAAAATAAAAAACATGAAAATAGTGCAAAACATCGTTATAATGTGGAAAGTTTTGAGATGTTAGGACAAATTAATATTTTAACTTGTTTAAGTATTGCTTAGGTATGCTGATGAAATTAAAATTCACAATGAGAAAGTTAGAAAAAACAGACACGTACTTTCGAAAATAATAGACATTTTAATTTTTTTTTAATTAAAGCCAGCGCCCCCCTGACTCACTAGTCACGAGCCGCCACTGTCTAATTTGCGAAAAAAATATTGAAAACGAACTTGAATGGTAACCTATATGTTCAAACTGTCTTCCATCATTTCCGATACAGTACTGTAGTCTCTCTCGAATAGCATAACAAGGAGTTTCGACTTCTGCTTCTGAGATGCTTCTCATGGCGCTTCTTTCGATTATATTTTGCCGGTAGGTAGCAAAAACAATGTCTTTAATTCGACCCCATAAACAAAACTCTAAACAAGTCAAGTCTGGAGATCTTGGTGGCCATAGCCACTTCTACATTCGATCCATCTATTCAGTGTTCTAAGTATTGTCGAACGTTGATAGCAAAATGGGCCAGACATCTGTTATGTTGGAAATACATTCCACGTCGAACTGCCAAATGTATGCATGCTAGCAACGGTAGCATTTATTAAACATTCAAAAAATACCACAATCGAATTGAGTCTCTTTATTGGCAAAAAAGATTCTGACTATTTTTCAACATTTTTCAAATAATGACTTTCCTAATATAATCGACAAAATAGTGACATCCAGGAAAAGTATTTATTTTACATCTCATTTAAATAAAAATTCTGCTTGTTACATATCTGGAAAGCTTAATGGCTTAAGTTACTTGCTTCGGGTTCTGAGAAGCTATGTAGATGCTAATGCCCTTTCTTTTGACTTAACACGCAAACTTTGTTTCTATCCTTCGTTACTTTGTTTCCATCCTTCGTTATGGGATTATATTCTGATGGGGAAGTAGCGTGGCAGCATGGAGAATTATCCTTGTACAGAAGAGGGCGTTGCGCATAGTTCTGGGCATGAGGGGACTGGAGTCCTGTAGGGGAGTATTCAGAAAATACAACTTGCATATTCAAGTAAGCTAACAATAGAACCATACAGTGTTGAAGAGGTTCTGTCATTGGCGATATAGGAATATTTTCATGACTAATTTTTTTTTCTCATTCTCGGGCCTCTTTACTCTTTATCGTAATCATATACCGTGCGAATTCCTTTTATTCCTTTTTTGTAATTGTTCTAAATTTGCAACTGGTGTTTTAAAAATAGTGTTCTTTAAATGAGGAAAAATGAAGTAATCCATAACCGTTAAACAAGGGGATCTAGGTGGGAATTCAATGTATTATCGAAAACTGATCAATCTGTCGTAGAAAAAATTACGTAAGTAGTTAATAGTTTCGGCGGCCGTATGGGCGGTTGTACCGTCCTGTTGAAAATATCCAAAACGTAGTTCGTTGTCAAGTAATTGCTCCACAAATGGATTCAAAATATTGTCTCTATACCGCTGTGCTGTAACTGTGTCATGGAAAAAAATAGAACCAACAATTCTTCTTCGGGAAACACCTAACCAGACACCAATTTTTTGAGGATTTTCACTACTCCACATGCGTGTATTCTGAGCACATAACCGGAGAGGTGGAACCAGGGCTTCATCCGAAAAAAATGTCAGGTCTAATTTTCATTTCTTTCCAATAAATTTTGGGTAAACCATTGAGAGTAATTCCTGCGTCTTTCAAAATCTGCGGCTTGTATTTCTTGGAATACTTGCACTTTATAAGTAAATAAATTTAGCTGCTTCTTAAGAATAGTCCTGCATGTTCCATAAGATCTTCCCACTTCTTAGGACAGGCGTCTTATACAATTTGTTGGCGTATTTTGCATTATTTCACGAACGTTTGCAACAAGTGTTCTTACAGATGGTCTTCCTGCTCCTTTTTTGTGTTGTATAGCACTTGTTGCCCTAAACACAGCCACAGTTCTTTTCAGGCAATGATAACCATCCCCAGCAATAAAAGCAACGTTAGGAAAATGTTCGTGAAAATCGTCCATGCACAAACCCGGATTGTATTGCCACTCACCATTTACTTTAACCCCGTTTCGAAAATACGCTTCAACTATCAATGTTTTGTGCTGTTTCGTAAAGCCCATTGTGTGAATTGTTCAAGAAATTGGAAAAATTAGCGATGAATCAAATTACTTGTAATGACTGTCAAAGATGACGGAATAACTGATTGATTGTTAATTCAGGTAGTTACTGACACCCAAAGCTCTACGGCTAAGCATTACGTGCTTAGTTGCAAGGCCCTATTTGATGCCAATAATTTTTGCTCGCACGGTACAAGGTCCTGCGCCTTACTTCCCGTCTTTTATAACTCGCATATTAATTAAATTAGGATTTTAATATTTTGCAGAACACCTGTCTTATAGAGCGCGTTTCATGAAAATAGTTTTGTTTACATAGGGTGTCCTAAAAAAGTGTGACGTCATGATGATATATTTTTATTAGATAACATGCCATATAAAGTTAAATCAAAAGAATTCCCGTTGCACGTCATCAATCAGCTGATAATTGAAAATCGGTCAGGAAACATAAGAAAATTAAATTTGGGCAAAAAATATATAAATTTCATGCGATATTGAATGTAAAAGAAACTTAATGTATTCTTCTTTGATACTAAGCCGCTTAAAGGAGATGTTTTTTAAATTTAACCTTTTAAAAATTAATATCATTTGAATTTTTTGGGCTGACAGTTGGCAACAGAAGTGTCAACGCATCGGTGATGCCAGTTTATTTCTTGGCGAATTTTGATTGACGTTTATTGTTTTCATTTCGTGTTTTCGTGAATTTATTTAAGTCGTTTTTAACTAAAACTGCAAACCCTTTACAAATAGGATTAAAAACTGATCTTTTAAGAACAACAAAGGGATTCATACACATTTCTGTTGATTACGTTGTTTACCTTTATTGAAAAATGCCGAAGCGTTTCCTTACTGGGGTATTTTGATTACAAACTGGCAACACTGCTGATACTTGAAGGTATGACGTGCAACGGAAATTCTTTTGATTTAACTTTAGTTAGTTAAGTACCTAATAATTTATTTTACTTATTTTAGGATTGAGCCCCTGTATATTTTTTTGTCATTCGATGCAGAATTAAAAATTACACATTTTTCCTTATGACAACTATTCCAATCAATGACAGGCAACTGTACAATAATTATTTTACGAATAAAATTAAGGCCCAATAGATCGATGAACCGACAAATATCAAATAGTTCGATGCATCGCTTAAAAACGATACATCGCCTTGAAAATATTGTTTTCGATGCATCGATGCATATCGATTTTCCGTTTGGTGTTTATTTGACAGCGGTTTGAAATTTTCTTCAGTTTATCGGTTTTGTGTAGGGGAGATCCGGGTAGCCCCGCCCAGCGGGTAACACCGCTCATCGCAATATTACTGAAATGATGCGATGTATTAGTAGTGTCATCTATTGGTCGGGTGCATAACTAACCAATACAAGAAACAGGTTAAAAACTACATTTTAAACGTTTATTCGGCCGACAACAGTTTTTTGTGGTTGTGCGTTTTATGTCTAGTCAGCTTTAAATTAACGGTAAATAGAGTAAATTATCATTAAACAATATAATTTATATATGAAACTAAAGGGAATTAATCCTAGTTTATTGAACAGTATTGGTATTTTGATAACTAGTTTGTATTTTTGTAGACAGTCTACTTTGGAAAGAAAGCCTAGTTCGGGTAGCGCTGCCCGCTAACGCTCTGGGCGCTAGCAGTGATGAATCAGTCGAAGTAATATACTACGACGAAAGTTCCGACGACATGGAAGATTGCAGGGAACAGAAACTTTGCATTATCTGCCATGAATTTGGAAAAATTGAAACATGGTTCAAATCTGGTGTATGTAACAAATGGGCACACAAAAACTGTACTGGTCAAAGTGGTTTTAAGTCCTATATTTGCGACTTTTGTATGTAAATTTGTTGTCATAACCCATTCTAAAATAAATATCAGATAAGGCTAATGATCGATTTTAATTTATACTCACATACATTCCTCTGAAAAAAATTAATAATATATGGGCTGCATTAACTGACTATGGCGGATATCCCCGCCCATTGTAAGCTTTCCAAAAATATTAGTTTTTTTATTTAAAAAAAAAAAATTACACAAAATTAAGTAAACAATAATTAAGACCACAGACGAACGTATTTAGAACATTTTTCAGTATATCGAGACAGTTATTCCATCTTTCAAAGCATCCATATTTGCTTAAGTGGGCGGGGCTGCCCGGATCTGCCCTAATAATTGCTGTGTTTTTAGCGTTTCGTGATATTTGTTGTTCTGTTCTCAATTTTTGTTTTAAGTTGAACCATAGTTAAAAGCAACAATATATACACATTCAAAATGAATACCTGAGAGTGCTGACATATCTATTTTATTTATTTCTAATTTGGAAAAATGTGTGCAGGTTGGAGGAGGATATGTAGAATAATAACTTTTTCCACAATGTACATTTTAAATGTTCATAAATTCGATTGTAAAAAATAAAAAACAAAAATTAGAATTCAGATTTCAAATTTTGTAATGTAATGTTGCGAAAACCTGCTAATCGATTCTAATGATTTTTAGTATGTAGACTAATACTATAAAATGACGTTTTCTAGTAGTATAGTCACCGGCTGTAAATAAGTGGAAGTGTTATAAAACTGATATAATACGTCAACATTTCTCCTCATTTTTTATATGAACTGCGTTATGACAACCCAGATATTTTTGTAAAGTGACTGGATGTATTTGAAAGCTATTTTACCCCTTTAATATTTTTTGTTGAATGAGCTGTTTTGCCAGTAGAAAATATTTACAATTACCTGCATACATCTATTAACAATAAAAATAAAACAAAGTACAACAAAGTTGAATGTATGTATTGTAAGAAACTAAGTAAAACAAAAACATTACTTAAGCAAATGTGTAAAATGCCATCTTGCCGAATACACTTATTAACACTCCTTAAAAAATGATATTGGACCCTATCTACTGTATCGGGGTTATTAAAACGGTTGCCTGCATTTAAAATCCGCTGCAATAAATCATCGCGTGTGTTTACCGGAGTCTTGTAAACTTCTGTTTTAATAGCGCCCCACAAAAAGAAGTCACACATATTTAACTCAGGAGAACGTGGTGGTCATTTTACTGGTGCATCATTGCCCCTTCCAATCCATCGGTTGGGATATTGATGATGTAAGTATTACCGAACGGCAACGGAAAAATGGGGCGGGGCACCATCATGCATATACCACATTTCCCTCCGAAGTAAAAGGGGCAAATTGTCCAGAAGAATTGGTAATGTGTCTTGCAAAAAATTTAAATAAATATTTCCATCTAACCTGTCTGGAATAACAATGGGACCAATAAGGTAGCGATCAATAATACCTGCCCAAATATTTAATTTAAATCGATGCTGATGTGCAACTTTAATGGCATGTGGATTTTCATCGGAATAAATATGTTCGTTGTGCAGATTGGTTTCTCCAGATCTTGTAAAGCACGCCTCGTCAGTAAACATAATTGTTCTACAAAAATTTGGATTTCTTTTGTTTCTAATAATTTGACAAAATGTAAGCCGCATAGGGGGATCAGTCGGTAAAAGTTCCTGGACTTTTTGCACGTGATAAGGATGTAACAACTGTTCTTTTAAAACCTCATTGACAATCGTTTTACGAACATGTAACTCACGTTCTAAGCGACGGGTACTGGTACTTGGTTCTTCTTCAACTCTTTCCAGAATCATCTCTTCTGTTTCCACAGTTCGAGTTGTTCGCATACGACCCCTGCCTTCAAAGTTTTTCTCAAAGCTGCCCGTTTCCCGAAGATGACGCTCGATATTGGCAAATGTTTGGTGGTTTGGTATTCGACGGTTATAGGAAACCTCTCCATGTAAACCCTAACACTCTGACGCCCATTTCCTTGACAAACCCCGTATACCAGGAGCATGTCAACCTTCTCAGAGTTCGTATAATTTTCCATTTTTAATGGTAAAATGAACTTGTAATTCAAGAATGTTGATCGTATACTTGAGTAAATTTCATAGACTGGTGAAAATTTGTCAATAATTGTCAAATTATTAAATGCCATAGCAACAAGGTCACTTAAAAAATTATTGTTACAGGTAATTTGATTTTAATATTATTACTAATAATACTAAATATTGTAAATATTTTCTTCTGGCAAAACAGCTCATTCAACGAAAAATATGAAAGAGGTAAAATAGCTTCCAAATACATCCAGTCACTCTACAAAAATATCTGGGTTGTCATAACGCCGTTCATATAAAAAATGAGGAGAAATGTTGACGTATTATATCACTTTTATAACACTTCCACTTATTTACAGCCGGTGACTATACTACTAGAAAACGTCATTTTATAGTATTAGTCTACATACTAAAAATCATTAAAATCGATTAGCAGGTTTTCACGTAATTTTGGAAAAACCAATATTTTTACAAATTTTTGACGCCCTCTACCGGCTAAACGAGACAATTTTGGATATAACTAAGTCGGTTTAGATCGACCTATTTTGACGTCAGGAGTCTGTCGTCAAACGTTGTACACGTATTTTCCGGACACCCTGTATATGGTAAATTCATTTTCTCGACAAGCAGAATTTTTTATAACGAATAACTTTTCGTCGTAAAATCAATAATATAGATCTTTTTCCTCTTGTCAACTCCATCGAAGGACACACTGTATATCGATATAATAATATATCGGATATTTGGATATTTATATAAATATTAAGATATTTGCCAACCCTGTTTGAAAACATTTTATTAACATTAATTTAAAACAAAAAATATATGTATGTGTATGTGGTTTTTTAAATATAAGAAATTTGTATTTGACTTTTAACTTCCAGAGTTATCTATAATTCCGGCTGGAGTTACTTTTATTCACTGAAAAGATTAAATAATTTGTTGGTGAAAAAACTAATAAATCTGTAAAACATTGAACTGTAAAGCTGTACCTACATATTTTTCATAAAGCCAAAAATGAAAATTAGTAAAAATATTTGGTCGTTAAGGTATTTAGGAATTAATAATTTATTTAACATTGAACACATTCAGACATTCTTAGTTTCGGTTCAAGCAACGGGAATTTTCCAAATTAATATAAAACTACCAAATTACAGTAATAACACGATCGCTATTCATAATATACATTTTGGCCTCGTAGGTTACCTCGTGACACCTAATGACAACGTAATTATTTGACCATCATTAAATCGTATATTATCATTAGAGCTACGGTACCAAATAAATCTACCATTGCAAAAAATGACCAATTTACGTGAAACTGTGTATTTGTAGGTTTCTTACAATGGTAAGTACATAGAACGATTAGGCATATTCACACGATATAATCAGCTCTTTTTCACATACATAAATGAGTTCGTATACGGATACTATCACAATGGGGGAAATGTATCTGAGATCCTGGCCAAAAATCAAACGAACAACTATGATATGACCATTCTACGGCCTATAATTATGGATTTTATAGATCGAAATTGCATATTTCTGCCTTATTTGCCCTAAAAATGGTATATTACCCAGAGGCGTGTCGTACAGGGGCCAGGATTGGTGTACATGTACCTTTAAAGGATGGGTGGTGGAACATAAACAATTACCTTTAGGGTAAAGGTGGGGAATGACGGCCATGAAGATAATACCGGCCACTAGATTTTTCTATTGTAAACTTAGCCTTAGCCGCCATACCGGCTGCGCCACCTGTTGAAGCAATTTTGTATGTGTAATTCAAATTTACCGACTCTAAACGTCTTGAGTGCCTTGTTGCGTGACTAAACGACTTTTGGCGGTCTTTGTTGTAAGGAGAAGAAATTTTTGAAGGTATGTAGAACAAATAATTTTAACTATTTGCTGAAGGCATTGAAATTATCTTGTGACAATATCATGTACTATTATGTAAATAAAATATATAATAGCCGATGAGAATGAATACAGGGTCAAACTTTTATAGGTTAGTTTCGGGTAATAACGGCCTCTGCTGTGCGGGATATGCCGGCCGGCCGCCATTACCCGCCCATAATATAAGATGTGGGCGAAGACATATGTATTATATGCGGTGACGTTGGGAAGCATAGGGAACTGTGGCTACAATGTTGCAAGTGTGGTCAATGGGCTCATGAGGCATGTGCCGACAACGAACGTGGATATTTTGTTTGTAGTTCCATGGCGGCCATGGCCGCCATTACCTTTTCATGGCTGGTAATTCCCCCTGCAGGAGTTTTTCTTATATTATATAATTTTTTTTATGTGTTCGTTTTTTTTTTTACTTTTGTAATATACATTTCACTCAATAGTCTAGAGACTTATTTTGTTCCAATTTCTGTATTTCTATTATAAATAATGATAAAGTTAATTAAATTGCTTAGGGGGTCGGCATTCCCCACCTTTACCCTAGATACTTACAGCTTATCTCGTGCGCAAACAAAAGTTAAGTTTTCTGGGTGAACAAACATGTCCGGGCGCACGACTCGCCGTTCAGGTGCCTTCCCGCCCAGCAGCATTGGGCAAGCGCAGAAACCTTGGTTATCGGCCTATCGTTCTTTAGTTCAAAATACACTCCAGAACCGGCTCGGTGCCATTTTTGTTGTTGTGTTTTAAGTTTACTCTGTGGATTTCTTATTGTTTATTGTGGGTGTTTAATATCTACGGATTTCTAGTCTTTGTGTAGTTGTGTGAATCGTGTTCATGCTTTTAGTGTCTCGGATACTTGGATTGGAATATAAGCAATGACTAGTAAAAGCGGTTGTATGATTTTATTATGCTCAAATAGGGGTAAAATACCGGGTACCTATTTCGTATTTTCAGTAAGTATGGAGTAGTGATGTATCTTGATATATAACTTTATTTTATTATGATCAATTTAAACACATCAAACTAGGCCTATAGGCTACATAAACAAGGTACGAAAATAGGTAGAAATACACACCAAGACAAATGATCCCGATGCATGTTTTGGTATATTTTATTTGCAACCCTGCAATCTAATTAGGTACTCCTACTTTTCGGGCAATATATTGCTTCAAAAAGTTTAAAAGAAACTTATCTCTATACTTATATTATATAAAAGAAGAAAGAAAATACCTAGGTATGTTCATCCAAGGGTGAAAGTATTCCACGGGTCAAGTTCTGGGGCAAAAACTTTTTCAAAGTCTTGAACAAGAAG
The DNA here is from genome assembly GCA_963969555.1 of Polydrusus pterygomalis. Taxonomy (NCBI): domain Eukaryota; kingdom Metazoa; phylum Arthropoda; class Insecta; order Coleoptera; family Curculionidae; genus Polydrusus; species Polydrusus pterygomalis. The sequence continues at coordinate 60,547,112 of OZ018379.1, forward strand.
GTGTGCTTGAAAATGTTTTACACGTACCAGAGTTATTGCCAAATTCAAGCTATATACCAACTAATATTTAAATTGAGGTCAGTTAGTTATTTTGCTGGTCTTGTTTATTTTTCTATTCGATTTTAAAAAATTTATGGTTTAATTGATTTGTTCTCTTCCTTTTTGACCTAAAAACACGATGACGAATAATTTCTAAACAAATTTTAGAAACAAACCCTTAAAAACAATTTTCTATCCTCAAAATCTGGTTTGCAACTACTAAAAATGCCAGAAATCACTACCTTTTTTCCCAACTTGATAAAAAAGTGAGAAGAAATTTCAATTTTTTGGCAAGAATTAGTGGCAAATTTTAGCTGTTTACGCGTAAAAATAAATTGAAGGTCAACTTTTACAATTTCTTGACTAAGAACTTAAATTTTAAAGCTCGGAACTGCCTATTTTCCCATCTCAAATGATAATGTTGCAGTGCGCATGTCTAATCGTGTATAGCTTTGTTTACATGCGCAAGGCCATAAACTTGCCACTTTCGTGATTTTCGTTTGCTTATCAAAAGTAAATATACTTACTAAGTGACATAGAAACCCGAACACCCAGTAAAAATGATTTAATTTTAATAATATTAATTTGAAGAAATAGTCCATGCTTAAAGTGGAGTTGAAAGTATAGGAACGAAAGAAAAAACTCAAAGTCTTCCTCCACAAAGTTTAATAATAAATTAAATTATTTAGGAAAAGTCTCTACATGTTTCGAACGTAGTGACGTTCATCATCAGGAGACAGAAATAAAACTTAGTGCTGATGGTTTTAGCAGGAGAGAAAATGGTGTCGAACCTTAATGGAGCTTTCATGGAATTAAAAATCCGATATGCATATCAAACATAATATAATGAAGAAATTGATGAAATTTAAAAACATACTGAGTATGTGAGAAGTCAGTAAATAAGGTCTAAACCAACCAAATAAACTGGGGGGAAAAAGAAAAAAAATTTTTATTAAAAAAGGTGTCGAAGAATATTTAAAAAAGCATAATTAGGTAGGAAATTGTCATTGTGAGGACAAAATTTACCAGAATTACATGTAGGTAATCTGTAAAAAAATTGAAGTTGAAATTAAAGTTAAGAATTGAAGTAAAAAAAAATTTTTTTGGGTATCATTTTGATAAAAGGCAAATACTTACTAAAGTTGTAGTCAAAAAATTTTGTTTAGTGGGGTACTGAGGTTGCAAACTCAGTAACCCCGCGGGTTTTTAATTTAAAATTAGTAAAGTTCATTAAAATATTTAACATTTCAGTAATTAGCAGAGAAGCAGATGTTCACACCCACGTGCTTGGAACAAAGTGAATGAAAAATGACAGAAGGGTTGATTGACATATTCACTGACAGTTAGTATGGCGGAAAAAGAATTTAAGAGAAACAAGAGAAGTTGTTCAAAGAGAAAAAGCTCAATCAAGGTTGGGTGGATATAAACTACAAACCAATTAAGTATAACTAAAGTAAACAATACAACTTAAAAACCAAGTAGTGAAAGGAAAAATTGTTTTTAATGTGAGAGAAAACCATTTAGATGGTTGGAGAAAGGTGTCCTAAAATTACTTTGTGTGTGGTTGTCCCAGTGTCTGATAAATCTGGTGTTTACAGCATCAGCTGTTCCACTGAGGATTGTACTGCGACCTATATTGGTCAAACAGCACGAAGATTTTTTACTAGAATAAAAGAACATTGTAACGAGATTGGAAGAGCCACTAGCCAAAATCTTTCCCCGTCAAAAATAAAATCTAATTTTTCCAGACATATCGTTTCAAATAATCATACTTTTGACTCTGATTCTCACACAAAATTTTTACACTTTTGCAACAAGGGAAATCGACTAGACCTTTTAGAAATCCTTGAAATTAATAAGACTTTAAATAACAAGAATGTCCTTTGCCTAAATGATCAAATCCAACATAGTTCTACTTCTTTTTTCAATGCTTTACACTTCAATGATTAAACATAATCTCTTTAATACTTGTTTTCCTATAAAGTAGAACATACATGTTATAATACTATTTTCCACTCTGTGACAGGTACATGGATCCACAGTATCTTTTCACTTACAGGCCTTCTGACACCATACACAAAGAAATTTTAGGTCACCTTTTCTCCAACCCTTGACTAGCTAAACATTCATTGTAGAATACCAATTTTCACTCTGTGACATGCTCAAAGAATCTTTTAATCTTCTCTTACAGACACAGTACAACCACACACAAAGTAATTTTAGGACACCTTTCTCCAACCATCTAAATGGTTTTCTCTCACATTAAAAACAATTTTTCCTTTCACTACTTGGTTTTTAAGTTGTATTGTTTACTTTAGTTACTTAATTGGTTTGTAGTTTATATCCACCCAACCTTGATTGAGCTTTTTCTCTTTGAACAACTTCTCTTGTTTTCTCTTAAATTCTTTTTCCGCCATACTAACTGTCAGTGAATATGTCAATCAACCCTTCTGTCATTTTTCATTCACTTTGTTCCAAGCACGTGGGTGTGAACATCTGCTTCTCTGCTAATTCCTGAAATGTTAAATATTTTAATGAACTTTACTAATTTTAAATTAAAAACCTGCGGGGTTACTGAGTTTGCAACCTCAGTACCCCACTAAACAAAATTTTTTGACTACAACTTTAGTAAGTATTTGCCTTTTATCAAAATGATACCCAAAAAAATTTTTTTCTTACTTCAATTCTTAACTTTAATTTCAACTTCAATTTTTTTACAGATTACCTACATGTAATTCTGGTAAATTTTGTCCTCACAATGACAATTTCCTACCTAATTATGCTTTTTTAAAAGACCTTTTTTAAATATTCTTCGACACCTTTTTTAATAAAATTTTTTTTTCTTTTTCCCCCCAGTTTATTTGGTTGGTTTAGACCTTATTTACTGACTTCTCACATACTCAGTATGTTTTTAAATTTCATCAATTTCTTCATAATATTATGTTTGATATGCATATCGGATTTTTAATTCCATGAAAGCTCCATTAAGGTTCGACACCATTTTCTCTCCTGCTAAAACCATCAGCACTAAGTTTTATTTCTGTCTCCTGATGATGAACGTCACTACGTTCGAAACATGTAGAGACTTTTCCTAAATAATTTAATTTATTATTAAACTTTGTGGAGGAAGACTTTGAGTTTTTTCTTTCGTTCCTTTAATAATATTGTTTATACAAGTTTATCATCACAAAAGGAAGGTATGATTAAATTTTGAACAAACCCGAACAAACCGAATAAACGTAGTCTGTCTTTAAAGATGGATTAAAATTTTAATCATTTCCTTACTATGACCCTCCGGATGTTTATGTAAAATATTGTTGAAGTTACTGAGTGTTCGGGTTTCTACGTCACTTAGTATATCTATGGTGTGGAACCAATTTTAAAAAATAAAACCGAAAAAGCACATCCCTGTCGATTTGTTACCATCACCTGGATACAAGTTTTCATCTTTCGGCGACTATTTTTTTATTTGTTCATAAATCAAATGAATGTATTTTAGGATCTTTAAAAAACACTGTTCCGTTGGAAAAAGTGATTTTGGCCGACATTTTTCACTTCCCAGTGCACTCCCGTAAACTGTTTAATAGTCGGCTTATAAAACCTTGTCTAGCTAATTTATTTATAGAGTGGAATTTTAATGCCCCATGTTAGCCGCATGAAGAAAACTACTATATTCGCAGTGATACCACGAGAGGTACCACATATTGCTGCCCAAGTACCTATAAACATTCGAGGATTACGAGTCTTATACTATATTGAACTGCCGCCTGAACCATACGGGGTGAGAATGAATGTTGCAATATTTTGAAATAATATTGGTGACGTCAAAAAGTGAGCATTTTTATATTATTCCCAGGCAGGAATGATTTGATTACCACATAAATTTTAAATCATAATTATGGTCTCTTTAAAGTAGTAGGTGCGGAAACTTGAAAATTGAACACCTTATTGTGACTTATTTTACCTTTGACAGGACGTTTTTAGAATTAAAATCGAAGTTGGTACGGGGTATTTCATTTAAAATAAGATGGTTTGGAAATGGAAAATTACATTTCACACAACCTGTAGGTACTTTGAAGAGGTCTCTATTTAAGAATTATATCCGATATTTTTGTTTAGGTATCAATACAATTTGAATCATCCACCTCAAATATGTACGGCAAATAAACTTCTTGAATTATGATTTACATTTTTAAGAAAAGGTTTATATCTTAGAAACGTCATGACTCGGGTATAGGTATTAACAAAACAACTTGACTTTATTTATTCCGCTCTATTGAAATATGTAATATTAACAGGGTAATCCATTTAAATTTTTACAACTTTGGTCTGTAACTTTTTTTTGAATCACCCTGTATAAGTAATAATTTTAGAACGTGCTCCTAACGGACCTATACCGGGTGTTTCTTAAAAGACGTTCACCCCTATAACTTTTTTATATTTATAGATATTAAAATGAAATGTTGATATTATGCATAAGAGAAGAGTCTGCATTTATTGGCATAATTGTCAATTTGTTAGCTCTTCCGGTTTGACCGGAAGTGACCTTAACTTTGATGTTTTAAATGGGACATCTTGTATATTTTTACTTATTTGGGTTCAGCATTATAATATGAGTGAAATGACACCTCACTTGTCATTTTTTGACGTGTTATAACATTTTTATGTTTATTTTTTATTTTCAATCTAGAGTGCTACCAATTAATTAAATCTGTTAATTTATAGTCGAGTAGTATGTATATGAAAATTTAAACGTCAAGAAACAAAATTTCATTTCTTAAACGCTTGTGAAACTGAAAAGTCAATTATTATGACATAATTTTAATTTTCATGTTATACTACTTGACTATAAATCAACAGATTTAATTAATTTGTAGCCCTCTAGATTGAAAATAAAAAATAAACATAAGAATGTTATAAGACGTCAAAAAATTACACGTGAGGTGTCGTTTCACTCATATTGTTATGCTGAACTCAAATAAATAAAAATATGATTACATAAGATGTCCCATTTAAAATATCAAAGTCAAGGTCACACCGGTCAAACCAAAAGTGCTGATAAATTGAAAATTATGCCAATAAATGCAGACTCATTTCTTATGCATAATCTCAAAATTTCATTTTAATATCTATAAATACAGAAAAGTTATAGGGTTGAACGTCTTTTGAGAAACACCCGATATAACTTACAATAAAATCTTTTTAAAATAATTCTATGGCTTTTCGTAAATAGACCGACGCGAATAAAGCGCGTTATCCTTTAAAACAAGAATACAACTGGCTTAAACCTAGCAAATATAAAAACGTAGCAGATTCCCTTAACCTATTATACAAGGTATTGAAATTAGTTTTATATTATACCTAAGTAACTACCCTATAGTAACCCGAAATAATTCATAAAACAGCACCAGAGTACAAAGTTAGACAAAATACAAATCAAATAATGGCAAAATTCATATCAACAACTCACGTAGGTACTAAACAAACTATTAAATAAAAACTCAACACTTTCCCCACATAACAAACTAACAATTTATAATAAAATAATTAAACCGACTTTGACTTATGCAGCACCAGTCTGGTGTAGTATGACGGACTGGCATTTCAGAAAAATCCAACGTTTACAAAACAAAGTCTTAAGACAAATACTAAAAGAAACTAGATATGCACCGATCCATCATCTACACCAGACAACTCAAACTCCGTATATTTTTGACTATGTACAAGACATTTCAACGAAATTTTATCAAACACAACCCCAACAAACAAACATGACTCGAAACATACTACAAATAAGACATGACGACAAACCTTGGGCACAAACCTTTACACTCAAGACTATCCCTATATTTCCAATAAATAATAAACAACAAGTACATAATATAACACATCATCCACTGAAATGGCGCGGAGATTTAAACTCAGCGCCCAAATTTGGGACCTGTCTACTAAACATTTTAAGTCATATTATGGCAAAGTTCGCGCTACTTTCGACCCTGTACCTGTTTAAAATCAAGCTTGTTTTTTAATACATTTTTTCAGTCAACAATTATTCAGAAGCCTTAAACATTCAAACAACAATACGTCATTTTAAGTTCGTTATGAACAAAATATTCTCTCATGGCGGTAAAGAGATCACGGAACTGACCATTCCAATTGCAAACAAGCGTCAGTTTAATTAACCAAAGGGTCAACACCAACCCTGGTGCTGGCGGTGCCAGTGCCTGTCCTAGGTAGAGAAGTTGGAAAACTGAGTACATTGTAGTATATTTATATTTTTTATATATTATGTATTATAAAATGTATTAAGTTAAGTACCTGACATGTCAAATACTTGTAAGAAATAAAGACCGTTTAAAACAACAACAAAAAAAAACAGAGTACAACAGCACAAAATAGGGGAGAACCGGGTAAGATGACGAGGTTAAGCATAAATTGAAACAACTTTTTAATACAACAAATATGGCCTTCAAATTTTGTTGTTTTAGTTATTTACGTGGAAGACCTAAATACTAGAAATGACAAAATATAAACAAATCCTTTAAAAATATAAGAAACTTTAATACTTAAAAAAAGTGCATTTTCGTCATCTTACGCGATGCGTCGTATAAGTTGACGACCATTAAGCAGGTAAGATGACGAATCAGCAACAAAAATTACAAATAAAATAATGATTACAATCAAAATTGCTACACTGCTCGTGCCACGTGCCACCACCTTGGACAGGAAGTAGGTACATTAGATCTTGGATCCAATCTTCCTTTAACGGTTCTTGGTATAGTTCACTACACCCTGGGCAGGCTATAACTTCACAATCTGGCTCTGATTCCCCAGTAACGTGATCTTTATTATGCTTTACGGGTGTCTTATTCTTAATTTTATTGTCTTTAGCGGCTTTCTGAGTTTGCTTCGCCTTTTTTTGGTTCATTCTTTCTTCTATTTTCCTCGCAAGTCTTTCCTTTTCTTCCATCTCTTTTTTTAATGGAGTACCAGTTATTATTCGTGCTGGTACTTTTTTTTTCTTTGTTTGTCCGTTTTCCACTCTGTTAACTTTAGGCAATGGCCTTATATCTTCTAATGACACTTTCTTGTTTTTGGTATGTTCTGATTTCGTTTCGTTAACAAATTTCTGCTCTTTAATTTCCAAATGATGTTTTAGTTTTACTGTTTTAATACCACTGGGACCACTGGGTCCATTAATTTGTACCATGATCGGCCATTTGTTGTTTTTTTATGTTTTGGCATTTTGAAACAATAAATTAATTTAGTAAAAAATATTAAAATAGTTATCGGGTAAGATGACGAATTCGTCAACTTATACGCCATCTTACCTGCCACGCATCGATTTATTAAAAGGCAACAAATTTTTTTTGAAAAATTAAATATTCGCCATCTAAATAATTCAAACCATCTGTTAAAGTTCTAATATTAAACTTATAAAAAAAAATAAAAAATACTTACATGTAATTAGCAAAAAACACTAATAACTTGAGCTCTGAAATTACAACGATCACCTGTCAAACAAGAAACGTTAAATAACATGTGACTGGTGCGCCATATTGTGCCGAGCAAACTATTTAAATTAGTTTTACTTATCTCTAGGAGATGGCGACATAAATAGCTAGTAAATAAATCAGATATTATGTAGTTTTCTTATAACACGTCATCTTACACGCTTCGTCATCTTACCCGGTTCTCCCCTACATAAAATAGGAAAATTTAACCGATCCCCTTAAAATAAATCACAATAATTTATTTCTTTTAATGACTAATAACCACATATGATACATCAAATTGATCAAGTTTTTTTGACCGATTGATCAGATCATGTTCACTTAAAATTAACCAATGTCAAAAGTCGATCAATATTTTAAGTCAACAACCTTTAAAGTTTCTAAGGAAAAAACCGCGCCGGTGTTCTTTAACGCTGATTAAATTTGTTGCAAAACAGTTCGTAATAAAAAGTTGACTTGACAGCAAGTGAACTTATATGGTGAGTATAATGTAGGCGATAAGGAAAAAATTTAATACAGTTTTACGTCACATCGAGTGTTTTAACTTTTGCTGCTATTTATTGTTGAGAATAATTTACCAGACAGAATAGAGATACTTTTAAAATAAACGTAGTGCAGATTATTTTAGAAAACCTTAACGTCGACAATTTTAACATTTTTAGGAAAAGTTACAGTTGGTCCGATGATCTAAAGTAGCCCACAGACTTGTCGAGCAGTTCGTCGAGCCGCTCGACGAACAAAATGGCGAATGCGTGACTGCAGTTTTGTTCACTAATTCTACAAATAACTATGTCATTATGAAAACAATATATACAGTGTGACCAGTAAAGTCCGCATCATATGGAATTTTTTTTTATTAATAGCTTTATTCGAAATTTGACTTTTGCATCAAGTTCTGCTTCGATCGAGATGAAAATTAAGAAAAAAAATAGTAGTCACGTGATTCGCTTTATCTGTCAAATTTTTTTTTTAAATAATTCAAAAGTGGGGTTATTTCTAAAAATATCGAAAAAAAGTTATTTTTAAATGCAGTTTCTAGCCCACATGCAAAATTTCAGCTGCATAAGATAATTTTGATTTTTTACCTATATTTTGTAAATTGCACCACTTTTGCAAAATAAGACTCAACGCAACCTACATAAAACTTTTCAGTTTTGACAAGGCTTTATTTCAGATATATTTTCTTTAAAGTTGCGCCATATTAAATGTGTGTTTTTCTACAATATCAAAATTGGGCTATTAAAATTTGGTCGCATGTGATGCAAAGTTTATTTGTTTTTGACCCTGTATAAGGTAACTTCATAAAACGTTATTTGTGTCTGAAAGTAATACACGTTAACGTTATTATGACATAGTTTAATAATAAATTATAATATAGGGGGTTTTTAATTAAATCGTTGAAAATAGATAAACTTTACGTTGTTAAAATAAAATTTATTTTCCACTTAAAAACACTTTACTGAAGACACTGTGTTCCTTTTTGTCTTAATATTAAGGTGTATTACTTTCAGACACAAACTACGTTTTCAAAAATACTTATTTTATGGAGTCACCGTATACAAGGTCAAAAACAAATTAACTTTGCATCACATGCGACCAAATTTTAATAGCCCAATTTTGATTTTGTAGAAAAACACACATTTAATATGGCGCTGCTTTAAAGAAAATGTACCTATCTGAAATAAAGCATTGTTAAAACTAAGAAGTTTTATGTAGGTTGCGTTGAGTCTTATTTTGCAAAAGTGGTGCAATTTACAAAGTATAGGTACAAAATCAAAATTATCTTATGCAGATGAAATTTTGCATGTGGGCTAGAAACTGCATTTAAAAAAACTTTTTCTAATATTTTTTTCGATATTTTCAGAAATAACCCCACTTTTGAATTATTTTTTGGAAAAAATTAAAATTTGACCAATAATGCGAATCACGTGACTACTATTTTTTTTGCTTAATTTGCATCTCGATCGACGCAGAACTTGATGCCAAAGTCAAATTTTGAATTTAAAGCTATTAATAAAAAAAAATCCCATATGATGCGGACTTTACTGGTGATAGTGGTGACACTGTTTATGTGCAGTGGCAGCGGCATTAGTCATAAAAGAAAAGGACAAAGGGGGCGAAGGAATGACTTTTCCCAGTTTTCCCATATTTACCTTTTTTAAACGAGTTGAAACTGGATCCGGGAAATTGGCTTTTAATTATCTGCGAATGGATTACGAAATCTAATGTACGCTTGTAAAATTAGTAACCACTCTTATCATCAAACAAGACACGAAGTTAGGACAAGTTATTACACCACATAAGCGATTTGCAACAACCTTAAGACTCATTACTTGAGGCAGAAGTTACGAAGATTTAAAATGTACCGTTAAATGACGAGATTCGGGACGACAAACCAAACATAACAGGTTCAACTAAAAATATTTTATAGATTTCGAAATACCCTGTTTCATTTAATGTGACTAATATGCTTTTAATTTACAATTACCGGTAATTTCTGTGCACAGATTATTATTTAAATTATTTTATGGGTAACGACGTATTGTGGGCCGGGTTCTGAAAGACTTCTTAATCATTAAAAGTAAACTAGTTAAAATATCCATGGTAATGATCGAGTGAGTTGTCTCTAACCCGGTTTAGATTCGTAGACCTATAGGTTTTTCAAACTCTCCCATCGCGTCGGGTCCCGGACTACAACCGCCCATGCTGGGGGGATCCGACAGGTTTGCCCATGAAGATGTGGGGATCTTTACTGTGTTTTGCAATGACCTCCGTTTCTACTGCTAGGATTTGGCTGTATCTCTTTATTTAGCAATCCCCACGCTAACGTTATTCTACTTACTATTAAAGCATGGCTGTTCGGTATAGCCTCCTTTTCCCCAGAGCTTTCTATACGATATTCCGTAAGAGATTATAAGGGGAAAGTGCGGGGCTGTTCCCCTGTTTCCTGCAACGTGGGTGGAGGCCTATTGCCTGGAGCGACAGCTCACCCTGGCAGCTGTTTGAGAGAAACCTATAGAGATAGGATACTGCCTAGGGCTACAGCTCCTTAGTCTCGAAAATGCACGGGACCTTTGGAAATTGAGACATGCTTTGATTTTGTTTGAACAGCCGATGACGCGAATCTTTTCTTTCAAATTTAATTGCATTAGCGTTCAATCACTTTACGGGTTCATAAATTTTTTCTAAACTTTTACACATTGTTAAAAAAATTGTTTTTAGGAATTCCCTATTTAAAATTCGTTGCTTTCTCGGTGTAAAACTTCATACTGATTTTATCAGCGAATTTAGGTTACATAACGCATGGGTTACATAGCGTAAAAATAACATGCGCATAGAGTCAAATACAACGTAGAGTCTCTTACGGCGTATTAGGTCACGGAATTAGACGTTAATCCGAGCCTTTCCATTCGTTAAAATGGTAGATTTGCGCCTGTTTCAATTAATTATGGTCATGCACGTATGGTAAGAACTCCAGAGGTTGAGAAAGATATTCTAAATCGGATTGAAGAAAATCCTAAAGTCAGCAGGAGACAATTAGGCTTAGAGCAATGGGTATGTAAAGATGCTGTTAATAGGGTGACCAGAGAACAACTACTGCACCATTTCATATTCTTTTACCCCATGATTTTGAATCACGCCTAGCTTTCTGCCGGTTTATCCAAGGACACAAAATTAAGTGAAACATTTCACGAAGAATTTTATTCATAGATGACGCCTGTTTCACGCGGAGTGGCATAACTTATTTGCACAATGCTATGCTAAAGAAAATCCTCATGCGACTAAAGTAACCCATTATCAGCATAAGTTTAAGATCAATGTGTGAGCAGGAATCATAAACACTTTGATAATTATTGGTTCTATCATTTTGAACGAACACTATCTAAATAGATGGATAGGTAGAGGACCCGCAAATTGGCCAGCTCGATCCCCTGATATCACCCCGATGGACTAATTTTCATGGGAAACTTTGAAAACCTTTGTGTATTGTAGGCCAGTAGATACAAGAGATGAGTTAAGGAGACGCAGACGTATTCAATTAACGCTTTAAGAAATAATAACGAAATGCACCTAAGAGTTCAATTTAATTTTTTAAAGCATAGTACCTACACGAAAACGGAGGTCATTTTATTTATTTGTTAAAAGCATTTTTCTAACTTAAAGTATATTAAATTTTTGTTGATAAATCTCTTATTGACTGGTTTTACTAGAGAATAAAATTAACATCACATTTATGTAATTAATTATTTTTCGCCTGACCTTTTATAAGTAAATTTTTCCTGGGTTTTAGGTCAATTTCAATTATATACTGTATTGTCAATTGACTTCTGCAAAAACATGTTAATCCTTATAGTAAAAATAGTTTAATGCTACTGGGTAATCCATAGTTGTGAAGATGGTTGCAAAAAACCCAGGAAAAATAATATACTATAATTTATGTAATTGTTTTTTTTTTAGGATTTAGTGACAGTTATTTTTATTTAACGCATTCGCTTCTAATTGTCCTCAAGTATTACAATAACTTAGACCTGGCCAACGGCGATACATGAAGTGAATTTTTAAATCCAGATATCTTGAAAACGGCTGCTCAACTCAACTCTTACCACGTAAACCTTTTTTAGGTAAAAGACGTTGAAGAATAAGAATGTTTATTTAAAAGTTATTTCGTTCTAAATGTGTGCATGTGCAAGGTACAGTAGGTGGCGCCCTCTAAATTTTACAATAAAAATCAGAGCAGATTTTAATTTTTCACCCCGTATTGTGACAATACACCAATGATTATTAAAAAAAATATTTACGAAAAACCAAAACCCCATTAAAATTTTGACACTCACATCTCCGAAATCATCCAATTTTGGGCTGAGGTAAGTTGGGTTTGATCGTCATATTTCAGTCTCAGGAATTTATGGTACCATTTTTCCGCACCTTTAATAAGGTAGGTATCATCAGCAAATATTTAAATAAATCTTTGTTTAAAAACATTTGGCAAGATGGCTTCATGAACTCTTTTAGTATAATCGCGTTCTTTTTTTACCCTAATTTGACATGTATAAAAACAAAACCATCAAAAGTATTAAAACACGACGATAAACCTATACTTGCCCTTGCACCTTGCATTGCAACCACATTACCACAGAATATATGGCTACGCAAAGCTATATATTCTGTGACATTACACACTTACTACAAATTTGAAGGAATGTAAGCGACCCGTTTGTCGATGTCCACTGATAGAGAAACTTTCTGATAATCTGTGTAAGTTGCTTTCAAGCGCAACACGATTCACTTATCGTCTGGGAAATTAAATAATCCCTCGATAACCAAAATATCGCTTGCAATTTGATTGACATCGCTCACTTAGGCGGAATTCACACCAAAGCAATTGGCAACATGCGATAAGCGATAGGCGATGCGCGATCTGAGTTGCCTATACCGCTCTGCTTATAGTCGCTTTGTATTGATTGCAACTTGTTTACACTGAAACGATAGTGATACCGCCTTACAAAATATCGCCCGACAAACGGCGACCTGTAAACAAGCAATATTTGGGTTGTGTTGCTAGTTGCGAATTGCTTCGAAATATCCGAAGAAAAACAGAATATTTTATTTGTGCAAAATATTAAAAACTATCCCTGCTTGTATGATTGTTTTGATTGTATGGATTAAGAATTATTGAAAGTAGTTTGTCGATATATTTTTGACCTTTTCGAAAATCCATTGGTTTTTAATTGCGTATCTACCTTACTCAGTAGTAACCTTTTTTGAAAAATGTAACCCTCACCTCAAAGTAATTAGCAGGCGTTCCTCGAGGCTTACCAATCTGTAATTCGTATCCTTCTTGCAGATTATTGGAGAAACAACTCTTAGTAAAATTGAGAAACTGTCTTTATTCATCCTGTAGAAACTTTTAAATATCTCAGGATCTAAATTAATTTCTTTTCAACCACACTCACTGAATGAACATATTTTGCAAATGAAAAGGTCGCACCCAATACCGACGTTTCCTTTTCTTGACCTTACTTCGTATTTTTCGTAATATATAAAACGAATGTTGCATTCAACGAGGCGTCAGACAGGGATGCATTCTCTCCCCGCTACTATTCAACATCTACTCGGATATAATCTTTAAACGGGCGTTGCAAGAAACAAACCTTGGAGTGAAGATTAACGGCGAACTGATTAATAACATCCGATATGCCGACGATACGGTCATCTTGGGCGACAGTATCCAGGGCCTTCAAGATTTGTTGAATAGTGTAAACACGACAGGAATGGAAATGGGTTTGAAGATGAATGTCAATAAGACAAAATTTATGATATTCAGTCGCCAACCGCACGCCGATGCTTCCATACAGATAGACCAACAAAACATTGAAAGAGTTACCCAATTCAAATACCTTGGCTGTTATATCACAGAACATCTAGACCCTGATAAAGAGATAAAGTGCAGAATTGAAACAGCTCGCACAACTTTTCTGAAAATGAGATCATTTTTCTCTAACGACAACTTAAACCTAAAATTACGTCAAAGAATGATCAAATGTTATATTTGGCCCGTGTTGTTGTATGGAGCTGAGACCTGGACCCTAAAGGCTGCCACGATCAATCGCCTGGAAGCGTTTGAAATGTGGTTGCACAGAAGAATGCTTCGAATACTCTGGACAGCTATGCAGACCAACGAAGCAGTGTTAAACAAAGCAAATACCGTAAGGGAATTGTTTAACACTATTAAAGTGCGAAAGATATCGTACCTGGGACATGTTCTTCGAGGAGACCGATACAAGATACTCCAGCTTATAATGAAAGGTAAAATCGAAGGCAGCAGAGGAATTGGAAGGAAACAGACGTCATGGCTAAAAAACATTCGCGATTGGACTGGAATACGCAGTGCCGAACAACTATTCAGATTAGCCGAAAACCGCGAACAACTCGCCAATGTAATTGCCAACGTTAGGGGGACCTGATATGGCACCGAAAGAAGAAGAAGATAAAACGCAATCACTACATTACACACCGACATTTTGGATGTCAACTAAATATTATATCGAGTCAACGTGAATACAAACGCGATGCGATATTGCCTATCGCTTGTTGCTTGTTGCTCATTGCATGTTGCCAATTGCTTTGGTGTGAATTCCGCCTTACGGAGCAGTCTTTTGGAAATTCGATCGCAAGCGACTAGATTATAAATCTGGTTGTTCGATAGTCGCGCAGTGAATGGGACCCATTAGTGATCATAGACATGTCATATATTATGATAGAATGTACTATACAAACAGTGAGTTGTTAGCTTGGGGCAAAAATACGTTTATGAATGAAATTATTTGTCTATTTTAGTTGATAGTCGCCCCAGCGCCCAGTGCATACACCTAAAGGAAAAACATATGATTACTACAAAATTTAGTGAAAATGTAGCAAACCATTTCATAGAGTGTAAACAACGAAAATGATCAAATGCATAACTCCCCTATTCCTATCTTATAAACAAAACCCTTTACAACAGGAAATGGAATCAATCTCATCAGAAAATCCATTTAGCAACCAGAAAATGCAATTTAAATTACCCCATCAGTCCCTATCATAAGAATTAAAATTGGCAAGCGCACTGCGGGTCGGGATTGCATCAGATTGCAGATCTGTCTAAGCCAGATTTATAGTGGATTTTCCGAACCAAATTAAACACACAATTTATAATTTTAAATTTTTTGAATTTACATTTATTAAGTAAGAAGTAACATTTTTTAAAATTTGATATTCATTAATTATAACTGATACATGTTTATGAAATAAATAATTTTTGTTTAATATAATTTACTTACCGAAAATGCATACTAAAACAATGTCTAATAATTTACACTTTTTAGAATACCTAGCTAATTTTGAAATTGGTGCATTTTTATTTAAAATGCTTTTATAGTTAAAAAAAGATTTTTGAAAAATGACAAAAACATGATTGTGAGGGATTAAGAAACATTAAAAAATAAATGAACGAATAAAATCACAAGCCTGCTAATTTTGTACGAAGGTACCTATTTAAATATGTACCGTGAGAGCAAAAAATATTTGCATCAAAGAGGGCTTGGATTAAAAAACGTAGGGCTTGGTTTAGATCACAATGATACGGGGACGATATATCTAACCAAATCTAGGTTAAAATGTTGTCAAATTCATATTATGACATGATATGCCAAACTAACTGGTAATAAAATAAGTAGACAAATACAAATTTATTTTTATTGTTTACAAAATTAACAAAGTAAGAATATACAGAAAGAAAAAGAAAAAGAATTACATAAATCGCTGAAATTTGTCACCGCAATGCCCCAAGCATAAATTCACACGTCTCTTCATATTTTCGAGTGTTCACCAGCATGTCTGGAGAAATGTTACCACATTCTTGGATAATCCTTTCTTGTAATTGTTCTAAATTTGCAACTGTTGTTTTAAAAATAGTGATCTTTAAATGAGGAAAAACAAAGTAATCCATAACCGTTAAACAAGGTGATCTAGGTGGGAATTCAATGTCTGATCGAAAACTGATCAATCTGTCGTCGAAAAAATTGCGTAAGTAGTTAATAGTTTCGGCGGCTGTATGGGCCGTTGCACCGTCCTGTTAAAAATATCCAAAACGTAGTTCGTCGTCAAGTAATTGCTCCACAAATGGATTGAAAATATTATCTCTAAACCGCTGTGCTGTAACTGTGTCATGAAAAAAATAGGACCAACAATTCTTCTTCGGGAAACAGCTAACCAGACACCAATTTTTTGAGGGTGCAATGTGTACTCTACAAAAAATACATGCATGTATTCTGCAAATTAAAAATACATGCATGTATTCTGAGAATTCACATAACCGGAGTTGTGGAACCAGGCTTCATCCGAAAAAAATGTCAGGTCTAATAAATCATTTCTTTCCAATAAATTTTGGGTAAACCATTGAGAGTAATTTCTGCGTCTTTCAAAATCTGCGGCTTGTATTTCTTGGAATACCTACTTGCACTTTATAAGGAAATAAATTTAGTTGCTTCTTAAGAATAGTCCTGATGCATGTTTCATAAGATCTGTGAAAATCGTCCATGCACAAACCCGGATTGTATTGCCACTCACCATTTACTCTAAACCCGTTTCGAAAATACGCTTCAATCATGAATGTTTTGTGCTGTTCCGTAAAGCCCATTGTGTGAATTGTTCCAGAAATTGGAAAAATTAGCGATATAAAACGCAATCACTACATTACACACCGACATTGACTTGTAACGACTGTCAAAGATGACGGAATAACTGATTGGTAGTTACTGACACCCAACAGGTATTAAGCTCTACGGCTAAGCATTAGCCGCAAGGTCCTCTTTGATGCAAATAATTTTTGCTCGCACGGTATTTAAATATGTAGGTATACGTACAATTAACATTTTATGGTCCTATGTACATTAAGATCTAAAATTGTTTATACCTATTTTAAATTTTTTAAAACATTACTGGTAACTTACCAGTATTCATAAAGCTATTATGATAAAGTATCAACGTTGTATTGTATTTCGCAGATTTCCATGGGTAGTTTATGACCACTTACAGCAGGCGAAGCTAAGAAACGTGTTTTAAACAAAGAGTGGGAATAAGAAAGACCAATTTATTGGAATTTAACACACAAAAATACAAAATCTCGTTATACTGTCGATATTAGTATAATTTACTTTGCAGTAGGGGACCTACACGCTTTCTCATTTTCAATAATTACCTTTTTTATTACTCCCATACAGTGACGCCGCTAGAAAGTCGAAGGCTCGAAGGGTCCTCAGTGTAAAAGCCAACTATAACATATTTTTTTGCCCACCATCAATTTCTGTCAATCAAGCTTTGGTTTGCCAATTTTAACAAATCAGGAAGACCTTCCCCAATGAATCAACATTAAAATTGAAAATTAAAAATATATCTTTTGGAAAGACTAATCCAACTATTAGATTTTATAACGTCTTATTGATAAATTTCGAAACAAGCTTTACCGAACAAATTTATTAGCACCACAAAAACAATTTAAATTTAGATATGGTTGGACTATAGTTTAAAAGAATTCCTACTTTTTTCTAGTCGTGGCATTTCTGATTTGAAAATATTTAAAATTATTATATACAGACTGCCCGCGGATAGGGTTTACAATAGCACGAATGGATGAAAAATTTCATTTTTCGGAAAAAAGTAATTCTTAATAAAAAGTTTTGCTTGTAAAAAAATGCAATTCACGAAGAGAACATTTTGATTTTTATACAGGGTTCGTAAAAACTTGAAAAACATGATTTTTCTCCAAGAGTAAACTACCTTTTTTTTTATTTTTAACCAAACTGCCAATTTGAAAACTTATTTAGAATAACGTTTATAATTTAAATCCGAGGTTTAATATAAATCTTCGATTTTTTTAGTTTTTTTTAATTTTTAGAGGTAGGTACCTAAATAGAAATTTTGCTGCTCAATAAAAATATTAATATAAAATTTTATTAGACTCTATTTTCATAATGGGTGGTGTGTATCTTATTTTAAAATTTTAAATGCATTCCTACCATCTTTTGTAAAAACAAGAAATTTTTTACCTTTTTATTACTTTGCTTTACGTATGGGGCAAATTTAAAGTTCTCAACTAGAATTTGATGTGTTATGAAAATGTTGACCTTAGAACAAAGGGTTTATTTAGTTTAATGTTACGGTGCGGGTAAAAGTTCTTACAACTTTGTGATAGAGAAATTCAATCAAAGATACCCTAACGTTTACGTCTTGAAAATGGGACTTCATAAATTATTAAGAAAATTTCAGCGAACTGGTTCAGTTTTCAATTAAAAAAAAACAACCATGATCAGAATGACGCAGCTTCCCTAATCGTATTGCAGTCTGTTGCTGACAATCCTACCCTTTCATTAAGAAACCGAGCTCAAGAACTTGATGTAGTAAACAAAACTCATATTTAGTATATTTTAAAAGGAAACAAAATATTCCCATTTAAGCCAACTTTTAATCAAACGTTGGAAGAAGAAGACGAAGCCAAGCGTTTGGATTTTTGTCTTTGGGTCGGAAACAAAATTTTAAGTAAAAACAGTAATTTTCATAAATTTATCATGTTCTCCGATGAATCGACATTTTCAACCAACCGGAAAGTGCCTTCCGCGCATTAGATACTGGAGCGAAAATAATCCGCGTTTTAAAAATCCTGCAAGAAGACAATATTACAAAAAAGTAAATGTCTGGTGTGCGATTTCTTATTATGGCATTATTGGCCCATACTTTTTCGAAAATACGTGTAACCGTAGGAGTTACCTTGAAATGTTGGAAACATTCCTTTCTCACAACCTTGCCTCTCCAATTTAGGAATGAAATGCACTTTCAACAAGATGGATGCCCTGCGCATTTCGCAATTGAAGTGAGGGAATGGCTTAATAATACATTTGGCCACAGATGGATTGGTCGGAATGGTCCAGTTCTGTGGCCCCCAAGAAGTCCCAATTTAACTATGTACAGGGTGTCCAGTTTTCGATGGTTTTACGGGGTATCTCGGTTATTAGTAAAGATAGAAGGATACGGTTTTCGCGGCACTGTGCTACTTTTTTATGAAACAAAAGATGCCCTAATCAGAATTTTTCTAGTCCTCCTTGTTTTTGATATACGGGATGTTTTTGATAATTTTACATTTTGGGACACCCCCCATATTTAGGTTACCCTGTAGCTTATCAAAGAGAAAACAAATGTTATTTGTGTAGTTTTTTACGTAGAATCCAGTGACGTACTCAGATTTTTTCTACGTTCAATAGTTTCCGAGAAAAATACCAAACTTTTTTTTTTTTAATTGGACACCCTATATATTTTTAAATAATATAATTCAGTTCATAACAAGCTTCTCAAAAATATATAATACCCTATTTTTATTTTTAATATTAAGCACGAAATTTACGTTTTATTAAAAAATATATAATTTTAGTTAGTAGGCCATGACGGGTATTAAAAAAAAGAAAAGAACACAGTCGTTTATGTCATATTAATAACTTCTTTAGTTTCTGTCAGAATATTCAGGTTCTCTTAGTTGTTTTAAAATACCTATTTAATTAATAGTAAAGGATCAGTTTGTCCTAATTATGGAAGAATATGTGAAACTTAAAAATAATGAAAAATACGACATGCTCGTTTGTTATGTTCATTGTAATGAAAATGCAGATGTAGGATTAGAAGTGTATTTCAATAGGTAAATATACGCCTTGTAGTATCTCTACGAAGATTTAGTAATTTTTTTAAGTTACTTGTAGATATCCCGAAAGACGACAGCCGAATAAAAGAATTTTTTTAAGGATGAAATCAAATTTAATTGAACACGGGTCATTTATTAAACCCCGTCCTAAAATCTACAACAAGGAAAACCGCGAGACTGATGAAATAAATGTTTTAGCTTCGATTGAAACAAATCCAACTAGTTCTTGCAGAACGGTTGAAGGTTCGGTCGGAGTAGTTAAATCAAGAGTTCAAACAATCCTAAAAAAACACAATTTCAAGCCATATAAATTTCACCTAGTACAAAACTTACATCCTGGTGATGCACAACGCCGTATAGAATTCTATAATTGGTATTTACAAAATATCAACAGGGGAAATAATTTTGAAAAATCCGTTGTATGGTCCGATAAAGCTCATTTTACCAGTGCTGCCGTTGTTCCTAAATTCTCCTAAAAATTCGATATAATCGACACAATACGAGGTTTTGGTCTCAGGAAAATCAGCATCTAATATTTCCACTCGAACGGCAAGGAAGGTTTGGCTTTAACTACTAACTAAAATTATATATTTTTTAATAAAACGTAAATTTCGTGCTTAATATTAAAAATAAAAATAGGGTATTATATATTTTTGAGAAGCTTGTTATGAACTGAATTAAATTATTTAAAAATATATAGGGTGTCCCATTTAAAAAAAAAAAGTTTAGTATTTTTCTCGGAAACTATTGAACGTAGAAAAAATCTGAGTACGTCACTGGATTCTACGTAAAAAACTACACAAATATCATTTGTTTTCTCTTTGATAAGCTACAAGGTAACCTAAATATGGGGGGTGTCCCAAAATGTAAAATTATCAAAAACATCCCGTATATCAAAAACAAGGAGGGCTAGAAAAATTCTGATTAGGGCATCTTTTGTTTCATAAAAAAGTAGCACAGTGCCGCGAAAACCGTATCCTTCTATCTTTACTAATAACCGAGATACCCCGTAAAACCATCGAAAACTGGACACCCTGTACAGCTTCTAAAACAGCGAATTGTTGAATCTGTTCAAACAATTTCCATTGAAGAAATTCGAAGAAGTTTTGACCACATTCGTTTACAGCTGGAAAAATGTGTTGAATATGGAGGGGGAGTGTTTGAATAGCAAAATATGAAATTATTATTTGTATGCGTATAAAAAAATTCTTTTACCTCTAAAAATTAAAAAAACTAAAAAAATCGAGGATTTATTTTAAATCTCGGATTTAAATTACAAACGTTATTCTAAATAAGTTTTCTAATTGACATTTTGGTCAAAAATGAAAAATAAAGGTAGTTTACTCTTGGAGAAAAATCATGTTTTTGAAGTTTTTGCGAACCCTATATAAAAAAATCAAAATTTTCTCTTCGTGAATTACATTTTTTTACAAGTAAAACGTTTTTATCAAGAATGACTTTTTCCCGAAAAATGAAATTTTTCATCCCTTTGTGCTATTGTAAACCCTATCCGGACAGTCTGTACCTATAGAGCTTCGTAAAGAATAATTTTTCGCTGCAATACCACTTTTATCGTGTGCCGCCACCATGTTACCTATAGGAAAGAAAGCAAGTCAAAGATAGAAGAGTAAACGCTTGGATTTGACATCAAAAACAATCCTTTTTAAAAAGTTGTGGCAGTTCTATCACCCAAGTTTCCCCTATATGATTATTATTAAATGTAGTTAATAAAAGGTGAAAATGTATTCATATGGTAAAACAATAGTCAAAAGACCTAAACCATTGAGCTTTCATGAAAATACCTGACAGAATAATTAGTAGCTTTGGTCCTTCATCAGCTTATATTACCTTGTATTTTGCAGACAAAGAAACCATAAATAAATTGATTTGTGGCATGCCGTTGGAAAAAACGCATATCGTCGGTTCGGAAGAAAACCGTCACAAGTCAAAAATTCTCATATTTTAGTTTTTTCTACGATCTAACTTTAAATTTATATATAGTTATCTTAGAAAAAGCGTCACATCTTAAATTCATCTAGTAACCGTTAGATGGCGAGATGTGACGGTTTGATTTTCTTAAAGTATGGTATATGTTTTTGTGGTAGACCGGCAGAAGATCAATTGTGCTTAAGCGGTTGTATGAATCGTTTCTCGTTTTTTGTAGAACAGTGTCACAATTTGAGAAGGTACGTATTTTATGATTTTTATTTTGGGCACAACCGTTACATCTTGATATTGTACAGTATTTTTTACAAAAATAGGTTCAACTAATGATAATTTTTTGGTACAAGACTGTCACATTTTAACTTAGGACAGCATTCTTTATCGAGTAGGAATATTTTATGTCTATTGTTTTGTGCAATATTGTCTCATTTTGATTTGTTTTGAGGAATACCGGCACAAAAGTTAATTAAAGGTAATACCACCTGTACGGGTAAGCCAAAATATAAATATTTTAGGTCTAAGGGTGGCACTTGTTAAGTACTTTTGCAACCACAAACTAGTTTCTGTACTAATTTACCAAGTATTATTCTATCGTGTTATTAAAAAAATTAATATTTTAAAATGCTTCTCCTGAAAATTAACGATTTTTGACTTGTGACAGTATTCTTCCAAACCGACGATATTAAAATTAGAGTTGGATATTTTGAATTTTTCAATAAAGTTTCGGCGTTTTTATTATAATTGTTTATGTTTACTATATTTCAAACGAAATGTTTTCCTCTCCAAAATATCTAGTTAATAAATAGTATTCCTGCCTGAAATGCCTAATTTTTCTACGTTGGGCTTAAAGTATTTTATCATACCACCTATTTTGTCAAGTTTCCATATATTTTTAATGTCTATCGCCAAATTTGAGAACCTGTTTTTTTTTCTCTGTTAGGTTTTAAAGGGGTTACGTGTTAGTGGGCAACTTATATCGATTATTAAAGCAATTTTGTTACTCTTTTCGATTACAAGAATATCCGGAGGATTGTAGTGCCTACATTGTTTTATCTGTTATTATTGGCATGTCCCAGTGTAAGAGATATTGAGGAGATTTAAGAACTGGTTCGGGTGAGTATTGATGTAGGAAATCCAATCCCGCAAATGCTAGATCCCGCAAATGCTGGATTTCGCGGGACTGACCTTGCGAGATTAAACGTGCGGGATTTGCGGGACTTTATGTGGGTGCTACATGTTAATAAAAAGTTGTTTTATGCAATTAAAAACAGAGTAGAGTAGCAGGAAAACATTGATTGAAAATAGGTACAATACAATACTATGACTAGTTTAACGGTTACATGTTACATTGATTTTGGAAGTATTTTCGGAGAAAAGGTAACGACATGTTTAATGTTTCATCTTTTTTTTTTATTTGATCTTATTTTATCGCACATGTATCCTGCGGCTGAAAATGCACGTTCAGCTTCGACACTTGTCGTCGGAATAGATTTTACACAGTTATATGCAGCTTGCAAGTACATTCCTCTATTCCCTCCGCATTCAAAAAGTGTCATCTCATGTTTTAGTAACTGGTTAAGTGATCCTCGGGCAGGCACAGATACATTTGTGGCCCTCTGATTCGAATAGTTGGCGCTTATCGATCGACGTGATAAACTTTCCAAAAGGTATACCATCTTTAACTACCATTCGAGACACTCTTTCCTCCATCGAAACTTTTTTCTCAGATGAAAAAATATCTCTAATTTTCATTTTCTTAGGTAGCACAGAAGAACCACCAACATCTAAGCGCTTAGCAATAGAACTAAACGAACTACTCGAGCTGCTGGTACTAGCTTTCATTTCCTGTGTTATTTTATCAATATCAACACTACCGCTGCTGCTCTGGACTTTCAAATTAATAGTAGGTATATATACTTTGTTTGTACCTAAGTGGGTGTGAAGACCTTTGGTGGAACGAGCAGAGATTTTGATAATGCTAGGGCATAACTTACATTTTGCTGTAAGACTATTTAAAAAATAATTCCAAACTAAACTTGAACCTTTATTCTCTTTGTAAACTACACTGACACTCATTTTTGTGATTGCTGTTTAAATTCCATGTATTATATTCAATCACTTGATAAATGTCACTAGATAATAGTTGAATAACGCTCTTACTTTCGCACGTACACAAGAAAACTGCTCTGTTTAACGCATTTTCAAAAGCCCAGCAGGGCGGGGAATCCCCGACGCGTCGACCAAAAATACCGCAGTTCATTGTTTGCTATTCCGCAAATCCCGCAAATCCGCGGGATCGATGGGCTCAATCCCGTAGGTTTGCGAGATTAAAGTTTGGGTGCGGGATTGGATTCCCTAATTAATAGTATGGTGGGAGGTTTTCTTACTTTTAGGCCTAGTTTATGAGCCGGTTCTTTATGGATGATCTTTACAACCAGATCCTGCCTTCCTAGATACGCGTAATATGTTCTGTCGTTTCTACAGAAAAATTCACGGTCCTTTACAAAGATGCAACCGGGGAGGACATTGAAAATGCCGAAGCAGAGTGCAACGCTTGTGACTATTATTGTGAGATTTGACATCTGCGAAAACTCATAGATTTGAAGGTAATATTTAGTTGATCAAAGTTGTATTGATTTATAATATAAAAAATAGTAAAATAGAGGGTATAAAACAGGGTTGGTACATATCATGTTATATTAATATTCAAATATTCGATATCTATACCTACATATACCGGAAATAAATATATAAAATTTGGATATTTATTTATATTTTTAAACTATTTCATCTGTTTTGTACTTAAAAAATTTGATATAATTTTAATATTCAAAATTACTTAATTTAATAAGTTATCAACATTTAAATTTGTATTTTACTTCTATTCTATTTAATGATAGTTGCTATTACAATATCAAGTTCTATTAATACCTTGTATAGGAATGTAAAATGTAGGTAAAAAATACTAGTTTATGAATATGAACACATCATATATTTTTGCATTTAACTATGATTCAACTAAAAATACAAATTGAGAACGGAACAACAGCCAATAATAGTGGAGAAAGAAACAATAATGGTCGGATCTATTTATAGATCACCAAATGGGTCGGCTCAGGACTTTTTAAATTATCTAGAAGAAAAATTAAATTGTGATAACTTACACCAACAGAGGACAGTTTTTATGGGAGATATAAACATCGATTACCTAAGCAACGATTGGAGCACACGAGCAATGAAACGATGTGTGGAGTCTGCAGGATTTAAACAAATAGTAACCGAGGCAACACGGGTAACTGACAGATCAGAATCATTGATTGATCACATAATAACAAATGACTTTAATGCGGTTGAAGCTCCTAGAGATTTTCAAATGGTTAGTGACCACGACATTATCGGCCTGAACCTGGAATTATATAGTGAGGAGCCAGCTGAAACACTGTATTATAGTAGACATCTAAATCGACAAAATATCGAAAATATCAGAAACGCTCTTGTTGGAAGAAACTGGAACTACACTTCAACTAATGTTAATGTGATTTACTCTGACTTTATCGGCATTATACAGGAGACCATAAACGAGATGGCACCAATGCAAAAAATATCACACTTGGGTAAACATAAATGGATCAATCAGAAAGTCAGACAGGCACAGCGAGAGAGAAATGAGGCATACAAAAAGTTTAGACTTACAAAAAATAAGGAAGATTGGAATGACTACAAAACCAGAAGAAATCAAGTAATTTCGATAATCAGAAACGAAAAGAGAAAATATTTAAATAATAAGATCGATGACTGCAAAGGAAATGGGAAAAAAATGTGGAAAACTGTAAAACAACTTGTTGGTAAACAAAAACAAGCAGCTGAGTTTGTAAATATCGATTTTGAACAGTACAACCAAAATGTAGAAGAAAATATGAACAACTTTTATGCCGACAGTCTGCTTGAAATAGCAGAAAGTATTGACAAGAAACAGTGGAATGGTGTTAAGAGGCAAACGGGCTGTAGCTTTGCAAATTTTAAGACACTAAATTTATTTCAACTTAAAAAAATTGTGTATGATCTAAAAAATAAGAGCACCAGTGACAGTTTCTTGAATATAAAACTTTTGAAAGACATTTTCTGCGTTGTGGGTTATCCTCTACTGTACCTGATTAACATGTCCTTAAATACCGGTAAATTTCCAGATGACCTAAAAACAAGTGTTATAGTTCCCATCCCAAAGGTGTCAAAACCACAAACGATGAGTGATTTTCGCCCAATAAATTTATTACCAGTAATTGATAAGATTCTAGAAATAGTAGTATGTGACCAGTTACGTGATTATTTTGAAAAAAATGGACTATTATTCAAGGGGCAGTCCGGATTTAGAAACAAACATTCCTGCGAGTCTGCGCTGCAATATGTTTGTGCCGTTTGGAGACAAAATATGTGCGAGTCAAAACTTACTTTAAGTGTTTTTGTTGATTTAAAACGCGCATTTGAGACCATTGACAGGAATATTCTTATAAATAAGTTAAATTTGTATGGTGTTAGGGATCGCGCACTTGATTGGATAAGAGATTTTCTATCAGATAGATGTCACCAAACTAAAATTAATGATAAACTCTCTTCTAAAAGGGACGGCAAATGGGGAGTACCTCAGGGGAGCGTGTTGGGGCCACTTCTATTTATTGTTTATGTAAATGACCTACATGAGGGCCTTAAAGAGTCGTTTGTAAATTTGTTTGCAGATGACACCCTGATTTCCGTCTCTGGTATGAACTTTGAACAGATAGTCATGAAATTAAATAATGAATTAAAAATCCTGTATGATTGGTTATGCAAAAATAAGTTAAAATTGAATAATACAAAAACTAAATGCATGATTATCGGTTCCAGGGTGCATTGTCAAAAATTTAAAAATGCAGGCCTTGTCCTGAATATTTATGGTGATATAATTGATTTTGTTGATGAGATTAAATATTTAGGTGTGTACTTAGATCCCCAGTTAAGCTTTAGTAACCATATAGACTATATGTGTAAAAAAGTAGGTAAGAAATTAGGGTTTTTTAATCGAATAGCATCATGTCTGTCTCCGTGGTCTAAAATGTTGGTGTATAATACCATTATACTGCCTCATTTCTCATACGCCTGTTCCCTGTTGATTTCTTGTACAAAGAAAGAAATACAAAGACTACAGGTACAACAAAACAAGGCAATGCGCACCTTGTTAAATTGTAATAGATACACCCCTATTAGTGATATGTTGAGGACATTGTGTTGGCTGAGTATTGAGCAGTATGTTAAAATGGCGAATCTTGTATTAATATATAAGATTGAACATAATTTACAACCAGAGTATTTAACGCCTTACCTAGAAAAACGATCAAATTATCATGAATACAATATTAGAACAAATCAACATTATAATGTTTCCATGGTAAGGACAACTTCTTTACAAAAAACTCTATTTTATGATGGGATACGCCATTTCATTGGACTGCCGGATGATATTAAGAGTGCACCTAACCTTAAAATTTTTAAGAAAAAATTGTCTGTTTATTGAGGGATTGATTTGGATTTGACGAATCAGTTATTTATTATATTATGTACATGAATATTTATAAATTTTGTAATGACTAGCCAAAGTGCTAAATAAAGAAATATTATTATTATTATTATAATAGAAAACTAAAATATTATTTCTAACATAAAACTATAAAACGCGTAAAAAAGGCTGGCTGGGAACAAGTAAGTTTATCCCAGGTTTTAATCAGTCTGAGTAATGGTTGGTCGGAATATAAATTTGAATGTAATATTTAGTTGATCAAATTTTTATAAATCCAACTTTCAAAATAAATCGAACCGTTTTCAAATTAGGTTTTTTTTTGGAAAACAAACGTTCACTTTTAACACCCTGTATATCTAGAACGAGTAACATTTCTAAAAAACTTAAATGACGTAGGTAATTGATCTAGTTTGATGTTTAGTATCTCCAGTTACTCTATGGCCCATAAGTTATATGGGACATCCTGTATATCAGGGTATTTATCACTGATATTATATAGGGTGTTAATTAATTAAGTTCGTAAACTTTAAGTAATTAATCCTTGATCGATTCTAAGACCAAAAGTTCATATAATTATAGGTCCGCAAGAGCTCCGTTTTGTAGATACAGAGTGTTCAACTTTTTTAAAATATTTACTTTTTCTAAAATATTATTGAATGGTAACAGCTACTTCATTGAAGCTTGTGACACACAAATAGATATTAAGAGGCTACATTTTGCAAGTATTAATATATTTTAAATTCAACCGCGAGCGTAGATATGGGTAACGGTATTAAGACTTTCAAGCAAAAAATGGCCACTGATTGTTTTAAACTTTTAAAGCATTATCTAGTAAGCCAGGCATAAAAAGTGACTCTTGATAATTTTTGATTGGGCATATCTTTTTCAAGAAAATTTCCTTATTAGATTTTCATGCACGCCTCTGGAGAAATTTAATTGTGAATGAAAATTGCTCAGATCTCAACAAAAATAAAGTACCAGATGCATCTTATAAAAATAAATTTAATAACTTATGAAATCCTTTCGGGAACCGTTTGATTTCCAGAATAAAAGAACATTATTTTCTTTTTTAAATTATTTTATTAATAATTTTAACATATGAAAACTAAAATATTTGTTAAAATTGGCTAGAAACTAAGTATTTTCTTTTTAGTTGATTTCTAAGCAATGATTCGCACTTAAATTTGTCCATAGGCGTACATAAAAACCTAATAAGTAAATTTTCTCGAAAAGGGCTAATCTAATCAAAAATTAAACAAAAAAAAAAAGGTTTAGCACCCTGTATATCGGAAACCCAAACAAACTCGTTTTTCAAAATTAATAATTCGTTCGTGTGCTTTACCCCACCCAGCACCCCAATTCGCTCCACGGGTACCGAAAGTTTGTTACTTTTAATAAATAGTTTTGTTGTCAAATTGCAACCTGTTTAAATTAAATATAGTGTGCTTTGTATTTCCACACTCGTGTTAAAATATTTTTTTTCAACACGCGTGTGATATTTAGCACTTTCTAGCCAAGTTAACCGTGCTGTTATTTTCATTTTCGTAGGTGGTCGTAGGAAGAAGAAAAATCAAACTTACGTTGGTCGTATTTTACGTGTTTCTGCGGATCGCAAATATACTAAAGAACAAAACAATAACAAACAATAAACAAAACAAAAAAAAATGGAACATATAGGATTCATCAACTAACGATCGAATATCGAATCATCAACTCAGAATCGCGCATTGCTTCGTCTACGTTAGTGGATTTTCGCTCGATCCTCCTGTCGCGGTCGGACGGCTAGACTCAAGTAATTTTAACTCGGTGTCGTTAGACTGTGGTGTGACGTCAGGGATTAATGTCCCGCAATAATTTCGAATTGTGTACCTCTACTATACATGCTCGTGCGATAATATGAACATTTTCAATGTTAAAATTGCATCTTTTGCACACATCTTCCACATTTATTTTTAAGACTACCTTTTCATAATATCTTATTTGAACGATACTAATTACGGTCTTGAACAGAAATTAAAAATCCATTTGTCTCAGCGTGTACCTTCTTTCTAACCAATTCAGTGACATTCCTCTATCTAGGTGTGGATTTTGAAGTGTAGTCGGGTATTTACCGTGCAAAGCTTTCTCTTGCCAAGTTATAAGCTGTTGACTTGGTGGCGCGCTGATCATGTTGGGTAATCCATTGTCCTGTAAGTTAAGTGCTGTATATCCAGCGTCTACTGATATCACTTTTTGTAGAAATTCCCTCATTCGATTCTTGAAAATATTTTCTCATAGAGGTTTGTTGTGTCTTGTACCAATTAAATATATTAAAGAGACCTGACCTCTTCCTCCCGCCTATCGTTTTAAGTAGGTCCTTTCAAGTGCAGATTGGGGTGGTGGAACCCAAATTTTGTAAATAGCCTGCGCTTAACTCAATCTAGTTTATGCAAATCGCTGTTTGAGTAATTAAGGGGTACGTATTGGGATTGCTCAGATATTGATGGCAGTAATAAGGTTACCAGCATTCAGATTAAAAAGTTTTAAGCGAGTTTGGTTTTACCATCAGATTTGTCGGATTGCTCCGCACCAGGGTTGGCTTAAGCTTTCACGGGGCCTGGGGCTAATTTGAATTATGGGCCCCCTAACCCAACTGAACGATGTACTTGGGTTCATATTTTTGTTCCTAATTAACAGCGAGGGAATCAAAGATGTTTTTTTGATATTTGAACATGTGCCCAGCACGCTGAGTAGATGTAAGAATATTTGTTGTATTTAAAAGGGGTCCCCACGGGGCCCCTAGATGCCGGGGCCTGGGGGCTATGGCCCCCAAAGCCCCCCTTAATCCGGGGATGCTCCGCACCCGTTCGTTTAATGTTCCAGAGGACAGCGATAAATCTGAACGCCGGAAATCATAATATTGGCGAACAACTGGAGGTACACACATTTTTCGTCGGAGAATTTCGACCTATTTTTAAAAAAAAAAATTGCAAAAGGCGGGAAATTTAACAGTCTTAATTTGTTTAAGTGATGAAGAACTAAAAAAACCCACTTTTTATGAAATTCGCCAATCGTATACAATTATTTCATTTAATGAGAGTGAAACGTCCCCGATTTCGTTGGAATTGATGATCCTTAAAATTTGGAACTGTTTCTTTAGCAAAGTTTAATATTTTCGCCGTCGCCGTTTTCCGACCACAGCTAAAATCGTCATCATCATCACAAAATAGATAGTTTATAAATGGCATAATATTCTGGCAGTTGCAGCAAAATTCATTTTTATTGCACTATTTTTAGTTTTCAACTTATTTAATAATAGAAAAAAAGAAAAGCACAAAGTCTTTCTTCACAAGTTTATTAGAATAACTAGGCGAATATAGAATAATTCTTAGTAATTCGACATGTTTCGAGTGTAGAAACACTCATCATCAGGAAAACAAACTAAATAGTACAATGCTGATGATATGAGCAATAAGTTGTGGCAAGAACTTGAGTGCAAATTTTAGTTTTTTACACGTGAAAATAAATTGGTGGTCAACTTTTACAATTTCTTGACCCGTGGAATACGGGCATAAAATCACTGCACTACAACATTAAGTTTTTAGTAGAACATTTTAAAGCCAGGATCTATTTTCTCTCTCTTAAATGAGAATTTTGCAGTGCGCCTGCCTATGTATGGTCTTGTTTATATGGGCAAGCCCATTAATTTAGCACTTTCGTGATTATTGTTTGCTTATCTCAAGGTACATGTCTATGATTGAAGCCTTCTGTTTTTTTAGCGGTATAAGCCTTGACGTGGGTTTAGCGTCAAGCAAAAATTACGGAAGAGTGTAAAATGTATTATCCCTCAATCTCCCCCCCAGTCCCCACCCCCGGTAACCTGGCCAGATAAGATCGAATATCTTGTGGGGTGCGGAACACACTTCCTAATTGGTAGGACATAGAAGCGCGATACCAAGGGTTGATAGCCCTCGGGTAAGTGCGTCTAATGACTGATGATCGTTATTTGGAGCCCACCGTTGAACCGAAGGTCCCTTCGGAATTGGCCCTGGCATCGAACGAAGTAAAATCCGAAGTAAACAGTATCGTTACCAGCTGTAAATAGGCGAAAATGTTATCAAAGCAACGTCACATGTAAACATTTATTCTGATTTTTTGTCTTCAAATATTATGTCATCGCAGGTATTTTGCTGTGTAAGTGGATGGTAATTAATAAATTTTCGTTGGATTCTGGCTGAAATTTGTTTTCCACTTACCTGCATAGACAATTAATTATTATTTTTAATAGAAATAATAACTGAGTTTACTCTCTTGAAGTTAAAAATTACATTTTTGTGAAACTGGTGTTTTTTTGGTGTTTTAAAATATTCACCTGGATCCTGTACAATTTCACAAGATTTTTTATTAGTCAATAAATATGATAATATCCTTTATATTTTAAGCTTGGAACATTCGTATTATTTGGCTACATAATAAAGGCATAAAAAAACTTCAGTCGAGACAACACCTACAACGTATCTCGCAATCCCTCATTCGATTCCGCCCCTAGTAATTCAAACATATCGACAAAATAATAACATCCCCGTTTATTTAAATTTCTTCCCCCATATCGTGACGATGTAGAAGTCACCAGAAAATTTAAGGGTTGGTTAATGATAAAATGAATGCCAGAAGTGCCAATAATAATAAAATACAAATTTCCTAGCTTAGTGAGTGAATAGTACAGTCGCCACAGTGGATCTTTTCTCGTGCGTCATCACTTTCACGTCATCAAAATCGTATGAATCAAATCAAAATTACGAGACGAAAAAAGTCAAAACTAATCTAAATTCATAAAATGGACGTGCCTGCCTACCGTTTGACGTACCTACATAATATCCCGAAAAATTATTTATAATTCCGAGTTTCTCTATTATCTAAAATAAATTGACTAAGGCCCAAACTATTAATGTCCTGTTAGTACTAACAGCGACATAACTTCCACGGCAACAATTGTTCCAACAATGGTATCCTCTATATCTTATAGTTAGTGTTAACAGGATATTAATAATTTTGGCCTAACAAATGTTAATACATTTAATACTATTTTTAAAGCTTAAAATCTAGAAAAGTTTGGTGTTTTATTCACTATTAAAGTCGCAAAAGTCAAATTTTTGACATCCTTTCATTTAAGGGAATTTAGCCACTGCCGTAAACTTTTTAAAGAACTTTCACGGTTAGAATATTTAAAATAAATAAATAATTATAAAAATCCATAAATACTTACTGCCAAAACAGATGGTGGGTATAATTAGCTCTAAGTTGTGCTTACAAAAATGGGTATCTGGAAGTTTTTTTGCAGGAGAAATTTTTTTTTGCATGCGAAATTGAACTATTAAACTTTTAGCGGTTTGAGACATTTTACGTGTTTCGGCTCTTTTTACTTACCCGGTATGGGGCTATATGACAAAATATCAAGTAGTTGTTGCGTCGCCGTCGTTATGTTTGCTATGCTTTGTTGCTATGATATTTTTAGTAATACAAACATAATAGTAAGCTGTCAGATTGTTTGTCATTACCTTAATTAGAAGTTTCTACGTTTTGAAAATGAGTTCTAGCGAAGATGACCTGCCGCAAGATCTCGCTGAAGAGGCACGAATAGCGACACTTAATCTCCTTCCTGAAAAATCAAGAGAACGATATGAAAAGAAATACAGTTTATTCAAAGTATGGTTGGAAGAGCGCGGAGTAAAAAAAGTTTCCGAAGATGCCACCTTGGTGTATTTTTCGCAGCGAGCAAAAAAATTAAAACCATCAACATTATGGAGCAAATATAATATGTTGCGGTCTGTACTAAACGTTAGGGAAAATATAAATATCAAGTTTCCAAAATTAGTAGCCTTCCTCAAACGGCAATCTACCGGTTATGTGTCCAAGAAATCTCTAACTTTAGAAAGAGATGAAATCTCAAGATTTTTAGTAGAGGCCCCAGATAGAGATTATTTGCATATTATGAAGGTAAGCTTGTTAAATTCAAAAATATGCATTTTTTGATAGATTCTGTTTGTTTGTTTTTTTCAGATCGCTTTACTATTTGGCATTTGCGGGGCTTATAGATGCGAAGAACAAGTTAAAATGGACCTTAAAGACCTTGATGATCGTGGCGATATGGTAATAGTAATCCTTTTAGTTACAAAAACTAAGAAAAAACGCACATTTATTGTCTCCGATGATATAATAAACGGACTGTCCGCCTTGGATTTATACAGAAAGTACATGAATTCTAGACAGCCCAGAACACCGCACTCCAGATTTTTTATCAATTACTGTAAAGGGAAATCATCTGTGAATGTGATTGAAAAAATACAATGGCCAAAATTCCATTTAAAATTGCAACATTTTTAAAATTAAAAAACCCTCAAAGTTATATAGGCCATTGTTTCCGAAGAACTTCGGCGAAGCTGCTCGTCAATGCAGGTGGTGATTTGTTGACACTTAAGCAGCATGGAGGTTGGGAGTCTGGGAAGATTGCGGAGGGATATGTCGCAGAATCATTAACAAGAAAAAAGAAAGTGGCAAGCCAAATCATTACTGGTCGACAATTGTCTTTAACGCCAAGTTCTTCCAAGGATCACGTTAATATCTATGTGCCGATAGCTACTCCTTCATTGGAAAGTAACCTTACAAGCAGCCATACCACGTCAATAAGTAACCACCAAGAAGGAGTAGTGAATATTTCAGCGAAAAGTGGCTTTTCCGGAAGGATAACTTTTAATAATTTGACGAATTGTACAATTAATTTAAGCAGTTAATTTTTTTTCATCTGTTATAGTTACTTACTGTTGTTTAATTTAAAAAAATAAATATGGTGATAATGTGAAGACTTTCATAAATATTTTTCCTACAAAATCAAATAGGGCTGGACGAGGTAAAAAAACTCTTGCTAATGTAAAAATGTGAAAAAAATGAGAGGGAGGAAAATTTTTTCTCCCCCGGGAGGAAAACAGGCATTTTCTTCCCTAGCTCAGGGGTTGAAAATTAAGTTTTCTAGTAAGGTAGTAGAAAAAATGTATTATAAACAGTCATTTTAGTTTTTTTGTTAATACCTATAATCTTTTATTTTATATATTGCACTAATCATAGCTAATATTTTATTGCTTAAATAGTTGCTCCTTCCAGTTAAGATTATGATTTCTACTAGGTAGTTAATTTATTTTTTATTTATTTCTATGTTAGAATTTCGAGTTGATTTATTATTTTTGTTTAGAAAATGTATACTTCGTTTTGTTAATGTTAATTCCTAATTTATATAACAGCCAGCTTGTATGTTTATAACTTTAGATCAGTATTAACTTTGTACTTTAAATCTTCTATTTTTTTTCTGCTTTATATATTCAGGGAACTATCCGGACTGCAGAGGCAAGCATGCCTTGCGATAACTGGAGTTATTTGCACCACACCAACGGCATCCATGGAGGTCCTGTTAGGACTTATATGACTTCATATATATCTGGAGACAAAGGCTAAATGGGCCACCTATAGAATATTATTATATCAAGCAGCTACTAATAGGCCGCAGTCATGTATCATGGAGGGCACCAGCATGTTGGAAGGCACGCTAGCCTGCGGCATGTTAAATATGCCCTCAATGAGAAGAAAATTCAACAACGAACCGCCTTAAAAATCATCCACCCAAGAAGGGAGGAATTGGTCAATAACAGTGCCGACCTGCTAAAGGCGGAATTTGGAATATTTACAGACGGCTCCAGAACTAAAGAAGGTATTGGAGCCGGAATATATGGCAAAAACCCTAAAATAGAATTAACTATCAACCTGGGAACTATGACAACCATATTTCAAGCAGAGGTTCATGCAATTAAAATGTGTGTAGACCGACGGTATGCACATAAATCAATCAAGATATTCTCCGACAGTTTAGCTACATTAAAAGCTCTTGAATCGAGATGGTGTACCTCAAAAACGGTGTGGAGCTGTCACGAAACATTATCCGAACTAAGTCTGAACAACAAAATAACCCTAATATGGATACCGGGACAAATGGGCATAAAGGGTAATGCGGCTGCCGACAAGCTCGCTCAGAGAGGTTCACAGGACCCGAGCCGGCAATAGGTATATCTCATATCTCACGACCAGGAAAACAATACTAGCCGAAGCAAAAAGCAAATGGGAAAGACACTGGTTAAATCTACCAGATCTAACACACTCAAAAGCCTTTATAGACAACCATATAAACCAACAACTATCTGACAGACTACTAGTGCTCAACAGGTCATGCCTTAAAGCACTAGTGGGATTGTACACCGGCCACTGCAGATTGCGACGCCATAAAATTGGAATAGCCCCAACTGATGAATGCCGGCTCTGCATGGAAGATGCAGAAACAACAGAACACGTAATGTGCGCTTGCCCCGCAGCAGGAGGAATCAGATTCGCCTTATTCGGCAAGTTGACTCTGCTGCCGGATGACATGAAAAATGTCTCTCCCAATACCATCGTTAACTTCATTAAAAAGTTAGACCTATTGGGGGAAATATAAACAAGGTGTGAGCCGCAATAGATCGCATGGTCTCAGTGGAGGGTTAGCTGTAACCAACTCACTTTTAACCTAACCGAACATATACAGGGTGAACGTCCCTTAAAATATTTCGGGACGTAATGCGATTTAAATCCTGCAAATTTTAATAATGGGCTTTTTGGAGACGCTCTTTTTAATTGAAATAACAGCTACCATATGCGACCTTCGGTTTTACCGGAAGTTGTTTCAAACTTGCTTATTTTAAATGGAACTCCATGTTTAATGTATTATCCTTGTGTTCCTTATTTCATTTCCAATAACTTTTATTCAAAGTTTTAGTATCCTACTCTATCCATCTCTAGCAAGGATTAATCGGACGTGTACTGCCACTGCTGTCCCTTTCGCGATGCCCAGCTTTAATGATCTATGATGCTTTTACTGTTTGGTGTTACCCTAGTTCCATCACGACTAAGCTACGGGAAAAGGTCAGATATAGGGCCGTCAGGTGCCCGCAGAGAGGCGTTCCATTGCTCCTTTTGTGGTCACTTCTGGTGGATGACCTGCTGGCAATACTCTCCCTGCAGGCGTGGGGAATCAGTCTGCAAGCATATGCGGTTGACCTGGTCATATTAATTAAAGGAACTTCTGAGGACCGAATATCTGACATTCTCCAAGGAATTCTTAAGACCATAATTATATGCATGGTGCTTGAGAGGGGAAATGTCAATTAATCCTCATAAAACCGTAATTGTACCATTCACCAAGAAAAGGAAGCTGGAGAATCTAAGACCGGAATCTAAGGAGAGAACATACTGATTGCCAACGAGAAAAAGTATTTAGGGGTGACATTAGACATAACGCTTAGTTGGAACTCCCATAATATGGAGAAGATTATCCGCAATACCTCTATCTGTATGGAAATGTCGCAGGATTTGTGGGAAATTCTGGGGCATAATAACGTACGGCCCTGTAGTCTGGTGAAAAAGAGCCGACAACGACTGGCCCAAGAAAAAATTACTCGGACTACGAAGGCAGGCATGCCTTGCGATTACTGAAGCTAATCGCACCACACCAACTATTTCCTATTCTCATGCAGTAAATTGGAGAAGGAAGCCAAGTGGGCCACCTACAGATTGTACTAAGCAGCTATTAACACGCCGCAGTCATGTATCCTGGAAGCTAACAGATTGCTTGACAACACTGTTATCAGCAGTATCGTGGAAATGCCCTCAGCCATCATGAGAAAAATGCACAACGATGAACTGCCATGTACTATCGTTTATCCAAGTAGGGAGAAATGGGTCAATAATAGTAAGACTGACTGGAGCGAAGTTTGAATTGTTTACAGACGTCTCCAATATTGAGAAAGGTGTTGGAACCGGAATATATAGAGAACATCCAAAAATTACACTAACGATCAGTCCGGGATCCATAACGACCGTATTTCAGGCTGAGGTTCATGCCATTGAAATGTGTGCAAGAATCGACAGTACGCAGGACACGACAGAACAATCAAGATATTCTCTGATAGTCAAGCCGCCCTAAAGACCCTCCAATCAAGATGGAGTACTTCAAAAACGGTATGGACCTATCGCGAAGCATCTGAACTAACTTTAAATAACAAAACCACCTAAATATGGATTTCGGTGCACATAGTTCTGGAAGGCAACAAGGCACAGAACCCGAACCGGCAATAAGTATATCCCACGCCACGGCCAAGAGATCGATTTTGGCCGAAGCAATAGATAAGTGGAGAACCACTGACCACTGGTTAAACTTATCAGGTCTAAGAGGCTCAAAGCCATTCAAAAACAGCCCTAGAAGCCAACAGTTAACTGACAAACTGCTAGAGCTAAATATGATTCGCCTCAAAGCCCTGGGGATTGTATACCTGCCGCTGCAGATTGCGACACCATATTATGCACAAAAAACTTGATTAGCGTAAGATAAATATTGCCGGCTTTGCATGGTGCTCCTAACATAGTGAGGATATTATCGTGATATGCATTAATAATCTTTATAATATAACAAATGGTTTAAAAAATGGTGTTCAACAAAATTTTTTACTTTTAGATATTTAGCGGACCAGCCACTACCCTCATCCACTTTGAACTCCTAAAGGGCATTACACCTATCTGGAAAGGTTATCAAAAATGCTTTAAAGCGATCAAAATTAATGAGATTTAAAAATGAAATGTGTATTAATAATAATTTTGAATAATAAAATACAATACAACATTACAAAATTCTTTTTAAAAAACACTTAAATATCATATGCTTAGAGCCAATCAAATAAACATTAAGCTGATTAGGACTCTTCAACATACGCGTAATAGGTTTCTTGCTTGCCATAGTTAGTTGAGTGGAACGGTATAGAGAATTCATTGGTATTCCTACCTCTCCTTGTACCGATATGGTATTCAAATTAAGCAATTCTGGGCTCTCAATGCTGTAATTAACAAAATTATGAATACAAATCGACATCGAATACAAAGAATCGATGGACGATGGATAGCAACATTTTTCGTTGACGTTTATTTTTGACTTCTAAAAAAAGAACCACCATTACATTTCCTATATTAACATCGAATAATCGAAGGGAAAGATGAGACGACTAATGCTTCTTACTTAGAAGTCACGTTGACAAAATATAATTTTAAAAATTTAAAATATAATATGCCCCTTTCGAAATTAAAAATAGATAATATTGTCGCAACGGTGTTTTGTTGCGACTGATACTTCGTATAGGCAGAAGTCTCTGGGATCGACTTTGGGGGGAACGTAAACATAAAAATGCAAATTATAAAAATAAAATCTTTTAATCAAAAAACATAAAATAACGGCTGGTTTAGTTTTAAGTATTTACAATAAAAGGTTTACTACTCATTTATTTTACTCTTGATGCACAGCGGGCCCATGTCGTAAGTCATTTACTCATGACGCGACTTTAAGATCGACTGCCTATAATTTTTACTATTCAATGGTCAATAGGTGAGCACAATTTTGCTCACTCCGTAAGTTAAGCACATTATGTTGACTACTAATTATACTGCAAGTTCACTGAACCACAAAGTGTATATTCATCGCTTTTGTTTTAACGCGAGTTTTTCGGTTCAAGGAAATATGATTTTCAAATAAACTAAATTAAACACAAAATTTATTAAATAAGTAAATTACCAAATTTCGCATCGTGACAATATAAAAATAATTAAATAGAAATAAAACAGCTGTTTGTTCAACAAACTACCACTAGCATTCGTCATAGCGACAGAGTGAAAATATTTCGGATCCTTACAGAATCTCGTTCGCCGACATAACCAACCTGCAACACGTAAGAATCTATTCTTTTTTGCATTCGAAATCAAATTCAGTCGAACTCAAAGTCTCGGTCTGGGAACAGTATTCAAACGCACAATACAATTGTTTCGAATGTTGCATCTCTCTTGTTATCGCCTCACAGAAAGGACCACAGAAGAAAAAGAGTTTGGGATTGGACAGGGCAGTTCGCCCACAGAGAAAGAGGGTTGCTCGTGTTTGTAGCTCGCCACCAACAACAGCGGCAGCTGCGCACTTGCCTAGATACGTAAGTGCAAGAATTTAATGTTCCAATACTTTGTTAGGTTGAAAGTTGAAAATTGAATGCATTCGAATATATGCCAGAATCAAAACCTACTATATTTTGAATTCTAATTGGGCTTTCACTAATTCAAAGGTAAATACACCGAAAACTCTACTCCCTGCCCCACCCAGCTCTTCACCGCCTCTCTCCTACAAACTATGTTGTCAACACAATTTAATAGCCTTTATGAATATAACGTGCCATCTATAGGTACCAGATCATTGATTCCAATAGCCTTTATTATGAATATCGAAGGTCGCTTTTTTGACTATTTCGCGAATATTTTTGTTTTAAACAAGTCAAACACCTTGTATAGTACCTATATAAAAATTCAGTACATGAAAATTGTGCTTTGACAGAACCTCTAGATGGATCTGGGTTCAAATCCCAGCGGAGGAGTAAAACTTTAAAAATTTAGTACAGACGCTAAAAAACATCATTTGTAAATTATGATTTAAGGATGCTTTTTTTAATTTTAATTAAAGTTAATCGTTAGTGCCAATTTGGATAAATTCAGTAACAGCGGAGTAGCGAGGATTTACTATATGAATATTGCAGTGCTGATCTGAAGCTGTAGTAAGTAGCTGCTAAGACCGTACTAACACCAGTTCTTAGCCGCTAATTACTACAGTTTCAGATAAGAACTTTAAGTTCTCTCCATGAAACAGTGGGATCCTCATAGGTGTGAAGCATGGGCACGTGTACTTCTTCTAAAGCATAAACACCTACACTGCACCAAATCAGCCACCTACACAGGTCACAGACACTATCACAGTAAGTAACTAACAACTAACACTTCGGCAATAGCTTACTACTGCTACAGATTAGCCCTGCAAGTACTCCCCCTGAAATAGTGGGATCCTCATAGGTGTGAAGCATGCGTACGTGTACCTCTCCTGAAGCACAAACACCTACACTGCACCAAATCAGCCACCTACACAGGTCACAGATACTATCACAGTAAGTAACTAACAACAAACACAACTAACACTTCCGCAATAGCTTACTACTGCTACAGATCAGCAATGCAAGTACTCTCCCTGAAATAGTGGGATCCTCATAGGTGTGAAGCATGCGCACGTGTACCTCTTCTGCTTCTGAAGCACAAATACCTACGCTGCACCAAATTAGCCACCTACACAGGTCATAGACACTTACAGTAAGTGACTAACAACTAACACTTCCGCAATAGCTTACAACTGCTACAGATCAGCACTGCAAGTACTCTCCCTGAAATAGTGGGATCCCCATAGGTGTGAAGCATGCTCGCGTGTACCTCTTCTGAAGCACAAACACGTACACTGCACCAAAATCCTTACAACTGCACAAGCACCTTCACAGTAAGCTGTAAACAAAGTAATAAGACAAAACAAAGTAAAGCACGCACTAGGAGTGCAAAGCGGAAATGCTAATCGAGTAGTCTGAAGGTTTATACTCCTAAGGCGCGTTAACCGCAGGAGCACGGGGAGTTTAGTCGGTAGGCATCCATGAGGGTTGAATTCGACACTACTCTGCTTGACAGGGTGCCAGTATTTAAAAGATTCTCCTCGAAAAAAAAATTTATATATGATATAATGAACTCTTAAGGATATAATAAAACCCTGGGACACGAGATGGCATAAAATTTCTATCTGTCTCTCCTCTCCAGCTTACATACTTGTACTGCCAATTAGAAAATGAAGTAGGTATTTTGTCGAATCACGATAGGTTTAATTTTAATTAATAGAAGAGCAAACTTTGCAAATTCTAAACAAAAAACAATTTGGACTTCTTGTTATGTCTGTGCCGATGATCTGGAAGATGTATCTGCATGACAAATCATATTTTCAGGTTCAGAGAGCATTGGCCAATGCATAATAATTTGTGTAGGTATCTATATATCTGTACATAATACTGAGGAAAATCATTCAATATAAGTTTGTTTTTGAATATACAGGGTTAGGAAAAATTACCAGAACGGTCGATTATTTCAAAATATACAGGGGTTATCAAAAAACGTCTTATATAAAAAATGTAGGGCTGTTAAAAATCTACATATCGGTGATAAATTGAAATATACAGGGTCGCCCACAAAGTTGTGGAGAATGATAGTTATGTTTTTTTAAATGTAACACCCTATATATTTCTACTTATTTTTATTGTCGACTCAATTTTAAACATTTTTTGTTAACCATGTGTTATATCTAAATTCATTACTTTCCTAGAAATCGGCGTTTCAAATAATAACGTATAACGATGCGATTTTCGAACATAGTGAACAACAAATAAGGCACGACCATGGTTAGAGTCTATTCAGCCAGTAAACCTGCAAGATGGCCGACATGTCATATGACAAAAGTCATTAAAAATGCCAAAATTTATTTTATTTAGCTGGAATATGACTTTTGTCATATGACATGTCGGCCATCTTGCAGGTTTACTGAGTGAATCGACTTTACTAATAAATAATTAATAGTTTGACATCTGAAAACTCAAATTCTGACAGAAATAGACAAAAAAGAAAATAGCATGGCATTTTTACTTATTAAAACAGAGAGAATTGATATTTTAATTTTAAGGGGGTTTGGCGATAAACAGAGATCATATCAGGAGGTATGTAATATTTACAATAATTTGCATCCAGACAGGCACATTAAAAAAAATGCAGTTTTTCGAACTATTGAGCGTTACAGAATGACTGGTACTGTAAAAAACCGCCCAAGATCTGGAAGACCTAGGACTGCTACCTCCGAGGAAAAAAAGCTGGACATTCTGCTTGCGATAGAAGAAAATCCCAAACAATCCACCAATCAGCTTGCTTTGGATCATGAAATTGATCAAAAATCTGTACGAACCGTTCTTCATACTGAGAAAATGCATCCATACAAAATTAATGTTGTACCTACAAGAACAAAGTTTTACAAAATAAAGCAATTAAAAATATATATACTGCTTGGATAGACAATATTCAACTAAACTTTTATATAAAAATTTTAATAATATGTCAATTAAGAATATTCATTTAATGCAAAATATTGTTTTTGTTCACCAAATTATATCAAAAAATAAACATTCAAATATAAAGTTTAATTACAGACGTGACGTACATGATCGTTTAACTAGAACTGTTTTCAATATTGATTTACCTTCAATACACACTAGGGCAGGTCAGAATTCCATTTATTATCAAGGTACGAAATTTTACAACGTAATACCCCAAGAATAAAAGTTTTTAAATATAAAACATTTTAAAATGATAACTATGAAAATACTTAAAAAAGGTGAAGCTAAATTTAAAACGAAAAAATATTTAAACGTGCACTTATTTTATGATTAATTATTATTTTCAAAATTATTTAT
Organism: Polydrusus pterygomalis; assembly: GCA_963969555.1. Lineage (NCBI taxonomy): Eukaryota > Metazoa > Arthropoda > Insecta > Coleoptera > Curculionidae > Polydrusus > Polydrusus pterygomalis. The sequence continues at coordinate 60,589,838 of OZ018379.1, forward strand.
AAATTATATCTAAACGATATTATTAGTTATATTATTTTATTAAAAGAAATAATAATTGCATAATTTTTTATACATATTTAAATATTTTTTTTTATTGAATATTTTAAGTATTATTTTAACTTACCTTATATTTTAATTAGTTACATTTAACAATTATATTTTTAGATGTTGTTACTAGTAGAGAATCCCGCATAAACAAATGTTTTTGGGATTTTATTTGAAATAAATAAAAATAAAATAATAAATATGTAATTGATGATTTTTTAAATTCCTACAAGGTTATCTAATTATGAAAAAAAATTCACAGATCTTGCATCTTACGCAAGTATCATAGGCGTGCAATTAAACCACTCGGCTGACGCCTCGTGGTTTAACGTTACACACGTTTCATTATAGTGTTCATCGAACTAGTATCATTAATAGCAAACTATCTACTAACTGTTCTCTCTCCCGGCCATATTATCTTAATATTAACAAATATAATAATAAATGCCGAAACCCAAAACAAAACAATATTAATACTCAGCAGATGATGTCATCGATCCTGTGCTGCTCGGATGTTTGTTTAGACTTCACCGCAGTGTTATTTATGTGCATGTCGCATGTCGCGTTCATTTTTCATGAAAAAGACCCATATATACGCACCCAGTGGTATTTTCAATACTAAAATTAACTAAAAATAAAGACTAAATAAACATATATACAGTGTGTGTATAAAGTCTGGAAACGGCTTAATAACATCACAATTTACTGGCCGATTTAAACCAAATTTGGTACAGTTGTGTAAGAGGATCTAACGCACCCAATGACGATATTGGCGTTGTTGCCAGCTTTTTAGTTTGTCTGGAATTCGAACGAATTTTATATTTTTAAATATAACACCCAGTATATTTTTACATTTTTAAATTCCACATAAAATTATAATTATTTCCTTATTAATGCATTATTAGTCTATACTTCATAGTTTCCGAGATACTCGAAAAGTGACATTTTTGAACTTTGACAGCTTATAACTTTCTAACAGTACGTCTTAGAGCAAAACGGCTTACATGTCCCTATCTTCAATTTTTATTATTTTTCCAAAAAAATCAACTTCCAGTTAAACCGGAACAACTATATTTTCTGCTTTCGAGTTACATCCGGTTTAACCGGAAGTTGATTTTTTTGGGAAGATAATAAAAATTGAAGATAGGGACATGTAAGCCGTTTTGCTCTAAGACGTACTGTTAGAAAGTTATAAGCTGTCAAAGTTCAAAAATGTCACTTTTCGAGAGTCAATATCTCGGAAACTATGAAGTATAGACTAATAATGCATTTAATAAAAAATAATTATAATTTTATGAAGAATTTTAAAATGTAACAATATACTGGGTGTTATATTTAAAAATATAAAATTCGTTTGAATTCCAGACAAACTAAAAAGCTGGCAACAACGCCAATATCGTCATTTGGTGCGTTAGATCCTCTTACACAACTGTACCAAATTTGGTTTAAATCGGCCAGTAAATTGTGATGTTATTAGGCCGTTTCCAGACTTTATACACACACTGTATATATAAATAACTAAATATACTTTTAGTATGGAGAAATCGTTTAGGTAACTTTCAGCAAGCGCTTTATATTCTATCCCTTACTACAACGGAACAGAGAAGGACGAACTAACTTAAAACAATGATCTGTTTGTTGCTCCGCGTGCTTTAAGTTGAACGGAGTAATTCAAAATATATCATTTTTTGATTTCCATTGTTGGTGGGTGATTGATTTCTGATGGTTTGGTGTACTTTTGGTGCAAGTGCGAGGTGCATGACTGCAAACTTAATTTTGTGTTCCGTGATATAAGTGTTATGTAATTATTGTGTCGTTATTATTTGTGTATATTTACCCCTTGACCATAAACTTACTCCTCTGTTGTTATTAACACACTTTATAATAAATAAAAACAAATCATATTTGGTTTTACGTGGTTGTAAAAATAAATGTTATCATATAAAAAACATTGTCGTTAATTTTTGTGTTTTATTACGCTTTATCTCAACTGATATGTTTCTCTTGGAAAGAACTTCTATGCCATTTTATTTTTTGGTATAATTTAATTTCTTTATTTTCTCAAAATAAACATCACAGGTGATAGTATGGGGCAAAATATAGATAGATAGATATGTCGTAGGCTGATAGTGAAATCCGTCATTTCATGAAAAGCCTAGTCATATCATGCTGCACGCTGAAAGGTATATTTGCAACTGGTTTGTTCGTTGTTCCCCAGAGCATTTTTTTCAATTTTCTTTTTAATTTAATTTAAATTTTATTTTTATAAAATAATATTAGTTGAAAAAATTGAAAAAAATGCTCTGGGGAACAACGAACAAACCAGTTGCAATATACCTTTTAGCCACGCTTCATGATATGACTAGGCTTTTCATGAAATGACGGATTTCACTATCAGCCTACGACAGATACATAGATAGATAGAAACGTCCTTATTTTCGACTCGAAGGTCAGCAACAGCTGTTTGCTTAACCGAGTACTATATAAATATATTTACAAAAATTTGAATTTTCCAAAGAAAAAATACTAAATTCGAGTAATATTACTAAAAATCTAATTAAAGAAAGAAAGAGAGAAAGAAACTTAAAATACCTATAAATTAAAAAATGTTATATATACAGTGTATCCACGGATGGACCTAACTTTACTTGTAAAGAACATTATTTTCAATTTTTCGAAAAAAAGTCATTCTTTATCATTTCTTCTGCTTGTTATAAAAATACAATTCGCCTTGAGAAAATTCTATTTTATTGTACAGGGTGTGTAAAAAATGTTAAAATGTAGATTTGCAAAACTAAAAATTTTTGATCCAACTTTTTTGAATGATCAGAATAAAAGAGATTGGAAAGGGAATTCGAGAAGCCGAATAAAGTTTTTAGATATGACCTGTGGTAACTACGATATTTTATATTAAAACTTTAATCTGTAGGAAAATATCAATAATTTAATTAACTTTGTACACTGAGTTAAATAACAATATAATAATAATAATAATAATAATAATAATAATAATAATAATAATAATAATAATAATAATAATAATAATAATAATAATAATAATAATAATAATAATAATAATAATAATAATAATAATAATAATAATAATAATAATAATAATAATAATAATAATAATAATAATAATAATAATAATAATAATAATAATAATAATAATAATAATAATAATAATAATAATAATAATAATAATAATAATAATAATAATAATAATAATAATAATAATAATAATAATAATAATAATAATAATAATAATAATAATAATAATAATAATAATAATAATAATAATAATAATAATAATAATAATAATAATAATAATAATAATAATAATAATAATAATAATAATAATAATAATAATAATAATAATAATAATAATAATAATAATAATAATAATAATAATGTATTGATTGATTTGAACACAGCACTTTTAATATTATTATTCACAAAGTGAGATAGCAGTCCAGTTTTAAAAATAATACACAGTTAATTAAATTAGGTTGGGACCTGAATTAAAAAACCTTAATATAAAATATCGTAGTTACCACAGTCATATCTAAAACCTTTCTTCGGCTTCTCAAATTCTCTTTCCAATCTCTTTTGTTCTGATGATTCAAAAAAGTTGGATCAAAAATTTTTAATTTTGCAAATCCACATTTTAACATTTTTTACACACCCTGTACAATAAAATCGAATTTTCTCAACGCGAATTGTATTTTTATAACAAGCAGAAGAAATGATGAAGAATGAATTTTTTTCGAAAAATTGAAAATAATGTTTTTTACAAGTATAGTTAGGTCCATCCGTGGACACACTGTATAAGGGAAAGAAAGAAAAAACTAAAAGTCTTCCTCCACAAAATTTAATAAAATAAAAATTCTGTAGGGGTCTCTATATATTTCGAACGTAGAAACGTTCATCATCAGGAGAGAGAAAATTTATTTAGCGCTGATGGTTTTAGCAAAAGAGAAAATTGGTGTAGAACCTTAATGAAGGTTTTATGGAATTAAAAAATTGATGTGTAGAAGAGACATAATATGAAGAAAATTGATAAAGGTTAAACCATACTGAGTATGTGAAAAAGTTATTAAAGGGGGTCTAAACCAACCAAATAAACTGGGGAAGAAGAAAAAACCTTTCTAAAAAGAAGGTGTCGAAGATTATTTAAAAAAATTTATAAAACTTTTCGAGTATAAATATGTCTGTAAGACAATATAAGGGTAAAATTAGTCATACTTATGAAGATATCACAATCTGTAAAAAAAAAGAAATTTAAATTAAAACCAAAGAGTGAAGGAGTAAAAAATTTTTGAAATATTTTTGAAATATTTTTTGAATAAAAAGTAAGTAGGTAAGTACTTATAAAATTACATTCCAAAAAGTGTTTTGTGGGGTACTGAGGATTAAAGCTCAGTAACCCCGCAAGCGGTTAATTTAAAACCAATAAAATTAATTAATAAGTTGCACATTTTTTAAAAAGTTAAAGGTCAAAAGGTTGTTCACGTCCACGTGTTGGGACGAAAGTGAATGAGAGATGAATTAATTTACAGATTATATACTGACAGGTAGTATGGCGGTAAAATTTAAATTAAGTAAAAGAAAGAGAGAAAATTGTTCATAGAGGAAAAGCTCAATTAAGGTTATATAATATATATAATTTATATTAAGCAACCATTCAAAATCCAAAAATGTTGGAGCAAAAGGTTTTTTAAACTGCTCTAGTTTCACAGCCAGCGTTTAAAATGACGATATCTAAATTTAGGAATATATCTAGGTTTTGTTTTTACCTTAAATACATTCTTTAGATTTTTCTCTAATAAAATATCAAAAATGTATTTAAAAGTTACAAAATACGTTTTAATACCTCTGTATATTGTCTGCGTTACATAATTCTAGCGAATGGTATGAGGAACTCCTACCTAAATTTTACCTTGTATCAATAAACATACAGGTTAAAGCCTTTCGTGTTTCGATAGAGTTATTTCTCTGTTTAGAAAAGAAAGTTGCGACTTGAAATATTCCATTTCCCTGTGATATTTACGTATAGAAAGAGTTTCCGACACGCAAACAATAATAAATCGTAGCAGGTTGATTTCATTAGGTTCATCTTTTATCTGTAGTGTATTCCATATATCTGGATTGTGACATTTTATTTAGTTGGTAGAATTAATTTTGCAACTCGATAAAAGATTAAAACAAACTGATTAATCTAACCCCGGATAACCCACCGACCTAACCTAACACCTAAGCTAAAACTAATTACAACATTACCCATTAGTAAAGGGCGAATTATATGCACTTGAATTCAGCCAAAATAC